>CM055099.1:62480641-63063141 GCA_029204225.1 Diphasiastrum complanatum | reverse complement strand
AGCCACCATGTTTTTCACACTCACACACATCAGCCATTTGCACAGCACCACCACCAACCTGATTTTTATTTCAGGCCAACTGACTCATTTCATGAAACATTGCAATTAGAGAAGTACTAACTCATTGCCAAATCTTGAAGGCATTGAATGGTGCATTCATTAGCAAGCAGAGGAGTACCTCATTGCTAAGTCTTGACAACATGTTAGTTGGTGGTAGAAAGATCGAACACAAAGGCGATCGACCAATTTTTGGCTCTTTCTTGTCCTTTTTCTAGTTTTTGTGAATTCATGCGATAGCTTGTTCAGATTGGATTCTATCTTTTCTATCGCAGATAACAGCATAGAATTTCTCTCTCCTTCTCGGCTGATTCATTTCCCCGTTGATCCATTCGGTTGACCACCATCCCTACCTTTCAGCTGACCACCATTTGGTCAATCGCAACCTGGCCCTCGATCATTGCTACCACAAATCTCCAAAGCTTATCTTATCTCCATCGAGTTGCATCCGACATCTAGAACCGACGAGCAACATCCGACATCTAGAACCGACGAGTTACATCCAAAGTCTAAATAAAACCGATGAGTTGCATCCGATGTCTAGAACTGACGAGTGGCATCTGACGTCTAGAACCAACTGATGAGTTGCATTCGACGTCTAGAACATACGAGTTGCATCCGACGTCTATTGCATCTAGACTATAATTTCTAGGTTTTTGATGAAGTACCAAGAAGTTACCACTTAGGACAAGTTTAGGGCAATTGGAAAAAAAGATATTTTAGCAGTTATAAATAGCAATACCTACATGGAGAACATATCATTGTATTGTCTTTTGATGTGGAGAATTCATCTCTTTTGATTCTATGTCCATCCCATGTGTATTTCTCAAGATATCTTTGTTTCGAGTGTGTAGAATGTCAATTTTGTGATTGATCTTGCTTCCACATGTGTGAAGGACAGTAGGCTATTGCTATTGTATGGAAAGGGACAATACCTTACTGTACTTTTATGCTTATGATCAGATCTTAGTGATTTATGCAATTCTAGCATGCTAAAATTGATGATTTCTATCTTGTAGCTAAAACTAGATGTGAGTAGTATTATTCATCATTGATGGCATTTGAAGGTGACAAGAAAGTGATCTACATGACCAATGATGATGAGTGTGCAATCAAAGGGATTGGCACAATTCCTATTTCCCTCTCTACTAATAGGAATATGAATTTGAAAGATGTTTTGTTCATTCCGGGCATCTCAACTACAAGTCATTGGAGGTGATGGCAAAGAAACAAGTTGTGTTTGGTCTTCCCAAAGCTTGAATCATGTTTGTAAGCAATGTGCTATATCAAAGTCACATAGGTTATCTTACAAGAGATCTACATCAAGGTCGGGTAATCCTTTTCAAGCTGTGCATTCAGATATTCATGGTTATAGTAGTAATTAGCAATGGAGGTGCTAAGATGTATGTGACTTTTATTGATGGTTTTAGTAGATTTTGTTGGGTGTATCTACTAAAGAGCAAAGATGAGGTGTTTGATGTCTTTGTCAAGTTCAAGATTGCAAGGGAGGGCCAATTTTCTACAAAGATCAAGTGCCTGAGGAGTGACAATGGTGGGGAGTACATTTCTACCAAGTTCAAACCATTGTGATGCAAATGGGTTTAAGAGGGAGTACACAAGCCCAAGGACACCACAACAAAATGGAGTGGCCGAGAGGAAGAATACAATCTTATGTGAAGGAGCCAAAGCCATGAGGTTAGGTGAGAATCTTTCTAAATCCTTTTGGGATCAAGCTTTTTTGTGCGCTAATTTTCTATGCAATAGATGGCCGAGTGTGGTATAGGATGGAAAACCTCCTTTTGAAGTCTTGTTTGGTAGAAGGCCGAGTGTCAAGTTTTTCAAAACTTTTGGATGCATGTGTGTAGAGGAGGAGGAATGGGTTGTTCGAAGGAGGGGATGATGTTGGGCATGAGAAATTGTAAGGTGGTGTCGAGGATGGAGGGAGATGTGGGGGGTGACAGGTTGATGATGTTTAAAAAGATGAGGGTCCTTGGAGACAATTGAGAGTCTTGGGGATTTATGGCAATGGGGGGAGTGGAAACAAAAAAATCAAGTGAGGAGGGAAATGGTGATGGAAGGGGTGGGTGTGGCAAGGACGACAATGGAAGGTGGAGGGATTGGGGCAATAAACATAGGAGTTGGTGCAAAAGATGTGGTAGAAGTGGTGGTGGGGGTGGGTAGGGAAGAAGTTGGGCTAGGAATGGTTAGTGAGGTACGGTGGTGGGTGCTCCTTGAAGGAGGATCAGCGGAGGGAGAGGTAGCATCGTGCATACATTTGCTAGATGGGGAGTCAGTTGGAAAGTTAGGAGGTCGATGACTGGTGGAGGGAATGTCGATGGTTAATACTTGGGATCTGTGAAATCCTTGAAGCTTCTGTTCAATGAGAGTAATGGCAAGGGTGAAGAGAAGTGGGCCCACAGTGAATTTCCTACGTGCGTTGGGCTTTATGGCCCTCTTCAACTCAGAAAGAATGAAAGCATGTCATGTTTACTGATTCTCTGCTCTAGAGAATCAGTGTGCTGGCTTCTTTACTTCTTCTCTAGTTTCAAAACTGTTTTTGTCTGTTACCAAGCTTCTTGGGCATTTTCTTGAGAAAGAACTTGTAATCATTGTAGTAAATGTCCTGCCTATCAGAGGACAACTTAGGGGAGTCTCTCTTGAACTGAAATCACATGCTTTCAAACCAAACATGCAGATCATGCATTCAACCAAGAAATCGGCATGTAGAGTGGTTGAAATGGCATGAAGTCCCTACTTTAATGCTGCAAATCAAGAAAGAAACAGTTCCTTACAACTAAAACTATTCTACACATGCATTCATCCACAAAAACTGAAACAAGAAACTAATCTAACAGCATATTGAAAGTCCAAGAATCAAGAAACACTCATATCTTGATTCTTGGACATCCCAAGAACATCAAGAACTAGAATGTCAAGAATATGCACAATCTACACCACATTTCTAGCCTCTATAATTTACTTGAATGCTAAAACCTACTTTAATCCACAAAAAATAAGAAAACTAATCCACCACAAGGATCCACAACCACACACAAGGGAATGGAGGCTTGATCATAAGAGAATCACTCAAGAAAACAATCATGATCAAGGAGCTCAAAGGATGCACCAAACTTGTGGAGGCTCTACTCATTTGGAGATGGAGTAGATGCATTACACAAAAAGCTCCCTTCTACGAAGGATGAGTCTCTTAAATAGACAAGAGAGTGGCATTTCCACATTTCACAAATTACAAGTGGAATAATGCTCTCCACTAGAGGTCACCATCAAAAGGTGGCTCACTCTACTTTCTTTAAGAGGGGTCTACTTGCATTTATTACATTAGCCTAGAAATACTAGCTCCTACATGGTCATTCTATCTTTCAAGGTTCATCATAAGGCTTACACAGTTTCTACTTGACAGTATTAACTAGTATTCCTCGGCTCTCATAGTCAGTGCGAAAATTGTCAACATTTCCTAGCTAGTTTGAGGCCTAAATTGGCAATTTTTGTACATAGTTTTGGATCTGAGCTTTCACACATGTGAAAAAAGCCTAGATACTTTTATTTTAGTATATATTTCATGTTGAAGAAGTCTCAAACTTCAGGACCTTTGAAATGACACCAAAATCATGTTATTTGGACATATAGGCCAAAATTGGCTATTTTAGGCTACTGGTGCCCTAAAATGGGGTCCCAAGTTCTAGAGAGAGGAGAGAGAGTCATCTCTCTCACCTATATTAGGCTGAAATTTGTGGAGAATAGGTTGGAGAAACTTATTGTATTGTTGAGAGAGATCAATAGATCATTGTCATAGTTTCTTCCTCCATCATGAGCATTGCTTTGTGTATGGTCTTCAAGCTTTTGAGTATGGTCTTAAGAGGTTTCCAAAAGTGGTAGGCTGCTGTTGGGATCCTTGTTTGCTACTATTTTTGGCTGCCATCAGTACCTTTTATTAGTTTCTTTTGTCTCTTGAATGCTTTGTCAAGTTCATGTGTATCAAATGTAGCATTAGGATGCTTTGCCATTTCTAGCTTTTGTAGCTTGTTGTGCAAAGATCTTAGCCAAGTATTTTGGGAGTTTGGATCCATCCAAGATCCACTTTTTTCACATGGTATCAGAGCTAGTTGGTTGTTATTTTTAGTAAAGTTTTCATTTATGGTGATATTTGGATGTTTGATCAAGTTCTAGCATGATCATGCATTGCACTGTTGATCAAATCTTACTAACCTTTGTTTTGTGAGTTGAACTTGTGGATCAAAAGCATATTTTAGGTCTATTGAAGATCAGAGACTGAGAAGAAGCTATTTTGGATCAGATCATAACACCAATCATTTGTTGATTGTGAGGCTTGTGCATATTCAAGACTAACAATGTTCTGTTCAATGTATTATTGACAATCTCCACTTCTGTGGATGAACACTCTCCTTTGTGGATGAACACTCTCCTTCAGTTGATGAGCCTTCTCCTTAAGTGGATGAAAAATACTCTTTGAGTAATTTTGTATTTCTCCAAAAGGCTGAGCAAAGCTCCTACTTGGATGAAAAATCTCCTTTTGGGTGAACAGATTGTTAACAATCTTTTGCATAAATTCTGGTGTACTTTGTTGAGCATGTAAGTAACTCTCCTTATGTAGTTTTATTGGAGCGTTTGCTGGAAGGTTTTAACCATCATACAAATGTGTTTTCAGGTTCTTAACAGGTTGAGGAACATTCTCATGTGAAGTGATCTTAGATCTACATCTAAACATCAAGATTTGACAAGCTAGTGAAGCTAGTCTTGTGATTCACTAAATGTGCTCTTTCATTCACCTATAAAGCTTGTATTTATCATTTGATAGAGTTTATAAACTTTAGAAGTGTGGTTTACATGTGGTTTTACATGTTGAGTTTATATCTTAGTGTGTTGATCATATGTTGATCAAGTTTGTTCAATTCTAGGTACTCTTGGCAACCTAGTCTTTTGTATTTTCTAAGAATGCAAGTAACTCTTCACACCATAACCTGATTTGGTCACTTGCTGGAAAGTTTGAGAGGTTAAGCAAGAGTGTGTTCAGGTTGGTTTGAGTTTGTAATCTATTCTTAGTGTGTGCAAAGTGTTGCATGTGTTTCAATCTTCCTTTCTATGCTTGGAAACTAGCCAAGTTCAAGATAGAAGTGTTTTAGGGTCCTAGATCTTCTGAGATCTCCTTATCCATCATTTTTTGAGAGGAAAGTGAGTGCTAGCTGCATTAGGACAGAGCCTAAAAGTTGAAGAATATATTCATGGCTTACAATGGTGGGATCATTTTAGAAACTAATGATAGGTTGAGTTCATCAAACTACTCTACCTAGAAAGTGAGGATGGAATCCTTACTTGAGTTGAATGAACTCATGGACATGGTTGCAGAAACTGAAGAGAGACCACCCACAGTTCAAGAGCAACAAAGGTTTGATAAGAAGGCTAAAAGGGCTCTTCATATCATTAAAATGAATGTTACCAATGAACTTCTCAAGAAAGTTGGTAAGTGTCAAAGTGCAAGTGAGGCATGGAATGCCTTGAAGAAACTCTTTGAATCAAAGTCCACATCTAGGGTATTGAACAATTATTTTCTAGTAAACAAAGAGGGAGAAACTGCTTATGCATTTGTCTTGAGGGTTAAGTCGTTAAGCATTAGAGGAGTTTTGAGTTCCAAAAAGACCCTTTAAGAATTCGTGCAAGATGTCTTTTTTATTATTAAAATATTATAACACTAATACATTTGACTTGCCATAACTTTTTAGTCGTAGCTCAGAAGTATGTCATGTAGCACATCATTGGAAAGCGCTTTCCAATGCACCAAACTTCGCTAAATTCGGACTTACCACTAAAAAGTTATGCCATTTTTAGTATGGAATCAAAATGTGGACTCAAAAAGTTACGTTACGTAGATTTCAAATTTGAGTGTTTTGATTGGTCCATGTGTAAGAAAAATTTGAGAAAAAATATAAAAAGAATCTTTACAAAGGGTCTTTTTTGGATTTAGAAAACCTCTAATGTGATGATCTAGCATGCATTGATGAAAGCATAAAAGATGGTGAAATAGTCCAAGTTATGCTGAATGGTTTGCTAGATGAACATGCTAACCTTGTGCAAAGTTTTGTCATTCAAAGAGTCTTGCCAAGTGTGGTTGACTTGCAGGAATTCTTATTGGCTGAAGAACATAGGTTGCAATCAAAGCTTGATGGTGCATCCTTGCAAGGTGGATGTGAAGAGGCTTTCTTCACAGAAGGCAAAGTCAAAGGCAAAGATAAAGGCAAAGCAAAATGGTCCAAAGGTGATAACTCGGATCATGATGATCATTGTTCCTCCTCCTCTTCTACTTCTTTTAGAAAGAAAGATAAGTCAAAGTTCAAGAGCTTTTATTGTGGGATAAAAGGTCATTTTGCAACTGAATGTCATAAGAAGCAAAGTAATGAAGGTAGCAAGCAAAACAACTTTTGTACTTCTAATGAGGATCTAGATTCTTGTGATTCTCTCATGATGTGTTCTTCAAGTCTAATGTCAAGTAGAAGTGACAAGGATTCATGGTGGATAGATAGTGGACACACATGACTAGTCACAAGGAGTTCTTTACTTCTTTGATCTCTTATGTTGGAACCAAGAAAGTGGTTCACATGCCAAATGGTGGTGAGTGTATGATCAAAGGTATTGGCTCAATTCCTATTTGCCTTTCTACTAATAGGAATGCAAGGCTTGATGGTGTTCTTTACATTCCTTCACTTTCAAGGAATTTGCTAAGTGTTGGTCAAATGCTAAAGAAAGAGTACAAGACAAAGTTTGTGGGGATGTTTGCTTCATTTATAAGGGAGATGTCTTGATTGTTAGGGGCAATAGACAAGGTAAACTTTACAAGCTTGATGCATTTGTTATGTCTAACAAAAGGAATGAAATGGATGTTGGTGGTTCTCTCAACTTTCAAAAGTCAATTCCTAGCATCAATAAGATTGTTAGATCTTATGCAAAGTCTAAAGAGCTTTCTTATGCTATATCTAGGTTGAGATCGAATGAGCTTCTTGGAGATAGTTATTGTTGTGCTAACTTGGCAACTTTTGGTGAATCTATGATCAATGTTTTGGATCCATTGGATCTTGAAGATGGACTAGTGCTTCCTACTAGTCAAATGGAGTCATGTGGTGCTAAATTAGTATCATTTTTGAACTCTTCTACTCATAGATTTCCAAGTCTTGGTGGCTCTTCAATGGAACTACATGGCAAGTGCAAAAATGGAAAAGGTAAGAAGAGAGCTAACTTCATCAATGGAGGTGATGAAAACTCTTCTTTGGAAATAATTGTTGCTAATGACTTATTTACTCATTTGGAAAGAGATGGTGCTTTGAGCATGTTTGAAAAAAAAGTTTCTTTTGCATCTTTATGTGGTGAGTCCAAGAAAGTCATTTGTGCAACAAGTGGTGTCACATGTATCTATCATGAGACTTGGTGAGGAAGATCTCAAGTCAAAAGGGAGAGATGAATGTCGAGTGTTCAAAGTAGGATGTACTTTGAATGATGCATTTGTGAATGATAGTGAGGGTTCATTGTCATTACCTATATCATTGATTAAAAGTCCAGGTTTGACAAGAAAAAGTACTTCAATCATTCTAATGTTGAAGGTACTATGTATTCTTTTCACGGCTTCTAATGTTCGAGATTCTTCCATTTCTTATGATGCAACTATCAAGAGAGAGATTGCTAAATTTTATGGTGTGATCATTAAGAGGGAGTCTTGTGAAGGAAAGGGCAAAGGAAGAGTGACTCTTGAGAAGATCCAAGGCATGGATCTTACATCTCTTCATCAACTCAAAGGATGCTATGATTGTGGTGGAGTGTTCATGCATGATCAAGAGCAAAAGATTGGATGAAGAAGACTACATGGAGCAACTCAAGTGGAAATTTCTTTAAGAAAAGGAAGATCTCATTGGTGAGCTCATTGAGGTTTGGTTTGAACTCAAATGGGCTGGTTTGATTAGGTTTGATACTCAACTTCATCTACTCTACTTCATGTTGGATAGAATTGTAGAATTCTATCTTTTGGTTTATGATGGTGACATTGTTTTCACTAACTATAGTGAAAGGTTGAAATCAAGCAATGATGAGAATAATCATGTGTTTGGGAGGGAGTATCTTCAGAGGTTCAGATCTGAAGAAATGCAAAGTCCTTGATGTTTTATTGGAAGATCAAGATGTTGATCTTGAATTGCTTCATCAACACCAAGAGGCAAGTAGCAATTGGAAGGTAGTCAAAAGCATCAAAGGGGAGCCGCATGGGCAAAGCATTTTGGATCTATTTTTACAGGTTCTTGAAGGTTCTTGGAGCAGCAAGGAAGTGTCCCTTTACTCTACCTTACTTGTTTAATCTCATGTATGAACTTTGTCATGTCAATGTGCTGGAATTGTCAAAATTCAATGAAACTAGTTCCATAGTTTTGCATCCTTTGGATCTTGGAGATGGAATAGTTATCATTGCTGGTTTTTATGACCAAGAACATGCATTCACTCAAATCTTGAAAGATATTGAAGTGGTCAATATGTTTACTTTTGAGCAAAGTTCAAGATCTAGCATCCTAGTGTTGGCAAATTGGCAAATTGTTGACAATGTAGGATCAAGGGTTGTATGCAAATCTTGTAGAGATACTTCAAATATTTCAAGTTTAGGTTTTTCTCATTCAAATGGAACAGAGAACATATCATTTTGGCATTCATTTACTGGCTTTCATGGATTGGAGATCTACAAAGGCAAGGTGGTGATGGAGGTTCATTCATGGAGATGCATGGTGCATTCACTATGGGCATAGTGGAATGTGGAGGAGGCACACAGACACTTGTTGGTTACTTTCACTTACAGCTTGTTTGTTGCTGTTTTACAGAGAATTCAAAGGTGGATACATGGAGGAATTCTTTCATTATGATTCTATGTTCTTTTACATGTATGTTGTTCACCATTCTATGTAAAATTGATGTAAGAAATAGTGCAGCATCCTATATGGATACTATTATTTATATCAATTATGTTGTACTTTATATTGTACATATTAGAACACTTGAGAAGAGATCTATTATCATGATGGAGATCATTCTTAGGTTGGAGCAAAGTAGTGTTGTAAAACTAGCAAGTTAAGTTGAAGAGGGAGTGTGAAAATTGTCAACATTTCTTAGCTAGTTTGAGGCCTAAATTGGCAATTTTTGTACATAGTTTTGGATCTAGCCTTTCATATGTGTAAAAGAGGCCTAGATACTTCTATTTTAGTATATATTTCATGTTGAAGAAGTCTCAAACTTTAGGACCTTCAAAATGACACCAAAATAATGTTATTTGGACATATAGGCCAAAATTGGCTATGTTAGGCTTCTGGTGCCTTAAAATTGGGTCCAAAGTTCTAGAGAGAGGAGAGAGAGTCATCTCTCTCACCTATATTAGGCTGAAATTCATGGAGAACATGTTGGAGAAACTTATTGTATTGTTGAGAGAGATCAATAGATCATTATCACAGTTTCTTCCTCCATTGTGAGCATTGCTTTGTGTGTATTGTCTTCAAGCTTTTGTGTATGATCTTAAGAGGTTTCCAAAAGTGGTAGGCTACTGTTGGGAGCCCTGTTTGCTACTATTTTTGGCTGCCATCAATACCTTTTATTAGTTTCTTTTGTCTCTTGAATGCTTTGTCAAGTTCATGTGTATCAAAGGTAGCATTAGGATGCTTTGCCATTTCTAGCTTTTGTAGCTTGCTGTGCAAAGATCTTACTTAGCCAAGTATTTTGGGAGTTTGGATCCATTCAAGATCCACTTTTTTCACACTCAGATCTCAATATTCATTCATCTCGTCTTCTCAGAGACCTCCTCGGTCTAAGGTAAGAGGTGCTCTTGGGTAGCTCTGGTCGAGTATCTTGGAGATTCGTTAGAATCAGCCAACAGTCAATCATAGGGCACAAATGATGGAGAGCCTTGTGGGATTCCACAAGTTTATGGAGGAGGAGAGACTGGAGGCGATCCTTTCGCAAACTTCCTACGACTAGAAACTTGATGAGGAGATGTGCGACGGATTGAAGAACTGGATCGGTGATGGAGATACCCGTCATTCCTATGAAGTAGGGGCACTGAAGAGTCCAAAATGGGAGCAATGGCTTTAGGGGACCCACTGCAACCCATATTGGATGATATTGCCCCATTGGCTATAGGGGACCCACTGCAACCCATATTGGATGATATTGCTCCGCTTTGCATTGGCATCTTTGACTGTCACTTGGAAAAGCGTAGATCCTTGTTTGTTTGCATAAAACCAAGTGGTGGCCACTCGCGGATTTTCCTCCAAATTGAAAGCCAAATCGGCTTCGCCTTCCGAAATGCACTCTGTCGTCAACTCCCAACTACATTCCCAATTGAATGATGCAATCACTTTTGGTGCAGTCCAAACACTTTCTCCACTGAAATCACTCTGTTTTTTTGTACCATACTTGTAGGTACAGTTCGGGTGCCCTTCGTTTGGAGTTCGTAGCCCTTGGGGGTCAAAACGGATAAAGGAGACAAAATTAAGGACCTTTTTTAACTTTCTGAACTAATTCTTCAATTTGAAGAGACTTCAACCTTCAATGAATTTGGACCCAACTCAACTTTCAATATGAAAATTTTGATTGAGATTGAATGGCTAAATGCCCTTCAGCCCCTTCTAATGAAGTTTCCCATGGAAGGAAGGAGATCCAACGATCTCTTCACATCTCACAGTCCATGTTGCCTGCTAGAGGTTTGATCTCCACCATCCATCCTCCCCATCCTTAAGCTAGCGGTCCAGATTGGTTCCATGCATTCAGTCCTTCTCCATTAGCTGCTAGCACCCTGAAGATGCAATGGCCTCCTTCTCACTGGCCGTGCGCGAGCTCCACGAGCTCCTCTTCTCCCTTATTTTCAAGGTTTTGGGTATGGCTGCTCTCTGAAATCTGATCCAGCACCCTTGCGCTTCCACAGCCAGTCACAACCAACTCAGATCTGATTGAACTGATCAGGGCGCCCTCCTTCCTAAATTTACAACAACAAAAATTGTTGAGTACAGAGAGAAATCCATGTTTTTGAGCTTCTAGATCCTAGGCCAGGATTTTTCTCAAAAAATTGATCTTGGCTTCTTGTTCACAATTCTCTGATAGGCCAATCCTCTTTCTCTGAATTTGCCCTACTGCTAGGAGTGTGATGCTTTAAACTGTTCTCAAAACGGTGTCCATTTGAATGCACACCGACTGCAACCGCCAGGTAGCCTTCCTTTGAAATTTCAAAATTCTGTTTTGCTAAGGTTCTGATTCAGCCGACAACTCTTGTTTCCAGATCCTCACACAGTCTCAAGCTCAACAAGCTTATGTGTGCTAGACTCTGTGCACCAGTGCTTCACATTCCGTCTACAACTCGTCGTAAACTCCGAACTCTCAAAATACTGCTCTTCTCCCGAAGCTCTCTTCAACGACGACACTGTACTATGTACACTACATGTACGGCTTTGATACCAACTTAGAATTTCCTTTGAACAGGAACACAGATCGTGCTACACAGTAACACAGACAGAAAATACTCTTTACAGCAAGCTCACATAGCAACTGTATTTTTCAAAATGAAATTACACTGTACATATAGTTTTTCACTCAGGCAACCCATGCATGACCCAGGTTGCCGTTGGTGGGACGCGTGTCCCATCGACTTGCCTCTGGTGAGGCCAACTGATCCTTATCGACTGATAGGACCCACAGTATAGTAGCACAATGATCTACTTTAATTCTAACTCCAATTGTACTGGAAACTTTGTTAATAGGAACTGATCAATAGTGAAAAATTGATTTCATTTTTGGTTAAATCCTATGGTAAATTATATGCAAAAGATCAAACTAGTACTATTTTTCATACTAGTAGATGATTTTTGTGTATCAATAATTCAACCCATAAATAGGATAGAAATGAAATTGTTCCTGACTTTTTTCCTACAATAATTCATTTTTTAACATTTACTAATGTTTTTATATCTTTGTTGTACCTTAGCTGAAAAAAAGATTTCAGGGGACTAAAAATTCCAAGGAAGAATAGTGGACATTAGAGGTAGTAAGTGTGATAGGGAAATGTATTTTGCAGTTAGGATTTTAATAATCCCTATAAACAATTGCTTAATACCGGATATCAATTTTATGGATAGAAGTCATGTAGTTGAATTCATAACTAATATTTTTGTGACCATTGAGCTATCCACAATAGTAAGTGCCTTATATTCAGCTTTACAAGATGAGAGTGATATAGTATCTTCCTTTTTGAAAAGCCAAGATATCAAATTTCCTCCAAAATATAAGCTAAAAAAAATTGAAACACTATGACCTTAGAGTTAAGACTGGAATGCCTATAAGATACATGCCAACAATCTGCAGCAACCAAAAGTGTTCCAGTGGATATTCATCTAACTACCTAAGTAAAAGATAGTGCTTCAAGAGTTCAATCAAGAAAGACTCCTAGCTTAGGAAATGAGAAAAGTGATGAGTCAATTGGTGATGCCGGTGATTCTTCATCAATATCATCAGAGGATGAATCAGGAGTGCTAACTGATGAAGATGAACAATCATCAGAGAAGATGTCACCTCCAAGTGAAGAAGAAGTCCAGGATCAAGTAGGAAGGGCTATTGAAGGACATTTGACACAAAAGGAGTCATTGTGTTGCAGAGTCAAGACAATTGGCAACAACACAATAATGAAATTACAGAACAATGGTGTCGAGTGGGTTTAAATGAGGAGCAAGTTATAATAGGTAATTCAAGCGACTCAAGCCCAATGGTGGAATAGCCATCCAATGGAAATAAATGAATGGTTGAGTTTCATGGAGTATTATTTCTCTTACCATGCAAGTTTCAATTTCGACAAAGTTACTTTTGCAACATTGTACTTTATGAGATCTATTATATATTGGTGAAAACATGCTCAAAATTATGTGGAATGGAACTGGGGACTTTTCAAGAGTGAATTCAAAAGAGTCTTTGATCAAGACAATTTCAAGGACTGGTGTTCTTTGAAACAAAGTGATTCAATGTCTTGGTATAATGTGCACATCAACATGCTAACTCCAAACGATTTATTGAATGAGCCCTCTTATGTCCATTATTATCTCGATCGACTCAAAACGAAGCTCAAGATTATTGTAGTCGCATCCATGTCAACGTCATGTTCATTGGATTATTTGATGCATTTGGCTATTCATTGTGAAGATATACTTCAGAAGGAAAAATGGGAGCAAACAATGCAATGATTCAGTGATACATGCCAACAATCTGCAGCAACCAAAAGTGTTCCAATGGATATTCATCTAACTCCTAAGTAAAAGATAGTGCTTCAAGAGTTCAATCAAAAAAGACCCCTAGCTTAGGAAATGAGAAAAGTGATGAGTCAGCAGCTGATGCCGGTGATTCTTCATCGATATCATTAGAGGATGAATTAGGAGTGCTAAGTGATGAAGATGAACAATCATCAGAGAAGATGTCACCTCCAAGTGAAGAAGAAGTCCAAGATCAAGTAGGAAGGGCTATTGAAGGACATTTGACACAAAGGGAGTCATTGTGTTGCAGAGTCAAGACAATTGGCAACAACACAATAATGAAATTACAAAACAATGATTGGGGTCAATATTGATGTGAAAAATTGATTTCATACATATACCGATGCTAGATTTTAATGATATCAACTATCTACTTAGCATGGCTTGAAAGGACTAATGTGTCGACTTGAGAAATGATGAATATCACTTGGGTCAACCACAAATAGTCCATTTATATCCATTTTCAGAGTTTCATGTTGCCCTCAACAAATCACATGGAACCATTACATATGAAGATTGTATAATTGATCTCTATAGGGGTCTAGACATACTCAATATCACTTTTCATAAGGTGAGATCTCTTGGATTTCTAAGACAAAGCTTCCCAAAAGCTTGCAAACACTCCATGGTTTCAAGTGCATTTTTGTTGTTGTTGATGCTCTCAATACAAAAATGTTAACCTTCTAACCATAAAGCAATATGTCACTTGTACAAATATGTTATGACTAACAAAATGTTAATAACATCGATACTGAACATACAAATATGGAATAAAAAGATGCTTGTGAAATGCCAAAAGATTTATTGATAAAAGTTAAAATCAGCGGATGGCTAACATGCCAAACAACTTGCAAGCATGTGCCAATTTCAAGTCGTTTGGGATATTTCTTGGCCTTTAGCATTTTTGAGAACGTCGCTTAGTGCAAGTATCATGGAAACAGAGATAAAAGAAAATGGGGGCACTTGTAGTGATGTTATTAAATTTTGTTCCATTACAAAAAAAAAGATGGCTTTTGTTGTGATGTATTTCTTCTACTACTTTTGTACAGAATTTTTGCATAGGGCATTAGATTTAACAAATGCCTATAGTTTTTTTATATTGTCACTGGGTCGAGAATACAAAGGTAGCATCTACAAATGATCGTATTCTCTTTAATTTTGTTGCCAAGTTGAGAATCTTACGCAAACATTTTTTTTGTGTGTTCAATGATTACTCTCTACATCTGGCATCAACTAAGTCATATCAAGGGCAAACTTGGAATTTGAGGGTCACGTGTTTCTCTCAAAATGACTTGGTTCATTTTTCATGAACATTCAGCTTGCTATGCTTATTCATTTGTTGTCTTTTAATAAAATGCTGAGACATTTGAATTTTTGGAGCATGTTTTAGAACATATTCACAAAGGGGCTATTATACTTTGGCTTTTAGATGAAGTTATACTTATTCACAAAACATTCAAAGTTGAATGGCATTTTAAAAGATGGAATTCAAGTAGCATTTAGTGAATTTGTTTTACTCTCAAGTAAGGCATTGCATCTTGAAGGTTCCAACTTCCAAGCATGCATATGCATATGCACATAGGTGGATCTTGTTTAGAATTTGCAAAGGTGAAATGCCCTTCAAAGATATATATTTTATTGAAAAAAACAACAAGAGGATTCATTGAATGCCACTATAAGGCTATTTTAAATAAACATAAATCCCTTCTTAAGCCAAATGAGTAAATCAAACTTCGTGTAAGAGTTCAAGAACTTGATGCCCCTTTATGAAGTTAGAAGCATCTCCTTAAATTTCAAAGTTAAAAAATTCTTTAAAAAATTTTCTCACATTCACTGTAATGAAAAGCCAAAGGACATTGGTAATGGAAAGTCAGAGGCCAATAGTCACAAAGGTATGCCTTTCAAATTTTGATGGTTACACAAGTGAGGAATCCCAAGGATGAGGAGTGACAAGGCCCAGAAGGGACAAGGGGATTGATGGAACCAATGTTGAAATTTGATGCCTCTCATGCCCTTCAAGAGCCAATTTGGATGTTTCACACAAGCCCTTGTGATTTGGGCCTTTTTATTGAAGTGTATAATTTGTACTAAAATCTTAGTTTGATGGGTTCCATTAAAAAAATTTAGATGTCATGAGTTGAGTTAGAGTACCTATAAGAGTAGTCAATTGTTACTACATATACTTGAGTGAGGATTCCTTGCAACTTGCATAGGTTTACCTTATTACAAACTTCGAGCACTTTGTGATTTTATCTTAAAGTTGTAGATTGTAATAATTGAATGACAACTCCTTGCAGCTCATTACATACTTCAAGCTCTGCATGTCTTCAAGATGGGCTCCCCACACAACTAGCCAACCTCCATCATATAGAACATTTTGTTGATTTTATATTCCAATTTGGTGGGCTATCGAAGGAGGATAGTTCATACTTTGTACTTTGTAGTACGAAGTTGCAAATTATATAACAACTCCTTGTAACATATTGCAAACTTCAAACTCTTTGTGTCTTCAACATGGGGCCCCGACCCCCCACACAATGGGCTTCCATTTTTCATATATTTTGTTGTTTCTAAGTTTCAGCTTTAAGTTACTTCCAACTTGATAGGGTGTTACAAGAATTAAGACAAATTATTTTGCTTCACATCAAGATTCTCAAGAGGTAATGCCAAGAAGAGTATGAGCTAGAATCTGGATTGCCAACTTCAAGTAGCATGATTGGTGATGTCAACAAACACATAGACGTCTTGCTTGACACCAACATGGATTTCATGATCCTAATTTTCAGAATTTTGTTTAGTAACCAGTTTTCAATGAATACTTTATTTATCTATTTTTTGGAACCAAGTACAATAATGGAGTAAACTTTTCACTTGGAATTCGATGTAAAATCAAAATCCCATGAAAGTCCATTTTTGTGAATTTCACTTTGAAGGGGCAAGTTCTCTGTGACGAAGTCATAATGCCAAAGAGATCATGGAAAAAGCAACACAACTTCTAACATAAAAGTTCAAAACTGATGCCAAAGAGATCATGGAATAAAAACAACACGACTTCGAACATGAAAGTTCAAAATTGATGCCAAAGAGATCATGGAAAAAACAACACAACTTCGAACATTAAAGCCCAACACTCAATGGCACTCGACATTTTACACCTAGATGCTTCGTCATGGAAACATGGCAAAAAAATATCCGAACTTTTGTGACATAATCTCCCACTATTAAGACAAAGGGGTAAGAATGATGTGGCCTCCCAAGTTACTATATATCAAGCTACACTCATCAAAGAAACAAAAACTCTCTCTCTCTCTCTCTCTCTCTCTCTCTCTCTCTCTCTCTCTCTCTCCTGTACTATGGCCCAGCAAGAGAATTACCATCGTCGTGCTTGCCATCTCCTGCCGATTTTGCCTCTACTCTTGCTTCTGCAACAACTACAACAACATGGCAGCTGCATGGCGATGGATCATTCAAACTCCATAACCGCCTCCTTCTCAGTAATGAATGAGTGTGGGCAGGCAGCTGGTCTGCGTTGCACCACTGATTCCCCACACCAGGATTCTGGAGATGTCAACCTGGAAAGTGGAGGATATTACTCCTGGAGCTTCGGTCTCACGAGCGACGGTAGCAAGGCATCCTGCAAGGCAAAATGCCTTGGTAAGAGTTGGAGCTGGCATTCGTGGATCTACTCCTTGACACAGAAGGTATGGTGATCACCCCCTCCAGCCATGGACCAGTTGGGAATATAATAATAATCTTGTTCACTTCTGGTATATGGCCTGCTCGTACTTATTTAATAAGGGCAAATTCAGATCTAAAACAAGAGAGGAAATCAGATATTTTATATGGATGGATGGATGGTAAAACAAAAGGACTATAAATGGTAGCCTGTAGGTAACGTAGATAAGTAGCACATGGATAACACACCTCAATATTATTCACCAAAAATACAGGGCACCAATATTCAAGAAAAGAACAGAATTTTATTTCTTACAAGGAAGTCGGGACTGTAGTGTATGCAGCTTCAAGAAGCCAAAAAAATATACAAAATAAATATTTTCTCAAGATAGATAGAGGAGGTGGTAGTTGCAGTTCCAATTAACTCCCTCGTGTTTTTTTGCTGTGTCACATATGCAAATCTAAGCTTTTTTGGCACGAGACCATTCGTCAGCGTGCACGGGGAGAGAAAAAGCAAAAAAGCTTTTGTGTTTAGACTAATTATGGATTTGTGGTTGGATATTCCGTATTTTCGGCTACTTTGATTATGGATATTGTTTCCAATCGTTATTTTATCCACTTTGCAAGATGGTACAGCTTGACATTTTAGCTGTGCTTAAATCTTATGACCATCCATGGCTTTTACCTGTGGTAAGCTCATAGCATTTTACAGAATCTGGCTGTGCTCCTGACGGAGCCTGGTCTTTGTTGAACCAAGGGAATCTATGCCTCAGAATTTTTTGCCGGCCCAGAAAGAAAAGTAGCTCCATGAAATTAGGTCCATTACTATAGAGCCAGCTTCCCAATCGCAAAAGAGCGATATGCAAGTAGTGTAAGAGTGGATCCATCATGCCTTTGGCTTTTCTAACAGCTAACTCTACATAGCTACAGCTACTTCAAATTGTTGTCAATGCATCACGCTTCTTTCCATTCTAAGATCATTACATTTTGCTAAAAGCACAGGCTATTGATTGTTCCTCTTGTGGGTCTTTGTTTGGTGCAGGCCAAGGGTCAATCGATCGCATGGACACTCAAGAAAGATGGTGCATATTATCAGAATGCGGAAGGTGGCTGGACAAAATATCCAAACTAGGTGTGACGTCAACAAGTGCACGAGTACTGCATCTCTCTTTGTCATGTGCTCTCAATGCAATGACTTATATGATAAATGGACAAATTACTGCGTGATTTCACCCAGAAGTTCTAGTATGAAGTCTTTGTCAAACTGAAATAAAACACACCGAGCTCCAACTTTCTTGGCTTGGATAAATAAGAGTCTTATTTAGCAATTGTGGAGAATCAGGTAAAAATTCTAGTATGAAGCTGTGTCCAAACCATAGTTGCACTGCGTTTCTGAAACGCGTTTCAGAATCGCAATTTTTGAAAAAATTCCAGAAACGTTTTTTTTAAAAAAAAATTAGGGTTTTTTTTGGGTATCAGATGAAAGCTCTAATTAAGAGCATAATTACTGTGTAATTTGCCGACTGTTTCGGGTGCAGAATGGTCCAATTCAGGTGCATTAATCCATGTTGGGTTCTATCAAGGATAAAAATTCAAAACTAACCTCTAGCATGTTTGTTACGATCACAGATGATCCCAGTAAGTGTGTTTTCGCTCAAGGAGTGGAAGGCCAAGTCATGAAGAGGCCTTACCATCAGGGCCGGGGGGAAGGGGGGGGGGGCGCGTTGCCCCCCAAAACCCCCACCGGGGGGCTACCGCCCCCGGAACCCCCTAAGCATTTATTGAAAACCAGAGCAAATAACAACCAAATAGCTATTGAAAATAAGATCTGTTTGTGCCCCATCTACTGTACTTCCGAGAGGCAAAACACTCGTTTGACCATTGGTCCCCTAAAAAAATTTCAGCCATAAGCTATTTTTCCAAGAAAAAAAAAAATTGCGATCTGGGAGGAGAAACGCGATTCTCAGAAACGCGGTTTCCGAAACGTCTCCTCCCAGAAACGCGATTCTGTGCAACTATGGTCCAAACTGAGATGATACACAACAAGCTCCATCTTTCTTGGCTTGGATAATTAAGAGTCTTAATCAGCAAAGGTAGTTTGTTGTCTATTGCAAAACGTCATCGTATCATCATAATTTTGATGCTTGTTTGTAGATTCAGCAAGAATCAGCTACATAGGGTGTTTGTGCATAGAAAAGGGTCTATTCAAGAGAGAGAGATGGAAGAGTCACCATAAATTTGCTAGAATGCTGGTGTTATTAAAGTTGATGTATAACTTTTTGAATCAACAAAAAGTGATGGAAGAATAATAATGTATATGCTAGAATGTAGGTGTTATTAAGTCGCTGGAATTTTGATTCTATTGAAATTGAATGCCCAATTAGTTTTTGACACAAAAAATAGCACGAGAACTATTTTCAGGCCCCTTTTGAAACCTTTGATATCAAAATCAAGATGCACTCTCATCTGATGCTAACCCTGGCAAGAAGGACAACAAATTCTTAGACCTTAAAAAATTTCAAAAATGCATATAATTCATAAAAGCAAATCAAACAAAGAGAAAAAATCTGAATATCCTAAAATACTTGGTAAAGTAATCTAACCTTCTTACACACACATTTTTTCAGCCCAAAGCATTACTTGTTTAAAAGAATTACATCAAATAGATTCTACAATACTTTGTTTTTTATTTGAAGAAATTTAAAATTGTTACTGCATACGACAACTATTTACTTCCCAAGTTCACAACAAGATAGCATTACAATGTTGTGGGGGGCTTTGCACTTCACCAACATAGAATTGGCTTAAGGCGTAAACAGAGAAAGCTAGATCAAGTCTGGTACAAATTGTAAGGTACATCAGACTACCGATTAAGTTTTGGTAGGGTATACTTGCCATCTTCTGTTCTTCCTCTTCTATTTTTGGACAATCATGTTTCATCAACTTGGCTCCAATCATCATTGGTGTGGCCTTTTCTTTGCAGTCATCATGTGATACTGCTTGAGCACCTTTCTGGCATATTCAGACTGACTCAAGTGTATTTTTCCTTTTATTTGATCTCTTCTGATCTCCAGCCTGAGGCATTTGTTGCTTCTCCTAGATGTGTGATTTTATAATTTCAGAAGTCTGACTTTTCGTGTCTTTGATTAGTGTCAAGGAATTTCTTATCATCTGGAAATCATCCACGAAAATAGTCAATATCACAAAATCTTTTTCTACTTTTTTTATGTGGACCCAATTATAGTCCAGTCGTGTAGGATTGAAGTCTAGAGACTTCAGAAGACTTGCTTCTTGTACCAAGCTCGTGATGCCTGTTTTAGACCATAAATGCATCTCTGCAACCGAAAGACATATTGTTGATTGTCGAGGTCTTCAAATCCTTCAGGCTGCTTCATGAAGATTTCTTCCTCTAGATCTCCGTGGAGAAAGGTTGTCTTCACATCGATCTGGTGAATTTCCAGATTGTACTGTGTGGCATATGCAAGGAGTAGTCGTATGCTTATCATCTTGACCATTGGCGAATATATGTCGAAATAATCAACGCCATATCTTTGTTGTAGCCCTTCGCAACAAGCCTTGCCTTGTAACGGTCAACAGTGCCATCTGATTTCATTTTCTTCTTGTATACCCATTTGCATTCGACGATCTTTCTATTTTCTGGCAGTGGCTCTAGTGTCCATGCCTCATTTCGCCTCAACAACTCGATCTCCTCTGCCCTTGTCTGCTTCCAGAATTCTCTATCTTGATATGTTGTTGGCCCTTCAGTGAAGCTGCAACACTTGAATTGCGTGTCTTCGCTCCACTGAAGATTGTCAACGTAACGGTCTGGAGGTCTTTTTTGTCTTGTTGACCTTCTGGGTTCGTTTCGTCGCTCGATAAAAAAAAAGCACGAAGGTCAATTCAAAGTCACCAATTTGGTGAATCAACAATTGTGACTCTACTTGGACTATGGTTGGGCACGAACTAAATCAACAAAGTAAATAAATCGTAGTCCATCCATTAGCATCATGGACTCATTCAGACAATTATAAAATCCTCTATATAGAACCAAGAATAGGATCGGTGCTCTATCACAAACCTCTCTATGTCAAAACACATATCAAAATATGCACTGTGGTGTTGTATTTTATCCCCAACACCTACATCCTTAAGGAACTTGTGCAAGGCTTTGTAGTCAGTAAAAACACTATATAAGAGCTGGTTGGTGGCCAAAAA
Source organism: Diphasiastrum complanatum (assembly GCA_029204225.1). NCBI lineage: Eukaryota > Viridiplantae > Streptophyta > Lycopodiopsida > Lycopodiales > Lycopodiaceae > Diphasiastrum > Diphasiastrum complanatum. Next base: position 63,041,857 of record CM055099.1, on the reverse strand, counting down.
TAGTTGGTTTTCTAAATTTAGTAGAGATATGAGGTCAACCTAAATTTCAGCATGATTTTATGCATTTGTTTTGATCAAGTCTCATCTAACACTATGTTGTGAGCTCTAATCTCAATAATGATCTTGGTACCTCTCATAGGTCTTATAGTACTTAGGACATCTAAAAATGAAGTGCTTTTCAAACTCAATCTCTCCCAGCAAACATGCATGACATTGCGTAGACTACCTTGGAAACATCTTATCTGAACAAGAAGTTGGCGTGAAGAAACATGAATCTGTCCCCAAATTGAATCTATTTCAGCATTATAATCCATGATATGGATTTGGGAGGATTGTTGTGTAATCCACTTGTCTCAAAACTAGGTGGCACCAAGATTTTTATATTCCTAAAGTGTTTAGCAACCTCATCATCTTCCTTCAGACTCATCCTATAGAGAACAAGATATACAAGAGAGCTGCCAAGAAAAAGATCTATGTGATGGTATACTCCCCTAGAGGGGAGAAGATGTAAGAATTTGAAAGAGACATCACCTTAGAAATAAGTGATACATCAACATCAAACTTTGAGTAACAAAAGAATTCACATAAAATTTATCTTTTAGAAAACATAACACATGGTACTTAATGTAATTCATACATTGATTCATTTCATAAGAAAATATAGAAGGTAGAATAGGCATATTTACATCATCTGCTCAGCCAAGGAGCCATTATGCAAAAAAAATAAGACTATGATTTGCACAATCCTTTTTTAAGAACTCATTTATAGGATAAAGCCACTCTTTACCTAGAATTACATCTTCCTTATCCAAATTCATTATGTGAAAAGATAAACTATCTACATAATTTTAAAGTTCCTCTTGGTCCTCACAGATTGCCTGCCTTTTAGACTCATTCGACATTCCCATCTTAGACCTTCTACTGGGCACTCATGAGTATATCAAATGCTCTAGCCATCAAGCTTAAATTCAACATACTTGGCAGGGACAGTTGGGTGTCAAACTTCAATCTTATCGAATTCACTTATTAGGGTTGTGTCTTGAAAAAAAATTACAGCAAATTCAATCCCAATCAATCCTAAGAGTGATGGAGGATGCACAAATTAAAGATCTAGATCCAAACTATGAGCTAGAATCAAGACTAGTTACCAAAAATAGCAAATTTGGCATTTAACTCCACATTAGGCACATAGATTTGATCAAATGGACTAAAGTAAAGTACAACAAGCTTCTCATACCTATATATAGCTTCAGTACCTTCCAAACCAAGCACTTAATGCATTAAAACACTCACATCCAATAGCTAGATCTCGCCACCAAAAGACAATGATGATAGAAGTGGGAAAACTTGATTTTTCTTTATATTTGGATGGAGATCCCATCATACATTTATACATTTCAAGCTTGGATATGAAAGTTTTAGGGCATCTCTATACTTATCATAACCTAACCCTAACATCTAGCCTAATAGGTCATTGGATCCACCCTAACTTGGGGTCAAGATCTCAAGATCCAAAAACAATGTAAAACATGCTATTTTTAGATCCTAGAATTTCTCTAGCCTATCTAAACACACTTTGACCTCATTTCAAAGATGCTATCACAATGTAATATGAGGAATAAAGTCTTGCAAAATCATCCTATGTTATTTGGTACGTGTGGCATCTATTTACATGGCCATCTTGCCAATTACAATGCATGTGACCAAAATTGGTCAAGCTAGAATTGTGGAATTTTAACATCATGTGCCAATCTTAGCATTAAAACATCTAATCCATTCTTGAACATCAAATTGGCTTGGAAAGACAAGAAATCAAGAAAACTAGTGAAAAATCAAGAAGATGGATAAATGTAGCAAAACTTCACCAAAGTAGACATATTAAGGTATCATTAATCATCATTGTTGATCATTTAAAGCATAGGTCCTGAATCTAGAGATCAAAACTCTCATGTGATTTTAGGCACGCGAACCACAAATCCCATCAAGAAAGCTCTCCAAGAGAAGCTTCATGAACGGTAATTTTAAATTAGACAAATGAACAATAGCCCCCAAATTTAGCATGAACTCTCTCTCACAAATATAGCACGATTGTTTAAGCCGCTTTAGTAGTTGTCTTGTTGACTAATTCTAGTCTAATTTAGCTCCATGACTATATTTAGCATTGCATTTAGTAAGCGCGTGATTACATGCAACACATGACAAGTTGGATATATCAAGTTTCCTAGCCTAGCCGGTAAGGAGTCTTAATAAGGAGCGACAAATGAGAGATGGAAGGTGTAATGTGGTAAGGAAGGAGGATATAATAAGGTATATGAATTAAGGATACCCATATGAAAAGAGAGACAAGAGTGACCAGAGAGAATGGTGTGAGTAATGGTAAAATATGTGATCCAAGAGACAAGAGGATGTGGCTCCATGAGATAGTTAGCTATGTTATGTCTGCCACTATGAGGGTGGCAAGTAAAATCATTTGAACAAGGCCAACAAGTCATGCCATTGAAAATGGCCAACTCATGTGATTAAATTGGAAAAAGTGCTCCCCATATGAAGTAACTAATCCATTTCTATTAGCCAAAAAATGAATGATACCCAAGTCCTCACTATCCAAAGCTTTGACATAAAGAGGATCTTGCTCTGTCACATGAAAAAATGACTTCCTCAAACTTATTCTTGCACTAAAGTCCCCCACTAGGAGAATGTGACCCCTCTATGAGTTACAGCAAAACATATTAGTTGACATATCTATATAGGGGGAGTCAATGTCATCAAAAAATGGTAAAGTATTAGGAGGAGACTAATAGATAGCAATGTAAACATCTTATTATAAATCATTTCACTTCTAAATCAGAACCATATATATCTTGATTGCTCCTCATCCCTATAGACCATCTTAAACATGTGATGCACGGGGTGACAACTGTAGCAGATCCAGCCAGTTAGGCCACTACCCCTAGTTTAGTTCCTCCTGATTCTCAAGATGTCCTGAGTCTTCATCAACAACTTGGCCAGGTCATTTAGAAAAAGGCATTTGTAGATCAGCGCATTATTGAATTGGGCTACAATAACACTTTTGGTTTGTATAAGATGATTCATATTAGAATTTTTGTTTGATCGAATTTGATGACTCATTAGTGCATGCCAATACTATGTAATGCTTACACAAGTAGTGCTTTATAGTCTATGTGCATCTTTATGTAATCAATAATTTTGTTTTTGACAATTTAAAGTCACATATATTGCCTTATTTGAAAATGTAATTTGAACTTGATAGACATAGTACATACACTGAGGAAAGTCACCTTTTCTAACATGAAACAACCAAAAAACTTTTTGTAAAGGGCCATGACTCCCAAAATAATGTCATCGTCTAAACCAAGCTAAGATGATCTATAAATAAATAAATGTCTCAAAATAGAATTGAAGGCCTTCCTAAAGTCAACAAAATAGCAAATAAACCCTTTCATCTCTATATCTAGCCTCCTTAATGATGAAGGTCAAATAATTGGCTTTGAAACTCGCTTGTCTCAAAGCATGGAGATGTCATTCGCCACACAAGCTGACTGAAGAATAGAACTATAAATCTTGGACATGATGTGGCCAATGATCATAATGTAAATTTTTTTGTTTTCATGGGACCATGTCCTTTATCGATATGATGTTGGATTTATGCTCTCTCTCTCTCTCTCTCTCTCTCTCTCTCTCTCTCTCTCTCTCTCTCTCTCTCTCTCTCTCTCTCTCTCTCTCTCTCTCTCTCTCTCTCTCTCTCTCTCTCTCTCTCTCTCTCTCTCTCTCTCTCTCTCTCTCTCTCTCTCTCTCTCTCTCTCTCTCTCTCTCTCTCTCTCTCTCTATAGCTAGTCTAGATCCATTCATTTGCTGTATATAATTATTTGTACAGTCGCACAGTCTATAGAAATACAAAGGTTATTTGACAGTCTGCAGAAATACACAGGATTGTCTAACAATATTTAGAAATACATGAGAATCACTAACAACAATCTACATGACAATATATGGAATCAAAGCCAACTATCAAAGGCAATTGTTGAAGCTACTATCGAAGGCCAATTAATGAGACACCTGTCAAAGGTAACTATAACAACTTTCAATTTTTTACAACAAAACAAAGGTCAACATTATTTGACTCCAACACTCTGTATTCAAGTCCAAGTCCAACTAACAGGTATCTGTAGGACAAACTATGCAATTGAAGCCAACTATTGAAGGCAGTTGTCAAAGCTACTGTCGAAGGCCAATTATTGAGACACCTATTGAAGGTAACTATAACAACTTTCAAATTTTCACTACTAAACAAAGGTCGACATAATTTGACTTTGGCACTCCATATTCAAGTCCAAATCCCACAACTATCGTCGATTATTGACTATTGCCATTGTCAAAGCTATTCGACTATTGACCTCAATTCGACTGTTGACTATCGATTTGAGTATCAACTTTCGACCTTGAGCGATTTCCAGCCTCATCTTTCACGATCGGGCAAAATCTTCAATAGAATCGTATTCCATCCAATAGAAACTATCAGGGCCTTAATCTATCTTGTAAATGCATTAATTCATCATTTGATAGTGCATCAATATATAAGTTAATCATCCAATGACTCAATAAATTCATGCAAAGCAGAGCACTATATTCTCTCTCTCTCTCTCTCTCTCTCTCTCTCTCTCTCTCTCTCTCTCTCTCTCTCTCTCTCTCTCTCTCTCTCTCTCTCTCTCTCTCTCTCTCTCTCTCTCTCTCTCTCTCTCTCTCTCTCTCTCTCTCTCTCTCTCTCTCTCTCTCTCTCTCTCTCCCCCTATTTATTATGAGATCCGAGGCCGTTCTTATTGTCTCTACAAATACACTCCTCTCTCCCTTGGATCTTTCTTGGCATATGCAGACTCTAGATGTCTCGGACTCCTATTGAGAGAGATGTTTACGTTGCGAGCATGTCTTCTACCTTCAGAGGGAGATGATGTTTACAGTCAAACTCTCATCACACATTTCTTACAGAAGAGGGACAAAGAGGAGGTTTCAGAGGATGAGCTTGATATCCCGGCATGACAAAAGGCTGTGCAGACTCAGTGACCACCTTCCAGACTGAGACATGCAGTCCATTCATCACAATCAGCCAGAGCCCCACGACAGCCTTATCGAGTCGTTCGTTAGCCTCCAACACACACTTCACAGCCTATCACTCGCTTCTTCAGATCGACCACTCAGTGACTCAGTTCTTTCTGGTGTCTATTTAGATGAGATCTTTAGACGTTTGCCTCAGCAGAGCGGGTGCTTAAGCTCTTGCCTTTGTACCTCAGTAGAGCGGTTGGTTTAAGCTCTTGCATCTCCTTCTTGCATGATGAGAGATTGTTGTTTTATTCATACTTAGTTGACTTTTGATAGAGAGAGAGTTTCTAGAAATAAGTCCTCATTTCGACATTGCTCCTACTATGCATGTACTGTGTTTGTCTTTTGTGCCCACGGGCACTTTATAGACATTAATAATCTCTCTCTCTCTCTCTCTCTCTCTCTCTCTCTCTCTCTCTCTCTCTCTCTCTCTCTCTCTCTCTCTCTCTCTCTCTCTCTCTCTCTCTCTCTCTCTCTCTCTCTCTCTCTCTCTCTCTCTCTCTCTCTCTCTCTCTCTCTCTCTCTCTCTCTCTCTCTCTCTCTCTCTCTCTCTCTCTCTCTCTCTCTCTCTCTCTCTCATTTTCAAATAATTGTCTTAGAGAGATCATGTGTCTGCAAGCATTCGGACATGTACACTCTTTTGAACTAATTGAATTTGTTCCTGTACATATTGTGCATTGTCGTGTCGTGTTGCCTGCATAATTCTCTATCTCATTTGAGTCAAGTTTTGTAGATAAACAATTTGTAGATTGAATCATTTTGTGACTAATAGTGTATATTTATTGTAATTCTCTTTACCTGGTCTATTTTGCATATTTCTGCCATTGAATGAATTTGTGTGTGTGTGTGTGTGTGTGTGTGTGTGTGTGTGTGTGTGTGTGTGTGTGTGTGTGTGTGTGTGTGTGTGTGTGTGTGTGTGTGTGTGTGTGTGTGTACGAAATCGATTGTTCCAATCCTTGTGACTTAGAAGCTTGGATTAAGTAGAGCTATCATCGAATTATCAAAGATAGCTCAAATCGAATAAACGTAGTTTATGCACCGAGGAGTCATCCGATTTCCAACATGGTATCAAAGCATACAATATTAGAACATTTCTCGTTCCAATAAAGAGTAAGCATTCACTAAATTGTTTTGAAATCATACAATCTACTATCTGCATCATATATGGAAAGTCAAGAAGAAAGTCATACTAATGGTCAAGGAACTATGGGAGATAGTTGCAAGTGTCAAACTACTTCCCAGTGTCGATGAGCAAGCCATTTCTAAAAGGAAGCTCAGGGAGGGTAAGGCCTTCGTCTTAATCACCCTTAATCTATCAAACACACAAATTGGCCACATCAGACAACTCCAAGCTTCCAAGAAAGCTTAGGACATTCTGGGCACACTCTACAAAGTGAGGGACATCACTTTGAAACTACATTTGAGGAAGAAATTTCTCTCTCTCAAAATGTCAAAAACCATTTCTATTCAGAATCACATTAATCAACTTGAGCAGATGGTAGCCATAGGTTCAATCATCAAAGACTCAGATGCTGTCATGACCTTATTGCCTAGTTTGCCATCCTCATACTAAAAATAGGTGATGGTTATTTTGACCCACTCAGAACTTTCTTTTTCTATAGTCATAATTGTAGGAGGAGATTCCAAGGAATGGTGCATCCTCGTCCCTCCATCGAAGACTCAAGAGCACTATACTCCAAGAGAGTCTCAAAGAAACAATTGAAGAAGAAGAAGGTAGTCAAACAATTCGACATGAATCGGAAGCAATCTCTCAAGGCAACCTCGAATAAGAATCAACAACCTGCTCATAACAGAAAGAAAATGTTCTATACTGTCAAGCTGATTTCTTAGAATGGACAATCCAAATCATTCCAAAAGTATTGCATGTTCCAATTCTAGCAACCAACTTGTTGTCTATAAGCAAAATCACTGATTTAGAACATATGTAAATTCTGGATCGTATACTTATAAAATTCTCAATAAAGAGAAGAGAGTCCTTGCACTTGAAAAAAGACAAGGATATCTATATCAGCTTACTCATTGCTATTCTGTGAGTGATCATCCTTTAGCAGCTCACTTTTGATTAATAAAGAATCAATTTGGCATTATAGACTTGGGTACTTGAATCATGTACCTCTAGAAGGCCTTTCAAGTCGAATCAACAAATGTATCGAGAAATTTGTTAAACAATATATTCAGATATATGTGGCCTGATGTAGACACCAACATTATTTGGTGCTAAATTCTTTACTACATTTATTGACAATTATTTGAGAAGAGCTTCTAATTATTTTATGAAGCACAAATTCGAAGCCTTCCATTTTTTCAAGATTTATAAAGAGCATGTTGAACTGCACACATGAAGAAAGATCAAAGATCTTAGAATGGACAATGGTGGTGAATACATATCCAATGCATTCAAGGAGTATTGCTTGACAAAAGGAATCAAACAACAATTCACTACTTCATATTTTCCTCAGTCCAATTGACTTGCAGAGAAGAAAAACAGAACCTTAGTCGAATTTGCTAAATGTATAATCACTCATGCATCATTGCCTTCGATAGCAGCTTATTTGCAGAATCGATGTATCACTAAAGCTTTATTGAACAACAAACTTCTTATGAAGTTTGGACTGGATTCAAACCTTACCAAAGCATTTAAAAGTTTTCAAATGTACTGCTATGCTCATGTCCCTAAAGACACCAGAAAGAAACTGGATGAGCATTCTATGAAAACAAATTTTTGTCGATTTTTTTTCTTCAAATGGCATGTATAGACTGTATAATCCTGTTACCTATAAAGTTTTCACTAGCAAGGATGTTACATTTTATGAAGATCAGGTTATCAACTTGAAGGGCAAGAACTAGATTTTACCTATCATTCCTATCCTGAATACTAATGAATATCAAAATGCAATTCCCCCTAAAGTAGCTAGTCTATACAAATAGATTATGAAAAAGAGCAAGAAGCTACAACTCAGGAGCAGTCGACACAACATCAAATTTTGTAGCCAGAAGCACCTCCCCAAAGATCTACAAGAATTCGAACTCAACCTATCAGATTCATTGATGAGTATGGTTACTATCTTTCCCATGAGCCAACCATAGTCAAAGAAGCACTCACACAGGCTGATTCAGATCTTTAGAAGAAAACTATGGATAAAAAATACAATTTGATGATAAAAAATAACACTTGGACTATCACTAATTTGCATGTAGGCAGAAAGATTATAGACTAGAAATAGATCTTTAAGATCAAGTACAAAGCAGGTGGCAACATCGACATAAGGAAATGTGGCTACATAAAAAAAGGATTGACTAGTGGCAAGGAAATTTTCACAAATTTTCAATATTGACTATCTAAACGAAGCCGGAACTAAGCAGTAGAGAGCCTCTTGGGATTGTATTGGACATACGAACATATGGCCACCTTTTGTCTAACGTTTCTGCATGTATCAACTGATTTTGACCAATTCTTGGTCTAATAGGCCTAGTTTTTCTTACACCTTTTTGGGTTTGAACTTTCCATGTCCATTCCTCTATCCATGCCCAAATTTTTTCTACAAGTTCAGCTCGATGTTGCCCAAATGGTTGAAACAAATGGTTCAAAAAACTAACTCCATTCGATGATATTGAACCAGTATTTGGGTGAAAAACTAGTCCATTTCCTATACCCTAATAGCTTCTTGTACAGCACAAAGACTGTCTTTGGGCAAATGAAGTTGAAATTGAGTAGAAAAGAGTCCCCTAGGTTCATATCGGACACACAAACATGTGGCCACCTTCTGTTCTTGATGTTTTGGCATGTATCAACTGATTCTGACCAACAACATTCCTAGTTTTCCTAAAGCCTTTCTTGGGTCTGGACTTTGCATGGCCGTTTCTCTGACTGTGCTGAACCATTAGAGTCCTGATTGTTATGTGGGTTCACCTCAACGTTGCGCCCTGGTGGAAAGAGTTGATTGAAAAACCCAACTCCATTCGGTGATTCTAGACCAAGAAGGTGAAAACTAGTCCATTTCCTATGTCCTAATAGCGTCCTTTCCGGCATGAAGGGTGTTAGTGGGCAAACGACACTGAAGATAAGCAGCAAAAGATCTGACTGAGGAGTATCAGGTTCATAAACTTGTGACCATTTCACGTGATATATTTGGGACACTATCCACCGAATCTGACCCATTCTTGGTCTCTACCAACCTAATTTTCATGAAGACCTTTTTGGGAATGGACTTTGCATGAACGTTTTGGATTCCATACCCAGACTTTCAACATCTGGTTTATTCCTACCAGTTTTCCTTGATGTTGCTCATAGCCAAAATAGAATGTAGAAGAAATTGACATTTTTTTAGATATTGCACCCATGAACCAAAAAAAGAAAAACTAGTCCATTTCCTATGTGCTAATATTGTCCTTTTTAGCACAAAGGATTTTTTCGGGCAAACGATGCCGAAAATAAGTAGCAATGGATTAGTTTGTTTCATATCAAACTAACGAATCTGTGACCACCTCCCGTTCAATCTTTTGAATGTTGTCGATGTTTCGAACGTTGTCGATTGATTTATGGTTTTCAAATATTTGAATGACAGTATAGATAATACTCGTTTGAATACATGTACCAATTGCCTCCATCATCTCTTTTTGTCATGTTCTTTTGTTAGAGTTATCAGTTTCCATTATAACATGTGATTATTGTGAAATCATAATTTTAGTAAAGTAACCATGCCATTCCATACTATTTCTCAAGTCCATGTTATAATTTACTACAATACTAGTCTTGTTTTGCAAAATGTTCATGATCATGACTTATGCTATTTATGTTTAATGTTTTCTCAGTCCTTATGTTTAGTATACTCATGTGTGCTTTTTTTGAGCTTGAAATGACATCCTCAAGTATGGTACCGATGTTGCAAAAAAATGATCTACATATGGAAAACAGACATGTATATGTTTTGATCTTGCATACAAGGCATAGTCTTGAAAAATGGTTTGTAAAAGTCTTGTAATGCTCTGAGTACGCCTCGTGGCTCTATGATTCACACATGTCTTTCAATACTAGAATTTGCTCGTATGATTGAAGAAGGATGTTCTGGTTTATGATGTTCTAGTGATATTGATGGTGATATTAATGCCGAAGCAAATGACATAATGAGAAATCAATATATAATTTGAAATCACATAATTAGAAATCACACAATATATTTAAAATAAACAATCGTTGATCAACAATAATCCAACTCTCTCTCTCTCTCTCTCTCTCTCTCTCTCTCTCTCTCTCTCTCTCTCTCTCTCTCTCTCTCTCTCTCTCTCTCTCTCTCTCTCTCTCTCTCTCTCTCTCTCTCTCTCTCTCTCTCTCTCTCTCTCTCTCTCTCTCTCTCTCTCTCTCTCTCTCTCTCTCTCTCTCTCTCTCTCATTCTCACATGCATAAGCACACAACATTTTCAATAAAAAAATGTGTAAAAATTTGAGAAACCGTGGAGCAACAACTCTCATATATAAATCTAAACTAGAGTGCCAAATATGACAGTACATCACATATCATTAAGTATCAACTGCTAGTCTGAGTGTCCCTCTTGGACTCACCCTCACCGTCAGAAGTGCGTGCCTCATCCTCCATTTCCTCGTGCAAAATATCATCATCTGAGATTGGTCAAATTGAGTTCGCCTACAATAACTCAAAGAAACTTGACAAAAATTTAGCAAAGGACACACCCTACCAGATATCACATAGTTTATCAAGCTTTTTCCATGAGTTAGATGAAAAAAACCAACTATGTAGATTGCTTTTAGGCATATAGATTGTTTTTCAGTAAGTGCCCAAGAAGTCAATAAATTCAATGGACCCTCCAAGCTCCAGTGGTTCACAATTTCATAATTAGAATTTTTGAACAACTAATTGCATCTACATAGATAAATGCATCGTCTATTTGTTATTTTAACGACAATAAAAATTCATCAATGTTTTGAAGCTTGTTAATTTCTTTTAACATTCAACTATGATGGTGATTTTACAATTAAACAAAATTGGATCAAATATAAATATGTTGCTCTTTTGAAGGACATGTACAGATAAATCCAATTACACCATATTGATTGTCTTGATATAAAACAAATATGTATGTACTACCATAACGAATGTACTAATAATAATAACAAACTATCATGATTGTCCTAACATGGATCTTTTGTTTCTTGGACATAGCAAAGGAATTATATATGATTGCATCTTCACCTTTTGTTGTTTCATAGTAGATTCATGCACATAAGTTACATACCTTTTACAAAATTTAAATTTTCAGCTTTGACTCAAATTCTTATAAGCATTTTGCTAAATCTCTCTTACTTGTTATACTTGGTATATTTGTTTCTTTTGCATGCATCATTACCAAACTTAAGTTTCAAAGTTGAGAAATGTAAAAAAAATTGTCAATTTTATTTCTTTGAAAGTAACTTTGAAAAAAAGTGCATCACCCAATATGTGCTTTAAAAAGATGGGGCTTAGTGGTGAAAGCTTTTTTGAAATGATTTATATTTTATGAATGTATTAATGGCTTTACAAATCGATAGGACCTAAGCCTTCTAGAGATGAGCACTTGACATATTCATTATTGTATTATAGGTATTTTCAGCTTCGCAAATCTCCAAATGTATATTATATTTTGTGCTTTATTCTAGCAAAACTCACATCGTTGTGTTCAAAGAATCTATAAGGGCTTTTGAATGCTAATAAAAATAACATGCATGGCATTTCAAACATATAGTTTGTCATTATCTGAAAGAAACCAAATCTTGCTATTTGGATATCATTGTACAACTATGTTGAGAGTAGTATCTAATGATGTTAATACAAAATCGTTTTTTTTCTCTCTCAAAATAATTGTGTATCTTATCAATGACTAGGTAAAACATACAAAGGAATTGTAAGCTACTCCAAGGGCCAACCTTAGAATGAACACAAAAATGCCAAGGCATAGAAAGCTAGATGGAAAGAAATATGTTGTAGACCATTTAGCTTAAAGCAATTGAACTTTTGAATAATACTTGCTTATTTGATTCTTAGTAGAAACTTAAACCACTTCGCTAACAAATCCTCAAACAAATTTGGAATATGTCAAATTCCAACTTTTAATATAAACTTGAGACATTGTTGACTTGATTTATGTACAATGTTGCCAGTAAAAATCAACATTTTCAAATTGTCTCTGTGGACTACAATAATACAACTTATAGAAAATTTGATGGGCATAATGTCTAGTTGGTCCAACTATACTATGTATATTGCTTCATCATTGTTTATTCTACAAGATTTCCTTTCTCCTTGTCCTCTTCTTCTTCTTCTCCCGATTCTGCCTATACCTTCAGTTAATACAACTTTCCAACAATCTGAATACACACCAACAAATCTCTAACTATGCCCAAGTTTTACAAGAATTGAAGTCCATCATGGATGAGGTGTCATGGATTAATGAGGAACTACGACTGGTCAAAGGAGAATAGCAATAAATGCACATGGAAATCAACCTTTTGAAAATGGAAATCCAATACAAAGCCCACATTTCAACCAAAGTCTAGAAATTGGAGAGAGAAATAGTACTAAGACGTAGGCTTTGGACTTCAAGGATGATGATGGTATGCCCTTCTCTAGTTTTTTCAATGTTGTTGTGGCTACTACTTGAGAAAAGAGAATGAAGAAAAAAAAAAGCCCATAATGTGAGTGCAAGAGACATTCCTAACATGAATGATGCCCTCCAATAGATTATTGGAAAACACACTCAGCCACCATAGTGATGGCGTGGATAGAGCTTGGCATATGAAAAAAGACAACACTACACTTATCAACTGCTTTTGAATCTTTAGAGAATACTAGAATAGCTCTAAGATTAAAAGCCAAAGGAATGCAATTTTTTTTTTATGATGATTTTCCTTTTATTAAAATACAGAAACACATGATGGATGCTAAGCTTTCAGGTAGGATATTCATTTACAGAAGTGGATAGGTTAGACATCTTGATGGAAAACCCCTTAACATCAAGAAATATGCATTTGGGTTCTCCGTTTTTGTGAGCAATCTCACCCACTTTAATTGAGATTTGGATAATGAAATTGCAATGGTATAGTCCCTTTTTCTTTTGTTGGTGATCGAAGGTCTTTGTGGCTGGCGATGATATTCTCTTCCTAATTGAGACTCATGAGAGCCTTTGGCATTGATTACCATCTGTTTTTATATTTTAGATGGGAATCGTTTTTCATATCTGAAATTAGATAAACTTGTGGTCATGGGTCCAGTCTAGGGATAAATTGTCCATCCATTTGTTGAAGATAAAATAACTCTGCGAACCTCCTTAATAACCAAAAAGCATGAGCGGGCAGCGTGAGCACTGCCCCACTAATCTTTTAATATATATAGATTATACACTTGTAGAATCATTGATTTTATTTTTTGATTCATTGTTTGCTAGCCATTCTTATTGGTAGGGTCATTTTGATTTTTATGTAGTCAAGGCAATTCAAATAGTCTATTGTTGGCAATTGTAGAAGTGGCATTACTACTATTGTTAAAGAATTGCAACTACTTTCCTAGTGATGTCAATTTTTGGCTTACATGAAATGAGATACCTAGTAGGTAATCTCACATGCAAGATCAAATTTGTCTTCTAGTGTCTTGATTTTTTCACCATGAAGAATTTGTTGTGAGATATTTCAACTAGTTTAGTCTAGTTTAGTCATATTTTGGTAAATTGTTAATATGAGGCCAAAACTCATTTTAGACTTAGAGGTAAACTTTTTGAAGTTATATTAGTTTAAAATACATTCAATAAACACTTTTTGAAAGTGTAGGAAAGTTGGTAGTCGAGTTTGAGAGAGATTCAAATTTGAACTTTGGGTACATTGAATATAGACCCAAAAATAGTAGGGTTTACATTTTGGAAGGAAAGCCAAGTGGCCAAATAGGGTTTGGACCTGCTATATATTGTTGTAACTCGTGGAGAAAGGGATCTTCCTCTTCTCTCTCTCATTTCATCATTATACATGGTTCTCTTTGGGTTCTACTACTCATTGGTGCACTCTCATGATGTTATCTTGCAATTCTATGTGTAGAATGGTCATTTATTGCTATTTTCGGTTTCACACATGTGAAATACAATAGAGTACTGTAATTGTACGGACATCAACTATATTTTATGTTTTGGTTCATGTTTGATCAGTATCTCTTAGAGTTTGCATCTCATTTTGTATGTAGATGCTGATTTTTCTACATTGGCAGGATTATTAATTTGCTCCTTTTTGTAACCAAAGATCAAGGATATGCATTGGATCTTGAATGATCTAAAATCCTTCACATTTGTGCACACCAAGTTTGTTTTGCACGTTTGAGAGAGAAAAAAAGCTTTTCCCATGTTGTGCATTAGATGCTGCTAGTTACAAAGGATAATGAAATCCACAAAATTCTTGATATGAGTTATACATTTCTCTAATTAAAGAAGTAGACCCCACAATATGATTGGAATTCTTTTTATTTGTATAATAAATGCTTTGGACTTTTATGATTCATGTGACCATTTTATGAAAGTGTGTACATTTCAATTCATGAAGTTTTGCCATCAATTGCAAAATAAATTCTCTAGTCCAATTACAATTTAGACTTCCTTAATTTGGTGCAAATTTAAGGCTGTGCAAGGCTGTGTCAAGAGTCTCAAAGTTGCTATGTAGTTGTGGAAAGATTAGTATGCAATTTTAAAGTTGTTTGGTTTTGTGTTGACTCTTTAAGTTTCTATTTAGTTGTGGAAAATTGAGAGCATGCTAGGAAGAATGGTTTCTACTTACCAAGAGTTTCAATCTGGCTTTACTCGTGGTCATTCTTAATAAAATCATCATGAGATGGTTAGCATAGTTAAGTTATTGCTCTTTTGGTGGACCCATTATTCAACTAGTGTTATCACTGCAAAGCATTGTTTGTTGTGCATGTAGAAGAACTAATTCACTTCCATGGAAAATTTAGATCCTCATTGTTTGCAATTGAGTTCCTCCATACTACAGGACTAACAAAATAGCAAGGGCAAGGCATACCTCTGCAGGAATAAAAGGATGTAGACAAAGTTTTGAAGGTTGTACAACTCTGCACAGAAATTTCATGCAATAGATCCATCACACAAGTCTTGGATTTTTTCCCACCTTGGCTGGATTTTTCATCAGATTAGGATTCAGAATTCAACTCCTGCAGTAGGCTTATGAGGAAAACATTGGGTTATGCCAAGAACTTAAAAGGTTGTTGTTGTACTTGCTTACTTCATGCCTCACACAACCTCATAATGGAGAGTGATGGGGCATTCCTTTCTCCACTTACTACTCCGGTCACGAGTGTAGGTTGCGCACTGCTACTTACACAGTCTTAGTACTCACCAGTTTCACGTTTTTCCTTTTCTTCACGTTTTTCCTTGCATTTCAATGGACCTATGAATATACTCTCTGTCACACGGAACACTGTATTTATTACAGCAGGTGAGCAATTTCGGTTGGTTGCTTCGTGACTTGCGCATTCAGTGCCATCAGCGGCAGCCCATCACTAACCCATATCGCGTTGTGTAATGGCGAATAAATGCATCAAGGATCGGTAACTCAACAAAAGGCTACACAGTCTGCAGACGTTTGGTTTTAGCTCAAAAAATGTTCATTAAAGCGTAGTGATGATCACGGATCAGACTTCCCACACTACAGTCTACTAGTATATTTTATCTGGTTATCTGCACACTATGCTTTGTCTAAATATCTAGAGATTATAAAAGATAGTGATTTGTTTCACAATATAAATGAGAATTTAGTGAGTCTCAAGGGCTATGCCTCCCTCGGTCGACCAACCCTGTCTTAGGTGCTTCCAAACATGCAGTGGAGGCTTCTGCTCAGCAAGCGAAAACTCATCTACGTTATGTTCCAAAACTTTTGCTATGCATACTTTGTTTTCAACTTGTGGGTCGCTGAAGTGTGCTAGTTTTTTTTGCAAGAGGGTTTATGAGGAGATATCAAGGAATACTGAAAGTCCGAAATGGAAGGCTTGAATAATTGGTGGACCAGGGCCATGCTTTCTCAAGTCTTCTCTACATCAATCATCAACAGCCTTCTAAGGCGGTTGAAAAAGGCAGAACAAGGAAAAGCATCCATTCATTAAGTAGCTGCAGGCAGAGACAGACATGGACTCAGCTCAGAGACATTGACGTGGAACAAGCGTCCAGTAAGTAGGAAATCAGCGTATTTTCTTTTCTTGAAGACCTTAACTGATCGTGTGACACTCGGCTACAGACTACAGTGGTCTTTGCAGACCATCTGAAAGCTAAACTGCATGGCCATCGGTACCCACACATGACAGCTGAAAGGCGCTGTTTGAACAGATATGTATTGAAGACAGAGAAGCTCGTCACTGGCTTGTTCAAGCCCTTCAGAGCCAATTGACATGACTTACGACAATTGGCCATGTGCGGCTCTTCTATTGGGTAATGACAAAGGAGAAGCAGCTACTCGAAATTTAGTGGGATTTCGTGTAGAACCAGAAAATAGCAGAAAATGGTGCTCGCCAAAGCATGTTAGGTACAACTTTAAATGCGGAGTGGAATGATGGAACCCCGCCTCTTGTTGAAAGTATCTGCACATGCGCGTATTCACCCAGCAAAGAGCTGCACCAATATCAAAACATTAAGTGAGTCGTTATTCTGTAATACTTGCTTGCAAATTAAAATTTTGCGACGGGCATTCCCAGATCGCAGAATTGACCCAAATATTGATTTCAGTCTGCAGGCTCTTTCTTCAAAAAATTCCACAAGATAACGACGACGCATCATTATGGGCCACGGCCCAAGAAGTAGATGCTGTTCACTTTCATTAGTTCTCCATACGTTACATGCAGATCCCTGTGCTAAGTTTCTACCACTTTTAGTTTTTTAGAAGTCTAGAGAAACTAACTCAAAAGGTAAGATTAAAACTTCTTATAGATGAAATCCTGCAATGAAGAGCAATGTCGTTTCAGCAGCTGAAGTTTTTACATTTTCGTACCTCACTACCAATAAATTGATACAACTGAGGACCTCAAGTCCATTTTGTATCTTTTATCTCATTTTTACGTTCCAAAATAAGTGCTCACATAAGAAAGAAGACATACATTGTGTGTAACACTCTGCGACGTCAAGACACAGTCGAAACTTGAACTATATAAGTAAGACCACATCGCTTATGCTTCAGATCGTTATAAGGGTATTCAGCAACTAAGAGATAGAAGTTAAGTGGCTTACACATTGCCAGAGTGATGAGTGACTGTGACAAGAGACCACGGCAAGGAATCCCTCGTAATATATACAGCTGCAGTTTCAGCCCTTCCGTTCAGCTGAAAACTAGTTGGGTTCCACAATTGCCACCAGTATGATGCTTCACCAGATTTTTTGGATCCAGAATTCATCCAAAAATACTTTCCAGCAAGGATTCCTCCAGGTACGTTGTATAAGCTGGCTTCTACTCGTATCTGCTCCCAGCCTTGACCATTGAAGCGGTACAGGACGATGCCTTGACCAAATAACCCCTCTACCGCGCGCTCGGAAGTGATCGACAAAGATTTTGGCATGGATGGGGGCTGCAAGTCCTGCCGCCACAGCCAATATTCAGCTTCATATGGAACTTCTAGTTTCATGAAATCGTCATCACAAGTGTCATGCAAGGGAGGAAGCCCTCCTTTTGGAGAGAGTCGTTGAATATAAGAAATGAGAGATGCAATCCCATCGAAATGATGAGATGTAGCTTGCACGAGAGCTTCCGACATGGAACCTTTTGAAGGAATTGAAGCTATTTCTTTGCCTGAAACATATCAACCAAGCATAATTATGACATTAAGGACTCTTTGTCTGCGACAATATATATATATATATATATATGCATGCTCTGACAAAGTGTTTCAAAACGGCAGCTACTCGGACAAGCCAGCCACTAGAAGCACATGATTAAAAGAATACAAACATACACTACCCTATTTGACCATGAAGTTGAACAGACCTGATACAGAGCTGTATTTGGATCCAGATTCAACGATGTCATCAACAGGATTGTGTAAAATCCAAGTTCCTTGACTTTTCCCGTGCCCCTGTAGAACTCTGGAAGTGAATACTCCAACACGATGGCCGGGATTTATCGCCTTAACCAGATCTGCGGTTTCCCCAACTGGCATCCACTTCTTGGAGAAACACTGGTACATCTGTCTTCCATTCTGGGTTTTTACCTTCATGAACAAGCTGTTAAGCCCAACGTCAATCTTATATCAATCGTGATAAAAGGCGTACTCACTTCGGAGTTCGGTTGGTTGTCAAAAGAGCATTGGAGTCATGCTACTCATACAATGCAAAGGTCAAAGTTTTAACGGATTTTCAGTTCAGCACACGTCAACACAGCTTACAAAGAGCTTAAAGCATACCAATCACTCGCGACATTGCACTTTTGGAAAAACAACATATGTAAGAGTATGAGCTAACTCTACTCTCTCTATCTCTCTGGAAGAAGCTACGACATTTTGCTTTATGCGAGTGCTTCTTAAGTGAACAAGATTAAGAGAAGAAGAGTGCGTGTGCACCTGTTGCCAGGAGGCGGCTTGAGAGCAGCAGTTGCATGGACGGTCCTGCCCAGCAAAAACAAGCTAGTCAGGATAACAAATGCTTCACAGGCCATTCTCCTGTTGTTCAACGCCATCCTGCAACCTCCAACACGAGTCTCTGAGTCAGCTACAACACTCACACGCCAGTCTGCTCAAACCTCAAGGAGAGATTAGCCAGCAGCTTCTCACGTCCACACTGGATGACTTCCGTTGCTGGGCATTGCAATCTGCTGCCCTCCCCAAACCAGAACGATCAGAGCTCAAAACTCTGTGAGAAGAGATCCTCGAGAACCCAGCTCTCGCACATGTAGACAAATTATTGGTGAGCTGAAAGCAGTGTAAGAACAAGCCGACAACGCCCAAGCTGCCGATCAAAAGGTGTGGAAACAATCCCGCTACCGGATGCTAGCATCAATGCAGCATTTGCGAGCTCCTGAATCCCGATCAATCACAGAGTGAGCTGAGATACGCGTGAGGATGGGTAGATAGAGAGTAGATATGAGATAAAGAGGAAAAGAAAAGCTCTCGCGCTCCCTCGCTCCCTCGCTACCTCGCTGACAAGGAGATAGTGCGCGAGTCAGAAAATGATGTGAGTAGCGTGGCAGCGCGCCGAAGGACATTGGGGGTGTGTAAGGGCAGCAGCAAGGACAGCCTTTGCAATTCAGGGCAGGCCTTTCTGAAAAGCAAGACCTAACAAAGTACCCCTTTCTTTTCTTAGGCCTTGAGCCTTGTTTTTTTCACTTTCTATTTTCCAAGGCATTTTATATCATAAACCTCGGAGAGTTTTTTTTTTTTTGTATTTTTTTTCTTTGACTCCGGCCATGTGTGGGAGGAGTTTGATCTTGGGTGGTCAATCTCATACCAAGAAACATCGGCCATGTGTTGGAGGAGTTTGATCTTGAGTGGTCAATCTCACACCACATTGTTTCTTTGTATTTTTCAAGGCATCGTATTTTTTCTTGTACACTAGCCATGTGTGGAAAGTTTTTTTTTTTTGTATTTTTTTTCTCAGACTTCGGCCATGTGTGGGAGGAGTTTGATCTTGGGTGGTCAATCTCACACCAAGAAACGTCGCCCATGTGTCGGAGGAGTTTCATCTTGAGTGGTCAATCTCACACCACACAAGGGCGGATTGTTTCTTTGTATTTTTCAAGGCATCGTATTTTTTCTTGTACACTAGCCATGTGTGAGAAGAAATTTCCTGTTTTTATTAATAAAAGATGGGGAGATCCATCGGAGTACAAAGGAATGCATGTAGAAAGTGTAAAGGCCATAAGGCGAATTGAGATACTGTACATCAACAACTATAACAAAACAACAATCTCACAGAGTAGTTACATAAAGCCTACTACTTGATGTACGTCGCTAGTTAAGTCAGTTGGAAGTTTAGGTAGCGCAAGAAACTGTGAAGCAGCCGTTCTTGCAACTACGGCACGTCGAAGTATTGCAAATGCCTGAGTCCGTTGTAAAGTGATAAAAACTCGTTGACGATAATAAGCCGTAATGATAGATAAAGGTGAGGCACCACGTCCTTGGAGCTTGAACTTGGGTGGTAGATCTCACACCAATAACCCTCTATGACCACACTACATTGGATTTTCTCTTTGTATTTTTAAAGCCATCATATATAATCATGAAACATAATCATAATCATGCCCCCTGAAAGCACATGAGCTCTAAGGAACCAGCCGTTGTCGCTAATGAGTAGATTTAGTAGGGTCATAATGAGCAAGTAGAAATAAAACCACTTTACAAAAATAGAGCTATTTTCAATTTTTAGCTTTAGAAAAGTCATGAACTTGAAAATTTAGGCCCTTAAGCTACCACCCTAGACTCTGCGTTTTAAAATACATGAAATCCTTCCTGGGGACTGTTCTTTACACTGAATTAATTCAAGTTGTGGACTTTGTTGTCATAAAGTCAATGCTCCTTCAATACCCTCCATTTCTTAGAAGATGCAAAATTTTTAGAATTCATCTTTTTTCCCCCACCCTCGCCAAGTTGGATAAGGGCTATGTTGAGTCCATAAAGGGCCATGTGTGAATCTAGACCAATGAGGGAAGGGATACCTCTCGGCCCCAACCTTGTGCTTCGGTCTTGTTATGGAATAAGATACCTTGGAGTCTAATGTTTCAATCTTGGCAAGGCCTAATCTAGAATGTCAAATGTACATATTGTACACCATGAAAGCTAGTGTGATCAAATACAACCTTGAGTTTTGACAAGTAGTCACCTTTAAAATAATAGGCTACTTGTGTTTAAGGTGGCTTCTCAAATCCAAGGAAGTGTGCGCCTAAGATTTTCCCTATAGTTAATCACTTTTAAACTTTGCGATCCTTTAAAAAGCAATGCTCCTTAATACCTTCCATTTTTCAAAAGAGGTTTTTTGTTAATTCAAGCTTTTATCCCCCACCCTAGCCAAGCTGGATAAGGGTGGTGTTGATTCCATAAAAGTCAAGGTGTAAATCTATGCCTATGAGGATGGGTTGGGAAGCCCTCATGCCTAAGCTTTTCCCTATAGTTAATCACTTCAAACTTTGTAATATTTATTGTTGGAAACCAATGCTCATTATTGTCCATTTTTCAAAAGAGGTTTTTTTTGAATTTATGCTTTTGTCCCCCACCCTAGGTGTTAGGCCCATAAATGGCAAGGTGTAAATCTATGCCAATGAGGATAGGAATACCTCCCAACCTTGTGCTCCAATCTTGATGGGGAATAGAATACTAGCCTAATATTTTAAGATTTGTTGCTAAATGGGGTACCTTGGAGCCTCTTCGCAAGGCCAAAATATATGAATGTACAAAGTACATATTGTGCATCATGAAAGCTACCGCTATGAAATACAGCCCCAAGTTTTGACAAGTACCTTCACCTTTGAAAATAAATTGAGAGACTAGATTTCCTTTATTTTATTTGAAAGGTGTTTTTAGCTACTCAATGTAATTTATATTAGTTTTTTAACTTAAACCCCAAAGTTTGTCTTTATTTTATTACACTTTATAATCCTAATGATAATCAAATCTTTGTCAAATTTGACATTGATGAACTACCTTTGTAACATTTGTTTCAAACATTGCTAGCTTACAAATTTACGAACCTAGTCTTCTATACTAGCTTCTCTAGATAAAGTATAGGAGTTGTGGGAGTATATGAGTTTTTTGGGTTTTTATACTCAAGTTAAAAATACCCTTATATGGCATACGAGTTGGTTCAGTGCATGTGCACACATAGGGAACACTAAATACATCTTTGGGTTGTGGCTGAAGTGTCTATCAGCACCTTTCAAATTTATGCAACACTTTTTTCATCGTTTCAATATGACTTTTAGCCCTTATTATATGAAATTGAAGGTTGTCTATTGGGGCCTTGTTGTTGCTTGGGCAATTGCCCTATAAAAGCATTGTCGTTTGAAAAAAGTTGAAGGCCACTCTTCACGGACTTGATGGTGCTTGGAAAGTTGCCCGACAAGACTATTGTTGTTTGGAGAAACTTAGGAGCTCCCTTCAAGGCCTTGTTGCTAGTTAGAAGGTTGCCCTTGTGTTACTATTTGGTCATCAAGGCCATTTACCTTTGGGAGACCAAATATATAGCATGAGTCGGCTGTGTGAGTGCTCTACTGAATACTTCACAAAGTCCTTTTCGAAGAGTGAGTTGGCCGAATTGGAGAGAATTCAGGCCATTGAATTGAAGTGGGGTAACGCCATGTGGTACCCTCTCACACGGTTTATGCTAGCCCGCATTCTCTACGAGGTACTTGTATTCTCAATGTTTAAGTTTCTCAATATTTTCAAAGTATAAAAATGAACTAATTTAAGTCTTGATGCAAATAGAATGATATAAAGAGTGAGCTGGAAGATACACGCTAGAAATGGACAAAGGTCACAAGACTTTTAAAAGACGTTGAGGTTGTGGTTCATTCACGATGGACAAGCAAGATGGGGAAGCTGTTGGGTGTGGTAAACCTTGTCGTAAAATGGTGGTTGTGAGCACAGTGGAGGCTCGGTTGCTCAGAGCGTAGGTGTGTAGGAACGGAAACGCAACAGTTAGCAGCAAAAATATTCAAGCAGAAGAATTCATACAGTTTGCGCAAATGGACGACGTAGTAGTGAGACAAAAAATTGCACTCTGATAAAATATCA
The DNA here is from genome assembly GCA_029204225.1 of Diphasiastrum complanatum. Classification (NCBI taxonomy): domain Eukaryota; kingdom Viridiplantae; phylum Streptophyta; class Lycopodiopsida; order Lycopodiales; family Lycopodiaceae; genus Diphasiastrum; species Diphasiastrum complanatum. The sequence continues at coordinate 63,018,984 of CM055099.1, read as the reverse complement.
ACAGTGAGTACAATAGCTTGAAGTAATAACTTCAGCTTGTTGAGCGTGATAAAGCTAGCTACAGATAACGATTGAAAGAGCAATTCCAAAAATAAAAAATCACATAGCTTGATTAAGCTAATATAGAGATTTACAAGTGTCAAAAATATTTTGCAAGCCTTTAAGGCTATTTATACCAATCTTTGCATATACAAAAGTTGGTAACTGCCAACTAACTTTGGGATATTTGTTTGTCTAGTTGTTTTAGGGTAACCCATGAGTTGGCGAAGTCGATCAGCCCAAAAATGCGGTAAAAACGAAAAAGGCCGAGGAAAATGCAAAGGTGCCTAAAAAATGATTTCTAAGATATTCTTGCCACTTGGCCAGTTTGTCGCATTTTTCGCTAAGGAGCAAAAAAGACGAAAAAGACGAAGGTGCCTTAAAATGATTTCTGAGGCATAGAAAATCTCAACAAGGAAAAAATGTGAAGGCCTGAAAATATGTTGTCAGCCTTCAGTTTTTCAGGATGCTCATTACTTGAACAATTTGTTTAAGACTGAGCATAAGAAATGGGTGACTGTTTCAGCCCGTAGAGCGCCTTGTGGATTTTGCATACAAGGTGTTGTTGCTTGCCATTGAGTTCATATCCCTTTGGCTATGTCATGTAGATTTCCTCTTCGATGGTTCCATTGAGGAAAGCAGTCTGGACATCCATCTGGTGGATTTCAAGGTCTGTTGCGGCTGCAAAAGAGAGGAGTAGGCAGATCGACGCATGTTTGACGACTGGACTGAAGGTTTCTGAATAATCCAAATCTGGAATCTGGGAAAAGCCTTTGGCGACTAGTCTGGCCTTATAACGATTTAGCCTTCCTTTAGCGTCGTACTTTGCCTTGAATATCCATTTGAATGGAATTGGTTTTTGATCCTTTGGCAGCTCAAAGAGTGTCCATGTTTGATTCTCCATAAGAGAATCGAATTTGGTGTCCATTGCTGCTTTCCATTGGTCAGCAACAGGAGTAGACATCGCCTCAGCAACTGTGTTTGGTTCCTGCACAAAGCCGGATCATTCATAAATCTGGATGGAGGCTGTCTGGACCTGTTTGACCTTCTGGGTTGAACTTCAGTCCTTTGATGTGGGTTGACTTGTTGAGTTTCTGACTCATCATTTGAGTCAGCGTCGAGATTCTACAATTGAATCTCTATATCGAAATTGACCGGTTGCCTGATCCATGAGTCAAAATTATTAGCAGCTTTTCCTTTGTGGTTGAGGAACTGGTCTTCCACGAAAATGACATCTCTACTGGTGAATGTCTTCTCGGTATCCAAATTGTAGAGCTTGTATGCCTTGTGATTTTGGGAATAGCCGATGAAAATCGTCTTCTTGCTCTTGTCATCCAGCTTTCTTCTTAGATCCTCAAGGATCTAAGCGAATGCAATGCATTCAAACACTCGAATATCTTTGAGTGATGGTTTTGATCATGTCCACATCTCATAAGGTGTGTCGTCATTCAGGGCTTTGGGGATGGATCGATTATGCAAATAGGTGGCTGTAGTAACAGCTTCTACCCAAAATTTCTTGGGAAAAGAGTCATGGGTCAGCATGCTCTTGGCACTTTCAATGAGTGATCCAGAACCAAAATTTGGTCCAAACTGCATGTTGCTCTTTTTGTCAATAGAGCCTGACTTTGTAGATCTCTTGGATCTAAACTTCTGATTTTTTGAATACAGAGCTTGAGGATTCGATCATGAGCCTGAGGAGGATGTTGATCTTCTAATCTCCTCTTGTAAGTGCAACGAGATTACTCTTGATAGAGTGAGGTGCTCCTGGGTAGAAATTGTTATTCGTAAATTTTCATAGGCTTAAAGTAGACTTGATAATAGAGTCGTGAGTGCATCGGAATCTTCTATGACTGAGCTTGTTGCAGTCATCTGCTCCATAAGATTTTAGAAAGTGTTGAGGTGGCTCGAAACACTATCTGCTTCAGACATTCTGAGGTTGAAGAATTTCTTCCTCAAATGGAGCTTGAATGTAACATCTCTAATGTCGTAGAGAGTTGCTAGAAAGTCTCATGCATCCTTAGTTGTCTGAGCAACACGTATGTGGCTGATTTGAGTGTCCTTGATGTTGAGGGTGATCATGGCAAATGTTTTGCCATCTCTCAGTCTGCGCTTGGTGATGACGACTGCATCACCTTTTGGTTTGAGTAATGTGCCACCAATGATGTCCCACAGTTCTTTGGCTAGAAGCATAACCTTCAATTTTTCATCGAGTTTGTCAATGAGAGATGAACTGGATGACGGATCCATTCTGGTTGGACTAGATTGTTGGTAGAAACAACGATTGTCTGAATACTGTGCATTTGTTTAAAAGTCGTCTTGACAGAAACAAGACTGATAATCCGCAATAGAAATGCAGATTACTGAAATGCCTACTCTGATACCATGTCATAAAATGGTGGTCGTGAGCGCAGCGGAGGCTCGGTTGCTCATGTAGGAATGGAAACGCAACAGTTAGCAGCAAAAATATTCAAGTAGAAGAATTCATACAGTTGCGCAAATGAACAACGCAATAGTGAGACAAAAAACTACACCCTGATAAAATATCAACAGTGAGTACAATAGCTTGAAGTAATAACTTCAGCTTGCTGAGCATGATAACGCTGGCTACAGATAACTCTGATTGAAAGAGAAATTCCAAAAATTGAAAATTACATAGCTTGATTAAGCTAATATAGAGATTTACAAGTGTCAAAAATATCTTACAAGCCTTTAAGACTATCTATACCAGTCTTTGCATATGTACAAAAAGTTGGTAATCTCCAACCGACTTTGGGATATTTGTTTGTCCAGTTGTTTTAGGGTAATTGTTGTAAAGCTACCTTTACAAGCTTTACTTCCGGCGCCACAGGCGCTAGCATTGTCCCCGGCGACAGCAGTGCCCCTACTGCTCCCGGCGCCATCGGCGCCGCTCCCGGTGCCACTGTGACTAGAATCCAGCCGGCGCCAAGTTCCTATGGCTGAAAATCTTTGATCGGTTCTAGCGAAGTCCAGAGAGCTCAGATCTATGTGCAATCACCTCACACGATCTAGACATGATTGAAGGAATCTTGGGGATCAATAGATTCTAGAGAGAGAAAATGACTTTCTAGAGAGAGAGAACGTGCTTTACCAGTCTGGGTAGAGTAATTGGTATGAGGGGAGGTGGCGAATCCCACCAATACTATAGGGGAGTGCGAGTTGCGACTCAGGGCGAGCTCCAACCAAGTCTCAGGCTCCCTTGCTGGAACGTTGTCTTGGCACTCGCCTTGGCATGCCAGCGCCCCGGAGACTAGGGTCGGTCACACACTTGAAATGTAACCTTCTCAGATTTATCAATAAAGTGGGATTTTCCTCAAACTGACTATGATTACCTTCTGGGTTTCAGTGTTCGGTAAAAGCGCCAGTTGTAAGGCTACTTCAAACTTTTTAATTTGGCACATAGCTGAGGGTCGTATCCCGGGACGCCAGCGATATGCCGTCGGGACCATTCGGTCTGTGGCGCTAGCGGTATGATGTCGGGACCATTTGGTCTAGGAACTGGTTGTCTCCATATCTGTCGCGGCTTGTGGTTCTGAGTGTTCCTTGCATGAACGTGAATGGGTTAATCTCTTGGAGAACGGGCTCTAACCTATCGGCTGCGTTGGATGGCTTGCTTGGGTGGAAGTTACCTGTTTATGGCTGTCCAGTCTGGCATGGCGCCAGGTTGGCTTCCAGCGCTTGTGACAAAGCTTTCAGTTGGTTAAATATGATGCAAGTCAGACCACTTGCTTGGAATGGATGTTACTCGTTAAAGCTTCGAGTTGGTTAAGTTTGGTTATGTCGGGCGGCTTGCTTGGAGGGAAGTCACCTGCATCGGGACCCCCGATCTAGCATGGCGCCGGGTTGGATCTCAATGTTGGTTTCTGAACTTCCAGCTGGTTAAGTCTGATCGTTGTTGGCGAGTTGGCTACTTGTATGTCAAGTGGGTTTGGACGGCAAGAGTTGAAGGCTGGGAAGCTAAGTCGTGGTTCTCGGCTCCCTTTGGAATGCCTGCGCTACATGTGATATCAGAGCCAACTGGCCGGTCAGCTATGCGGATCTCACGGAAATGGCCACTATTTGGGATTCATCAAGACAATTGTTGTGCAAGGTGCTGCCCACAATGTAAGCACGGGTGCGTCCATAGTCGGGGTGGTCGACAGAACGGAGGGACTTGATGAGTCAAGGTGATGCCCTTGAGGTGTAAGCACGGCCAGTTCTCTCCGTTTGGGCCTGGCGCTGTCTGCACGTAGGACAGATGAGGCAGTGTGCTGCCATTAGGTTGGCGTAAGCACGATCTGTGCCTTGTGGAGTGCGGGGCGACATATTCGAACTGTACGGGTTAACCATTGATACAGAGATGCTGCTCGAATTCGGGTGTAAAGCACGGGTGGTTAGCTGTCGGTGCGGGATAGCTGCCGATCGTTTGGCTATAAGGGCTATCGACCAAAAAGTGGTGGGGCGTGACTGAGATAATGTGCTGCTTAATGGTGAAAGCACAGATAGTTGGAGGGGTGTCCTATGTGGGCTGATTCTATGATCGATCTGTATGGGCGCAGCCAGGCAAAGGTCCTTTGGCAGGACTATCTCAAAGGGGGACCTTGTCTTTGTTATATGTCAGTAAACCTGCCTGAGTGTCTTGCTTGTATGTATTCATGGTGAGTCTTAGTACTCGTGCTTTGTCTAGTTTGCATGATTGCTTGTGATACAAGGAGCTGATGGCTTGAGAAGGAACCTTTCTTTTGAAGGCTAATACCATTAAACAAAGAGGACTATAGAATCTCTGGGGTGGATTTGCAGTTCAAGTACTCGCACGTGAACGGCAACAAAACAACTCAATATTTGCAAAGGATGGATGGCTAGCCTGTTTCTTGGGTTAGTTTCATTTGCGACAATGCCCGCCAGATGCAAGCATGAAGTCAAAAGTTGGAAAGGGCAATTTCAAAGGAGATCTTCTATGGAGCAATTGGTCTTCATTTCGGACGGCTACCTTCAGAACTGAAACTCACTAAGTATGGGTGATATCCAATGTCAGTTGGGTTTTTCCTCAAGGGGAAAGACTAGGATCCTCTTTAGAGAATGTAAAGGCCTAAAATATGCTGTCAGCCTTCAATTTTCAGGATGCTCATTACTTGAACGATTTGTTTAAGACTGAGCATAAGAAATCCAACAAACCTGGCCCTTGGCCAAGAATGGTTTGAGTTGGTCAGCAGCCCATAACAATCTATCATGGGGATTGCTCTTGGGCTCAAAAAAATTACATCACTTGCATTGTTCAATGTGCTCGAATGATACAAAGTGTAAGTGGAAAATGGTGCACTTGCCCAATAGTGGGCTAGTTTGGAATTTTGAAGGGCGAAAAAGTCAACCACAGAAGAAAAAACCAAGAAAGAAAAGTTTTGGGTAAAAATGAGACCGAGAAATATGGATTCAGTGTCAAGGAATCATAGAAATCCTAACGGCAAGGTTTGGGCAATTTACGAGCAATTAATGAAATGTGTGGGCCAAGTGGTTACCCAACAGACTAAAAACCCAGACAAATGAGCAGTAGGCGCACGACTCTTGAAAAATTGAAGGTAGGCCAAAAACAAAGGTACACAAAGAAAAATGAAGGCCGCCTACTAAAAATAGGGGTTGAAAAAAGGCCTCACCCAAAATTTGGATAATAAATGCCAAAACACCTTGGAGGCTAAAAACTTTGGGAGGTACACCCACTAGCCATTGACATTTTGGGCTTCTAGAGTGTACAAAAGGAAAAACTTGAATGGCCTCCCTAGCCTTTGACAAAAATGGCATCTTGGCTAGTTTTGGAAGAGAGCCTTGAATGCACCACTCCCCCACTCTCTTATGGAGGCCACTAATGTTAGTGTGGTGATTAGGGTTTGATTCAAAGTTTGTATGGTGTTGAGATTGCAATGGTTTGATTGAATGGATTGAGTATTTGGTTGAGCGTGTGAGTGATGAATGTGGCTTGGTTCTTGTGAGAGTGTTTTAGAAGGTGTGAGGATGATTACTATTCGGATTAATCCGTACATAAAATGATTGATGTGATAGTTGTTACGTGCCGAATGACACGTGGCTAAATTTGATTAGGGCACATGGCAAATACCCACATGACCCTCATCAATGAGTCATAATTACTATACGGACTGACACGTGGACCACCGAAATAATGCCACATGTCCCATGTCAATTTTCCACACGTGCAAAAAAAATTTTCTAAATATCCCCACGGATTTTTGATTTTTTCTCGCAAATTTTCAGTTTTTACATCTGAATATCGAATTCAAGCGCGTCCAACAGCCTCCTAGTACCCGCCAACATCCCCCGCGCTCGAGATCAATACCACGATATCTTCAATATCGCTTTTAAGCACAGAACTTCAACTCCTTTTTTTTCTATTAATAATCTTGCGCTCCAAACCGATACTCTGTCTATCAATCTTCTTTCTGTTGCAAAATTTATTTTTTGTCCTTTCTTTCGAAAATCTTTTTGTGTCTTTTCTTCTACAAATATTTTTTGTGTCCTTCTTTTATATTTGACCATGATGGCTAGGATGAAGACCACTGCCCATGCTATTACCTCTGTACATCTCTCCCGTGCCCGTGTCCCCCCTGGTACTAGCCATAGACATGGTAGGAAGGAGGTCTGGTTGAGGGAGATCAGAAAACTCCAGAGATCAACAGAATTGTTGATCCCTAGAGCTCCTTTTGGCCGATCTGTTAGAAATGTCACCCTGTCACTTGGGCTAGATGTTCGTTTTGCCGCGACAGCCATGCATGTCTCACAAAGTGTTGTTGAAGATTTCCTATCCCAATTTTTTGAGTATTCATGTCTTCTGGCAATGCATGGTAAGCGTGTTACCATCATGCCTAAAGATTTTGTTATTCTCAAACGACTTCGGGACCGGTATTTAGGTCTTCATGTGGATAACGCTAGCACCTCCAGAGACCTGCCTTTGGATAGAACTTACTTGCCAGCTACCTCAAGAAGGAAAAGAAAACATGCTGTTTCTAAGAAAGCTGGATCTCATAGGCTAGCTACTTCCCTTCCTCTAAGGTAATCCCTGAAAAGTGACCTTGGATCTTTTTGTCCTCTGAATCAGATTCTGATTAAGAGAATCTCCATCTCCTCCTGTTGTTATTTGTCCAGATCCTCAGAAGGTTTCTTCACCGAAGGTGGAGATTACCCAAGAGGAGCTTGATAAGATAACTTAAAAATCCATTAGTATTGTTGGGGCATCAGATTCAAAACCTGTACATAACCTTTTTGTTAGAATCCCATGCAATCCCAATCAATTTTTTTTTCTCTTCTGATCATTGCAATCAATATGAGACTTATTTAGGCAATAAAATTGATTTGCTCGGAAATGATTTTGACTTTTTCCTTCCAAATTGAAATAGAAACTATAGATTAGGTCCCAAATTTTGTATAGAGCTTAAATATAAAAGTTCAGAAATCACAGATGTGATTGTTGATGTCGACCAAATTTTTTTGCAGCATAGTATTAGTATGGATTCGGAGGGACTCATTTTTGTTGTGAGTCCATTTTTCATGGGTGTTGTGAAGGCAAAAGAGGCCAAATTTAAAAAGGTTGTATATTTCATCGATTGCAGTCCTGTGGCCAAATTCTGCCTGATTCCATATGAGAATAAGTAAGCTTTGCTATATGTTGTTGATTCCTTTTATTTTGATCATTATGCTCATGTCAGAATAGATTCTAATTTTTATTTTGCTTGTTGCAGTCGGCATTGGAGCCTAAATATTCTTTCAATAAAAATAAATAAGGAGGAGTCCTTCCTAATATAGAGGAAGGCGAAATTACAAGACAAGAGATTGTTGCCATCACAGCTCTTGATACTAATATAGAGAATATAGATAAATTTACTAAATAGAATTTCAATTGTAAATGTGTATATATTACTATCCAAAAAAGGAGACAGAATCATAAATGTAGACAACCCATTTATGGGAATTTTATTGATATCAATATGAATTCCTACAATCAAGTTGTGTCCATTGTACAATACTAGATTGCAATTTTTTTACATTGATAAAAGACGATTCTTGTTTTCATCTTGAGTAATGATGATGGACGTGTATTTTCTGATAGTAAATCTCAGTGTTCTTTCATCAGTTGGATAGTTTCGCCAATATCTTTGCATTTGATCTCAAGCTCGTCTTTTACGTACATGCATAAATTTAACACAAAGTATGTTACATTTTGTATAAAGATTATATGAGCAATTTTTGAAAGAAATTATACAAAAAAATAGAATGTTTACAGTTACTTACGAGTTTACCATTTGAAATGAATCTGAAGTTGGAAAATATATTATCTTGTAGGAGCAACAGTTCCTGCCTGATGTAATTTAGGCTCCAATCATCTTCCACATAAACACATGTCAAAAGTGCATCATTGTATATTATTTCAATCTTTTTTCGCTTAGAATGTCCAGTGGCTTCCAAGTCTTGATCAAGTGGCACTCATTTACTCCTGTTCTTTTTCCATCTTTGATAATGGAAGCATAAGCTCAACATTTGCTTTTCTATTTGATAGCGAAAGCACATAAAGGCATTTTAATTCTGCATTCTATTTCTCCATTTGATTTTTTGTCCCAGCCTTTATCCATAAATTCAGATAATAAACTATTTGATAAATTTTTGCATTCAAACATTGTTGGAGTTTTGTGTACATTGACACTTGAAAAGAAATCCAAAAATATATCAAAGAAATAAATCAACTTGTTCGAACTGTTTTTGAACACGTGCTTATTTTTTAAGAATTTTTTATATCATTATATAGTTTGCAACGAAATGATTATGATGCTACAGCATCTGGAGCAACCCATTCATCACTTTCAAAACTAGGTAATGGAATTGGGACTATTTGCCCAAAATTTTCATTTATATCAGAAATGTACATTGATTTATAAAAGAAGATTTCACAATCAGCAAGATCTTTTACAGTTCTACCTCTATATTGCAGATGTTCAATATCAGTATGTATTGCATCTAACACACCAACAAGAGATCCACTTGGATCCCATTCATTTATATTGGATGGATATGATGGGGACAAGGGAGTACAGAGAACGTGAATGGAGAAGAGAGTAGGAATATTTGTGGAACAACTCTCTCGTTATAAAGGGTTGCTAGATGCAAAACAATCTAATAGATTGTTTATGCTAAGTGTAATCACAACTTAAACGTTCTGTGCCCAACAGGATCTTATAAATTAATTCATACTCACAAAAACAAAATGAGTACAGTCCACCGAAGAGATTAGAAATGGTTTGTGTGTGGTATTACTAGAAATGGATTTAATGAGAAGTTTACTTCTGAATGAATTGACAAAGCAGTATGATAGTGCAAGTTCCTCAGGCGTCAAAGATAGCCATCGTCTGATCAAAAACTGAGGAGTCGTAGACGTCCGTGTTCTGATCAGAGTGAGTGAACAAGTGTGATCAAATGAAGTGCATTCCAATCACAATAAGCATTCATCTACATTATACACAGATAGAAAAGCGTATTGCTGTTATATTACACTGAAGCACAACAATGACAGTTACAACCAGAATGACGACATAACTGGGAAGCTCAAAATCATTCGTCTCATAGATAGAGCATCACATAGAGTGTGCTGGGATGATCTATTTATAGATTGCATCCATGTATTAATTTCAATAAATATTTGTCATCTAATCAAGTAAGTCGTTGTACTTGAAAGTATTTGGCTTGAGATGACAACTATACATTGTGTACATAGTCAACTCGTAGGGAATGTTGATGTGGATGAGGTGCAACAGTCTATAGAAATACACTAAGTGTCGTTACAGTCTGCAGAAATGACCTGTGTTTTTAATAGTGTCGGCTTTTTACGAAATGCGACAGTGTTGGCTTTTTTCAAAATGCGATTCTTAAGCATAGTTCAACAGTTCAACTTGTTCTAAATGCTAGTTTGTGGAAGTCCTTGAAGATGGCCAAGTCTTCTATGGTCTTCAAATAGCTAAACTTAACATTTGAACATGGAAAATAATAGGATTGGTTACCCTTTGCTGGAGATCAGCCGGAAGCCTGTTGTAGACGTTTTTCAAATAGTTTGGTTGTCTAAGTTGTCATTCCTACAGGTATCAGATGAGCAGACTTTGAACCCAAAATAGGTTTCACTTGACCCTAGATCAAAGATCAATAAACATGTAGGAAGAATCTTGAAATAGAAATTATTGTTCACCAAGGAGACAAATGTGGGCTTAATTTCCAATAGTCCCCCTTAAGGTCACGGTTGGTGCCTTGGTATCTTCCTTAGGTCTAGCATATTGAAGAACTTCTAATGCTTGATCTTGAGAAGCGCTTTGGTGAAGATGTCTGCGACCATTTTGGTTGTGCAGTGTTGAAGGATCACTTGCCCTGAGAAAACTTTCTCTTGAATAGAATGATACTGGATTTCTATGTGCTTGGATTTGCCATGAAATTTGGGATTCAGTGACAGTGAACTACAGCTCAAGCTGTCACATAGAATGGTTGTAGCACTGAACTGAGTGTGATGTAAGTCGTGAAGTAATAATCCGATCCATGCAGTCTCTTTTGAAGCTTGACATGATGCGATGTACTCTGCCTTGGTCGAAGAAAGCGCAACTGTTTTTTGCTTCCTTGAGTTCCACGAAATCAGTCCCCCTGCTAGATAGAAATAGGACCCGAAGTAGACTTTCTGGTAGAGACTGTTCCTCCCCAATCTGAGTCGGAGTAGCCTCGCAGGACGAGTGGGTCAATGACATTTCCATCATAAGATAAAATGTGATCTAAACTTCCCTGAATATATCTCATCACTCTTTTTAATGCTTTCCAATGAGAGATCATAGGATTATATATGAATTGACTTAACATGCTAACAGTGTATGCTAAATCTGGTCTACTACACAACATTGCATACATCAAAGATTTTATATGAGTGAATGATAAGGGTACTTCGCTAAGTCGAGTACTTCACAATTAGAATCAGCACAAATAGTTTTAGTCAATACTATACTTGGATCCGTTGGAGTATCAATTGGCTTGCAATCAAACATATGAAATTTTTCTAAATGTCTTTTAGATATGTTTATTGGCTAAGATAGATCTTCTTCTTAAGCCTATTTCTAGTAATGTGAATTCCTAGCAAAGAATGGACAACTCCCAGATCAGTCATGTCAAAGTCTTTTGATAGATCACTCTTAGTACTGTGCAGTAGGAAAGTGTCGTTAGACAAAATAAATGCATCATCTACGTAAAGAGCTATGAGAACTGAATTGGTGCCTATATGCTTCGAACAAACAACTCTTGAAAGTAGATGACCTTCGGAAATTTAATCTCTCTTCACATTTTGTGAAAAAGCCGAAGGTGTTGAAAATAGTTAAACTTTTGAACTGTGCATAAGTTGACTTTTTCAAAATAATTGAACGGAAGAAGTCGAAGGCAAGTGTCGCATTTTTTGGAAAAGGACGAAAAATGTGACACTTAGTGTATTTCTGCAAACTGTTAAAAAGTAATGTATTTCTGCAGACTTGTTCTAAATGATAGTTTGTGGAAGTCCTTGAAGATGGCCAAGTCTTCAATGGTCTTCAAATAGTTGAACTTAACATTTGAACATGGAGAATAATAGGATTGGTTATCTTTTGTTGGAGGTCATTGTAGACGTTCTTCAAATAGATTGGCTGTCTAAGTTGTGATTTTTGCAAGTATCAGATGAGCAGACTTTGACCCCAAAATAGGTTTCACCTGACCTTAGATCAAAGATCAATAAACATGCAAGAAGAATTTTGAAATAGGAGACAACTATGGGCTTAATTTCCAACATGATATAAATCTGTAAGAGAAAAATGATTAGATTGACAAGTTTAGTAATAGATGATAAGGAATGACAAAAAAATCAAAGTATTATAATATATCAATACTACAATTGCTTTTTTTGTGATCTTGACGATTGAATCCTTGCACATTTATCTCTGAATGCATATATACATGTTGGACTAAAATTTCAAAAATAGATTTTTCTCCTGATGATGTTTTGAAATCCAAAATTATGCCCTTCCAATAAGATCGAAATGATAGTTTTGTCCTTTTGCTTTTTCGAAATGTTCCTTTTGATGATGGATGCATCAGAACCCAAGAGTTTTTTGAATATTTTCTTGGCACCCATAATCCATTGTCATCTTTCTCATTGAAGAGAATCACATAGTCGATTGAGAAGCACGACTTCCTTGATGGCGCCATTCGTTATGTGTAGGCCAAAATTTGAAACACTGAACTATGAATCTGAAAATCTGTGTAGGCCAAAAGCCATGAATCTGAAAATATGTGTAGGCAAAAATTGAAAATACAAAACTATTTGGCGCTACTAGTTAGCTCTAGTTAACCTTGTAAACCATGATTTGTACATTAATGTTACATCAATTTTCTCAATCCAACCATTTGTCATATTCATTTTCAACATTTTTGGGCCTCTTTGGACAGTGATGAGCTGGAAGGATAGGCCTCAACATCTAAAAGCATTTCCACATGCTGCCCGATAAAACATTTTTATATTTAAATTTTTTTTATTTTATTTATATCTGAAAAAAGCTACGTTACGTAGAAGCCTGATATCAAGGTTTCTAATGATCCACATGGCTACGAAAATGAGAAAAAAAAAAACATCTTTTTTATAGGCCCTCGTTGGGCTCTAAGTTTCTCTAATGTATATATCACTCATTCTCGACCAACGTTTTTTCACAACACGATTCAGCAGGTTGCTAATTGCATAAAGTGTGCCCTATCAAGCTTGCCTTCTCCATTTTCTACTTCATCGTAAGTGGTTTGTTTCATCTCTTGTTGATGCAATCACCTCTTTAGTTATGCAATCATTTCATATTTATGTGGGAAGTGTTCTCACTCCACATTAATTGTCATAGCATCTTGATAGCCAGTTGGCCAGTGATGGCTCTACCTCATACTTTTCACTCATTTCTAAATGATTGTGCTCACACTACATGGACATTGATGGAGCATTTGGTAATTTGTTTGGTTTTGTCTCTGATCGGTTCACCAACGATCTATGACATATATACATTGTTGTTTGCTTGTCTATGCTTTATGTGACAATAACGCTTTGAATGACTTTGTTCTAACGAAAAAAAATCACTCTTAGGAATAATATGGCATCTTCTCAAGAAAACGCGTCTACAATCATCCAAGTACGACTTCTCAGCAACAAATCTCAGCTTGTGTATAAATCATCTACGTTTTTAGTTTTGTAAAGGAAATCATACTTTCGTTATATGGATGAAACCAGAATAAATAAAGACTTTTTATGCTTAAACGCCATACTTCTTAAATTCCAGTGTCTATCGCTTACAAACCTGTTTAACAATCCAATAATAAAGACGTATAAGTTATCTATTTGTAAGGTTTTCGACAGAACGATCTTAGACAACATGGATATGCATAAGATACGTGGTTCTTACATAAGGATTAGAATGGCATGGATCTGCCTTAATACCTTGTAAAAATCGGAAAGACCTCTTTTATAATCTATAACCTATCCATAATGAAGTCCTAAATACCATGGGTTGAATTTGTAATTCTGATAGACATGAGTTTGCCCAAAATGACACAATTCAATCACGGCTATAGTAAATGCTACCCATTCGGATGTCACATTAGATTTATGGTAAAGTACGACTAGAAAGCATGGATATGCTCGAGAGTATGGACAATAGTAACTTGTTTTTTGAAGAAAGGGTCACATGGCTTAGAATGGCATGGATTTGCCCTAACACCAGCACACGTATCCACACCATGGATTTGCCCTAATACCAGCACGCGTATCCACACCAACACACGTATCCATACCAACACACGTATCCAAACCATGTCTTTTAGCTAAAAACTATTCATACTATTGTTCAAAAGAATATAAACTAATACGAACCATTTGCCCATAAATTGATCAACACGGCACAAGCCTTGATACGGTGATGTTAGGGCTTGACTTATCGCTAAAAAACATTCTGTTGCTTGGGAAGATAGTACTATGATTTTAAATGCTATTTAAGTTGTTAAATGGTATAACTTCTTTTGGACATGGATAACAACTATCGCTCAGCTATGACACCTAACTTCCCCACTGTACTAACTCGTGCAATTTTGTGTTGTGGGATGGTGGCAGGTATCAGCTGGGGATGTTTGGAAAATAATTATGCTTATGGTGCTTTTCATTACTATATTTTTCTTTTCAACTTTATGTTACCTTGTTGGAATATGAATAAAGGCTTCAAAGTGTTTAGTCTTGCTTTGTCAAGAGGAACTATGAGAAACTGTGTAACTCTCTCTTTCTCTCTCTCTCTCTCTCTCTCTCTCTCTCTCTCTCTCTCTCTCTCTCTCTCTCTCTCTCTCTCTCTCTCTCTCTCTCTCTCTCTCTCTCTCTCTCTCTCTCTCTCTCTCTCTCTCTCTCTCTCTCTCTCTTCATGTGGCTTCCTAGCATGTTGAATTTGCATTGTCCACATAGTGTATTTTGGGGTTTCTATGATACACTAGCCTCTTTTCATTGCACACCAAAGTTGGCCTCATGATTCAAATTAGAAAGTTGTCAAAGGTTGAGACTGAATGATACTTGATTGATATCATTGGCCAAACCTCATTGGGTCCCGATTCTTCAAAGAGAAGTTTGAAGGGCCAAAAATTTGTTTCTTTTACAAAAACATCAACGGGGTTGGGTCCTTTTAAAATTGTCCTCAACTTGAAGGGCTTTCCCACTGTGCAACTTGTTTCATTTATAGGATATTAATTTGACATAGGGGACACATTTGAATGAACATATGATGTCACCATTGTATTCTCTATAATTTCGTCTATGTTTCAAACTAGCAGTCCCAAAAATGGAGCTCAAATGAAGGCGGAATTGATTTTTGCAAGTGAGCCTACAAAAGCTTTGAAGATATAACTTTCGAAGAAGCCTATATTGGGCATAAGACTAGTGTTTCTCATTTGACAATTTTTTGTTGTACCACATATGTTTATGTTCCAGATGACATATGTAGAAAATTTGATTCAAAGTCCATTTGGGATGTCATGTTCAAGAAAGGAAGCACTCCTAAATTGCCTTGTAAAAATCAATCAAGTGAGCTATTGATTATCTACGATGATGAAGGAGATACCATTAGTGAGTACACATTTTCTTTCTTTCTTAGTGATGCATCAAATATATCAAGTGATGAGATAAATACTGCTCAATTCACTCCTCATGTTTACTTTATTATTGTTATTGATTTGATTGAACCTACTACTATCAATAGATATTTAAAATAGTATTTGAAAGAAAGTTATGGGAAATAGTCAAGATGTGGATGTTCCCAAGTCTAGTGAACAAGGAACTAGGAGAATCTTATAGCCAAGAGAGCCCAAATTGCGTGTTAATTATGTTTTGATGGTTGCAATTATTCAGAGTAATGAACCTAAATCATATAATGAAGCTTGTAAGAGAAAGTAATGATAAGTTTATGAATGATTGTTTGATATTTTTGTTTGTTGAGGCTTGTAATTGTGAGCTTCCTCGAAGCTGCCCAAGCCCTCATCATATGACTTTGTATTTATTGCAATGGAAGAGTGTATAGTTGTAGAGATACTTGTGGTGTTGTGCTCTCTCTCTCTCTCTCTCTCTCTCTCTCTCTCTCTCTCTCTCTCTCTCTCTCTCTCTCTCTCTCTCTCTCTCTCTCTCTCTCTCTCTCTCTCTCTCTCTCTCTCTCTCTCTCTCTCTCTCTCTCTCTCTCTCTCTCTCTCTCTCTCTCTCTCTCTCTCTCTCTCTCTCTCTCTCTCTCTCTCATGACTAGGGCTCCCACGACAATACAATTTCCCTGAAAAATACACTGAGTGATCATATATTAGTAAAAAATGGACTCAGTACATGGTGGGATTTTAGCACGGTCATGGCAGCTATTTTTTTACAACTGGCCATTTTTTTGAAAAGCCGTAAAATATTTACTGGCCATTTCTAAGGCCGCAAAATTTGCTCTAGCCTCATTTAGGACAGGTTGGGACCCAACTCTAGGTTGATCGGCATTTTTGGCTCGGTCTTCACAAAATTTGACCACAAAATATTTTGACGATTTTTCTCGAAAGTCAATTTTTTACTTTTAAACTGCATCTAGCCACTTTAGGTGTGGGCTAGGACCCAATTCTAGGAAAAATTTGTGCCCATTTTTCTCTAATAATCGGGTTTTACATGCCGGTTTTTCAGTTATTGCGAGCCTAAACTTCAATACTAGCCCGATTTTCCATGCGAAAATATCGGCTAACATATTTACACCATTGAAGACTCGTTCATATCATTCTTATAACCTCTGGTGGAAGAGCTAGAACATCTGTTTCTTGAGGGAATTAGCCTGTACTATAATTATCCTCCCTGGAAAATCTTACTCCAAATCAAACCATGTCAAATAATTGTCATCTTTTTGTTATGCTAATGATGGTGACTATGGACCATCCAGCATGATGTAAAATCGGACTCTTCAAAAATGGTGGTCAATTTTTTTGTCCGATGGACAACGTTGAAGCTACTTTGGATCAAACTTACAATGGTTCGATTGGTCACTATGTTTATGGTGGAATCGATACCATGCAAGATATCCTCCTCCCAAATGATCAACTAGTGAGATAATTGATGCATTGTCGATGCATAATAAGACTTGCAATCGGAATGAAAAAGAAGAAATACTAAAATGTTGGGTTGTCCAGAGAATCCATTCTTTGAAAATTAAATGCCTTGTACAGTTTTGATCTCTCAACAGACTTGGTGTATGATGCTATGCACATCTTGTCATTGAATATATTTCGCAAGTACATAGTCAACCTAATGAATAAGCGCACAAATGAAGGGAAAAAAACA
The DNA here is from genome assembly GCA_029204225.1 of Diphasiastrum complanatum. Lineage (NCBI taxonomy): Eukaryota > Viridiplantae > Streptophyta > Lycopodiopsida > Lycopodiales > Lycopodiaceae > Diphasiastrum > Diphasiastrum complanatum. The sequence continues at coordinate 63,002,048 of CM055099.1, read as the reverse complement.
ATTGATACCATCGATAGAAATGTGTATGAAGTGGCTCCATCTTTTGTACATTATGGTCATTGGCCAAACGTCCCTAGCAAGTATTTTAGGAGCTTCAAAGCATAATAAATTCAAAACTTTGTCCAATGGTGTCTACCAAATATTTTGTGCAACATAGTTGGCATATCAAAATCTTTGTTGGAGCTCGGTCTTCTATTGATTGACATTGCACACATTTTCTACAACTACAGCAAAGACAAAGAATGGTCTCAAGAAAGTCGTGATGTGGCTTAAACTTAATCGATCGAGTTTCAATTGCAATGGGTGATCTAGGTTAAAAACATAAGCATAAATAAGCTATAACCGGTAGTCGAATACTTGCAATTATTACAAGCAATCTCCATCAAAGATACCTCTCCAAGAAGATTGCCATCAAAAGACATATGCAGATAGCATCTGATCTTTTGATCTCACACGTTACCCTCTCCTAACAATCAACTAAAAACTATAATCTAGACTATGATTTGTCAATCATAACTCACTAGATCTTTATTCTATACTCAATAATAAGAGAATGTAAAAATTACAATTCTTGTCAGATAAGTTGTTTGTACATCGAGCTGATGTACCTTGAGGTTCGTTGTAATAGCATATGATAGGAGTGTTTGAATCGAGGAGCTCTTGATTATAGGAGTAAAAGTCTTGTTGTAGTTGATGTTTGAAATCTATGAAAATCCCCGCGCTTCTAGCTGAGCCTTCCTTCGATCGATACTACCATCAGCTTTGTACTTGATCTTAAAGACTCATTTGCAATTGACAAGATTGTTGCTGGCAAGCAGTTCGACAATTGAATATATATGGTTCTTGATCAAAGAAACATACTCTCTATCTCACTTTTCTTGAGATATCTGAGTCTGATTAGCTGAGTGCATCTTCGACAATAGTCGATTCATGAACTAGATAGTAGATAGACTTATCAATGTACCTCGTAGGCTGTGTACGCACTCTGGTTGATCTTTTTGGAGGTGGCGGAGGTTGATTATCCTATAGTTGGTTTTGTCACTCCTAAGAAGCAACATCTTATTCGGATTATTGTCAAATAGTCGTGTCGATGACATGAGCATTCGATGGTTTGTTGGGAATGTTGCTCTTGTCTTTCAGGTCGATGAAATGATCCTCGATAAAGACAACATCCATGTAGAAGAATGTCTTCGAGGTATCAAGACCATATAGCTTGTAGGTGTTATTAGAAGATGCATAACTAATGTAGATGGATTTGAGACTTTTGAAGTCCAATTACTTCTTTGTCTCTTTCGAAATTTGTGCATAGGTGATAAACCGAATACTCTGAGGTTCTTTGGTCCTATCCAAACTTCGTGAGAAGTTCTACCTGAGAAGACTTTACTCGAACACCTATTCTAGATGTGAGCTGAAGTAGAAACAAGCTCAATATATAAGCATTTCAGTAGTGATGCATGAGCAATCATTCACTTGGTTGATTCGACCAAGGTATGATTCTTCCTCTTGGCAAGCCCATTCGACTAAGGCGAATAAGGAGTTGATGAACTATTGCCTCAGCTTAGGTAATACTTCTTAAATTTGGTTGAGATATACTCTCCATCATTGTCGGATCTCAGGGCTTTAATTCGCTTACTAGTCTCGTTATCTACACGCTCTTTGAATGTCCTGAAGAGGTTGGATGCCTCTGATTTATGCTTGATAAAATACATAAGTGTTCGTCTAGAATATTTATCAATAAAAATTATGAAGTACATGTTGAAATTGATGCTCAGCCTTAAATCCATTTATTAATGAGCATCCTGAAAACAAAAAAACTAGAAAACATAAGGCACAAGTTTTTCAGAAGATCAAAAAATCTAGTATCAGATTTTTCCAACCCAATGTGAAGCCTAACAAACAGAGATTTTTTGACCCTGGATCGGATTGAAGCGGAATTATCTGGACATCTTCGACCCTGGATCGGGTCAAATCGGGTCTGTTTTTTTGACCCTGGCAAATCCAACCTTGACTATATTCTCAATCCAGTATAAAATCAATCCTTTGTATATTTTTTGATACTTTGTAAAATTCGATATTGTTGGTCTAAAATCCGACCCAATCACTTCGCGTTGATAGTTTGCCTACATTGTACATATAGTTATAATTATGAGGCGGTTGTAATAACTATAGAAGAAGTAGTTGTAGATATTTTGAGTATATCAAAATAAGTAACTTCATTATAAGACTTCTTCAAGGAATCTGATAATCTTGTAATATCTAAAACATCTGATAATTGTTTCTATCAATTCATTCAGATAGTTCTGTTGCATGTGTTATCACACACAACGATCATAGTTCTCACTCTGTAGCCAACATTATCACGCTTAGCCAGCTGAAGTTTTCACTTCATGTGATTGTACTCCTTGTGGATATTAATCAAAGTACATTTTGTCTTCACTCAATTGTTGTTCCATTGCACATTATTATTATTTCTTCGTTTTGAATGTTTAGCTGCTAACTGTGGCACTTTCGATACCCGCACCAAGCTTGCTCAATCTTCCACTGCCAATACCACCGATTTCCGACATGGTATCTACCAAGTCGTTGCTCTAGCAAGCGCGCAACCAATAGTATTTAAAAATTGTTGTATCTACCAATGATCTCACTCAACTAGAATGGATCTACCTACTAGTTCTTCTGTCATCAAGAGAGTCGATAGAAGGAACTGCCATGTCTTGAAGTTCAAAATGAAGGCCATACTATTAGCCAAAGAACTGTGGGACATCATTGATGAGACTAAAAGATGGCAAGGCATTTGCCTACATCACTCTCAACATCAAAGACACTCAAATCATTCACATAAGTGTTGCTCAGTCTGCCAAGAATGCATGGGACATCCTAGCAATTTTGCGTGGTATCAGGGATCCAAATTACATTTGAGGAGGAAATTCTTCAACATAAAGATGTCTAAAGCAGAAAGTGTCTCGAGCCATCTCATCACTTTCAAAACCCTTCTGGAGCAAATGGCTACAACTGGCTCAGTGATTGAAGATTTTGATGATGTTATGACTCTATTATCGAGTCTACCTGAAGCCTATGAAAATTGGGCCTTGGCAATTTTGATCCAGGAGCATCTCACCCATTCAAGAGTTTTTTATTGCTCCTACAAGAGGAAGTCAGAAAATCTGCAACCTCCTCAAGCTTAGGGTCAGATACTCAACTTTTATATATTTCAAAAATCAAAAGGTTAGATCAAACATATCTACATAGTCATGGCTCAGGGTCGAATGTTGATTCTTCATCATCCCAGCCTACACAGAATCTATTCTGCAAATATTGTCAGAGAGGCCATCTTATCAGGGACTGCATAACTTTAAAATTCAACAATGAGAAAAAGAAGCAGTTCCAACAACAAGCAAATCCTGCTTCCGCTAGTTTTTGGATCCAGCAACAAAATGAAGATGAAACAGCCTTTTTGACCAAGGTCAGACAAAATCAGGATATCGATTCCTCGTATCTAGACTCGTGAGCAACTCAACATATGACTCACCACAAGGACTAGTTCAAAGACTATCAATCATACACCCACTCTCAAATTGTACAACTTGGTGACAACTCAAAACATACTATTGAGGGTGAAAGAATAGTCAGGGTCTAATTTCAGAGGGGTGTAATCAAGTTACTGACCAATGTTCTCCACATTCCAAATTTGACCAAAAATCTGCTCTCAGTTAGCAGAATTACAAATTTGGGTCGGATGGTCGAATTTGACACACAAGGCTACACCATCTTTGACAAATCCCGAAAAGTTCTAGCGTTTGGTAAAAGAAGTGGCAATCTTTATAAAATCAGCCACTACAATTCTTCTAATTGTCAAGCTCTGTACCTTCCACTTCTGAATCAGTTGATATGTCTTTGCATTTCAGATTAGGCCATCACAATTGTAATGGTATTCAACAAATGTCCAAATAGAATTTAGTACAAGTCCATACTAGAAGTCCTACGATTTTCCGATATAGTCCATACTTCTAGAAATTTGCTAGATCTTGTACACATGGACATTTGTGGCCCTATGCATACTATTTCCACAAGGGAAGCTATCTATATCTTGACTTTTATCAATGACTTCTCTCAGAGGACTGCAACTTATTTCTTGAAAAACAAATTAGAGACTTTCATGGTTCTTCATGCAGTTCAAGACATCAGCAGAAAAATTGACCCAGAGAAGAATTAAGGCTCTACGCTCTGATGGATGAGGAGTATTTATCTCCATCGAGTTCAAAGTCTATTGCAAAACGGAATACAACCACAACATACAACCAGCTACTCACCTCAGTCTAATGGTGTAGCTCAAAGGAAGAATCAGGCACTCATTGCAAGTGCCAAGAGAATGTTGGCCCATGTGTCTCTTCCAAAGAAATTTTGGGCAGAAGCTGTTACTATAGTAGCCTATCTACAAAATCGATCCATTACAACAGCCTTGAATGACAAGACACCTTATCAGGTGTGGACAAGATCAAACTTTTTTTGAAGCCAAGGCGGACTTGCTCTGAGTTCACGTTCTTTTTGCAGCAGGCAATGGCAGCTGACATTTCTATGTCGGTAATTAATGTAGTATTACTGCTGTGATGTTTCCGCCATCCATCACTGATTGTTTTGCAGTATTCTACAATGTGGCACACTGCTACAGATTCATGTTTCTTTTTATAGTAGGTAACAATAGCTGACATTTCTATGTTAGTGATTTATAGTAGTTGGCATTTCTATGTCAGTGATTCACACAACGATATTGCAACTGTGTACAAATGTATTGTCCATCCAATTATTTGATGTACATAATTTATTGTGTCATTCATTACTGTTATTGCAAGAATGTTATTGATTCTTTCTTGTTTCAGCTCAGTGCATGGTGATCTATGAAACCTCAATCACTTGCTTAATCCATTCCATTTGTGACTGTTAAGTAGCTATCTTTCTAAGTGATTGTGTCCACTAATCACAAGTAGTTCTAGTCATTGCTATAACAATTCATGCACGGACAATGACAATCTTAAATGCATATTGTACATGACCAATTCACTGATAATGAAATGCTCCCACAACACAATGACTCACACAGTTCATTCATTGTTGATTCATTTTCGCTCTTCTTTCCGCTGCGCTCGCTCCGATTTTTTGACATGGTATCAGAGCAGGTTATGAACCTGACATGCTATCTTGAATCTACTGAAATAGATTTGGCATTAGTTATATTTGTAGTTTTTGGTCACCATTTCAGATCTTTCAAGATCTAATAATCCACTTGAAATGAGTTCAAAGTATGTGTGAAAAGATTTTATGTTTTGAGACATTGTTTTTAAACTGTCAATATCAATTTTATTGCTATCCAAGATTTTTGCAAGCAACAACAAGTTATCAAGATGATTATGTCAAAGTCGTATGAGCAAAGAAGTTACATTCCTCAATAGGGGTTTCATTCCCATAAAGATAAAAAAGGAAAGAGGTTTCATTCCTCATGTTTATCAAGATGCTAGATTTTTCTACCGTCACAGAAAGATTATTAAACCAAGATAACTTATTCTGCTTTCAGCAACAGGTTACAAAACCCGTGGAGTAGCAAGGATTCTTTGTTGATATTGTTTAATGTTGAAGCTCTACACTCCTGAATCAATCATGAGGGGGAGTGATGGAAGCAAACTATATTTTTCCGCATGCAATTTGTCAACACAATTATTTTCTATCTTTCTGTAGTACATATCCACATTTAGGGGGAGTGTTGAGATTTTCCTTAAATTCAACTAGTAATGTGGATCTATTCATTACCTTCCTACAGAACTGTTGGCAAATACATCTCTAGTTTTGAGCCCGACATCGACTTAGCCGAAGTCGACTTATTGAAGAATTGAGAGTAGCACTCGACTTGTCCGAAGTCTGTGACTTATCCGAAGTCTATGACGGAACTGAAGTCAACTTATTGAAGACTTGAGAGCAACACTCGACTTGTCTGAAGTTTGCGACTTATCCGAAGTCTTCAACTTCTTAGCCTCGTCCAACTTTTGAGTCTGACATCAAAGTTTCTCGACCTCCGATGTCGACTATCCGACTTTCTCAAAAGTCAATGTCAGTGCCAACTCTCAAAAGTTGATGTAATCAAATAGGCGACTCAACAGTACGTTTGTCATGACCAGACTTAATCTCCAACAAATCAATCCGTTATTGTCACTAAGCAAATCTTGTAAGCTAATCCAACAACAGTCTCCTCTATATATTGATAGATCAGACTTCTTTTGCAGCCAAGGCGGACCTACTCTGAGTTCATGTTCTTCTTGCAGCAGGCAATAGCAATTGACATTTCTATGTGAGTGATTAAATGTAGTATTACTATTGTGATGTTTCCGCCTTCCATCACTGATTGTTTTGCAGCATTTTACAATGTGGCACACTACTACGGATTCATGTTTCTTTCTATAGCAGGTAACAATAGCTGACATTTCTATGTTAGTGATTTATAGTAGTTGGAATTTCTATGTTAGTGATTCAAACAATGATATTGTAGTTGTGTACAAATGTAGTGTCCATCCAATTATTTGATGTACATAATTTATTGTGCCATTCATTATTGTTATTGCAAGAATATTATTGATTCTTTCTTGTTTCAGCTCAATGCACGGTGAGTGAGAGAGTTAAAATAGCAATAATGAACGTGTGGTTCTTTTACGGTTACTTTCTAAGTTCGACAGTAACACCTTTTGCTTAGTTCTAGAGTTATCGGGCCGATTCTATTATGACCCCTATGTTAAGTACTTAAGTTGTTTTCTTTGTAATGGACAATTAATTAGTGTGAATACACAATTGGAGATGAGCAATCATGTTTTTATTGTCTCAAAGTACTTGATGTTGTACTGTGGTGATTGTATTGATCAATTCTTGTTGATTGTTAACTAGAAGACATTTATATCTATCAACCAGAAGGTTACATCCTTCAAGGTCAAGAGCATAAAATATGCAAATTGCAAAAGGGCCATCTACAAATTAAAGCAAGCTCCAAGAGCATGTTTTGAAAGAATAAATTTATTGTTGTTGCAGCATTGATTTACTTCCAGTTCTGCAAATTCTAATGTGTATCTATAGTACAAAGGCTCAAGCTATGTCATAATAACACTTTATGTCAATGATTTTCTAATCATTAGCAATTCAAATTAGCTGCTACATGAGACCAAAGCATTAAGCTAGCAAAGATTTCTAATCAATTGACTTCACAAGTATGGCATGGAAGACTACAAAGCCATGAATTCACCTATGCATCCAAGATTCAAACTATCGAAGGACATGTGTCCAAAGTCTCAGGAAGAGCAGAAGAAAATGTGCAAATATCCCTATTAGTGGTGGATTTATTCCTTCTCTCTCTAAATCCCATTGTTAATCTAGATTCATTAATGTTGCTGCATTTTTTCTCGTATTGTCTCACAATCTACACAAGATTCAAAGACATGTATCTTCATGATAGTCAAACTATCGAAGACAGTCAAGATATCGAAAGAGTTGAACTATCAATAGGTGTTTGAATGGTCAATTCAAACAATCATCAAATCAAACATTTGAACCCTTGCCAAATCCAACCTAATCGACTCTAACTCAAATCAACAAACTATCGACTGTCTTGTTGAACTCATAGCACTCGAATCAAAGCTGATCACCTATACTAGCTACCTACTGCACTACTGTACAATTGTTTTGACAATGAAAACATCCACTATCACCACTTTTCCAAATAATGATAGCCATGACCATCCCAAGATCCGAACCAGACAATGAAAGCTCAACTTCTTTATGCATTTGTATATATGTCTATAATCATCAATTTAGAATAAGCTGAATCATTGCATCAAGTAAACGAGCCTTCGAAAGTAGACAATCATTGTAATTAATCAGCATACATAGTAGATGTTTACACATCAATTGGATTCAGACAGAGAGTTAGAATAGGCTATCGATCGATCTTCAAGTCGTTGTAGCTATTACAAAATGAAGAGTTAGTTTCAAGCACACGATTATTAATGTAATTGTCTTGTGCTCTCCACATCACTTGACTTGTATTCTTTACTTTCTGAATCGATTCATTGTCTTATTGTGTTCAGGATAATGTCATTGTGCATATTATGCTTTCTTTATCATTCTATCTAACTACTCTTGATAGATTTGTCTGAACTGTCTGACCTCCATTTTTGTAACTAATTTGACTTTTGTTTGTATTTGTAATCACTTCTATTGGTCATGATGATTTGAAGTCAGAATCAAGTCAAATTAGCTAAGTCTTTGAACTCGACACTCTTATTTGAATTAATAGGCGTAGTACATGCACCGAGGGATTTCATTCAAAAAAATTTCAACATGGTATTAGAGCTGACGATTATCTGATTTCTACAGTTGATCTCAACCGCTTGATATTAGAAGCTTCTCACATAGCTTGATTCTATTGACCTATTAAATAATTGTTTTTTTTGGTTTTGATAATAGCATTAGATTTCATTTTATTAAGTCATTGATAGTCACTATTATATAGACTAAATTCCACATGGATTCCCAAAGTAAGGCATTAACCAGTTCAAGAACATTAACCAATTCAAGAACCTCATGCAACAAATGGCCGCTTTCAGATCATTCATAGAGGATCACCACATGGTGATGACACTACTATCAAGTCTGCCATGCACATATGAAAACTGGGTGATGATCATCATGACTCACTTAGATTTAGTGGATCATGAAAAAGCATCATACGATAGCTCTTAGTTCTCCATAGCCACTCAGTATATGACTAACCTTATCAGTTGCTTCTAGTCATATACACCTTACAGTACCAAAAAGTACGTTCAGCTTGGCGATAATAGCACACATGCCATCGAAGGTGAAGGCACTATAAGATTAAACTTCTTGAATGATCGATTCAAACTATTGTTGAATGTTCTACATGTACCGAATTTATCTACAAATCTGCTATTTGTTAGCAGAAGTACAAATTTAGGACATAGAATAGAATTTGAATCTAATCAATGTCGAGTTATTGATCGGACAACTAAGATCCTAGCACTCAGAAGAGACATGGATACTAGTATAAACTAAGTCATTGCTATTCTACTATCAATCAGGCTCTGAATACTTTTGTTCACATCAATAAAAGATTACTTTGGCATTATAGACTCTGGCATCATGCATTTGTGTTGTATATGTCCAAACAGTATATATTACTCGATCTCGACTATCCATATAGGAAGGTTGAATTTCATGTCTACCAAGACTGCATTTTCAAAAAGCAGGCAAGGAAACCGTTTAGATCAAGTCACCAACATGTAGCTAAAGACCTATTAGACATTGGACATACAAACATGTGTGGCCCAATGCAAAATTTGTCATTGAAAGATGCCATGTATTGTCGAAAATCGGTGGTATTGGCAGCAAAAGACTGAGCGAGCTTGGTGCAGGGATCGGAAGCGCCACAATTAGCAAAAGAACATTCAAAATGAAGGAATGAAGAATGCGCAATGGAACAACAATTGAGTGTAGACAAAATGTGATCTGATTGATATCCACAAGGAGTACAATCGCATGGATTGAAAACTTCAGCTGGCTGAGCGTGATAACGCTGGCTACAAAGTGAGAACTCTAATCGTTGTGTGTGATAACACATGCAGCAGAACTATTTGAATGAATTGATAGAAACAATTATCATATGTTTTAGATATCAGAAGATTATCAGAATCCTTGAGAAAGTTTTTTGATGAAAATATTTATCTTGATATACTCAAAATATCTACAACTACTTCTTCTACAGTTATTACAACTGCCTCATAATTATAATTGTATGTACAATGTAGGTGGACTGTCAACGCAAAGTCGTTGGGTCACGCGGATTTTAGACTGACATTATCGAGCTTTACAAAGTATCAAAAAATATACAAATGATCGATTTTATACTGGGTCAAAAAATAGTTAGGGTCAAAAAATCAGACCCAATTCAACCTGATCTAGGGTCGAAGATGCCCGGATAATTTTGTCTCGATTCGATCAGATCCAGGGTCTGAAAATCTCTATTTATTAGGCTTGACATTGGGTCAAAAAAGTCCGATATTGGATTTTTCGAGCTTATGAAAAACTCGAGCCTCCTATTTTTTGGTTTTTTGTAAAGTTTTCATGATGCTCATTAATAAATGGATTTGAGGCTGAGCATCGAATTCCAACACTCCCCCTTAATGTGGATCCTATAAATCTTTGGTCTTCAGATTTAACTTGTCGTTGAATCTGAGCTAGTGCTCTTTTGCCAGAGTCGATATGAAGTAATCTACTGCCATCAAATTTACTATGCTAGGTCGATTTTTGTAATTCGTTATAGCAGTTGGCTGAAACTTTATCAGGCCTTTTGAACTCCAGTGCTAAATTGCATTTAAGATCCTTCATCAATTTTATATTGATACTGGATACTAGAGTATCATCTACATACAGTGTGTAGTTGATGAAGAAATCCGATACATACTTGAAATGAAAATTCGAGTTTGCTAAGTTGATTTCTTGCATGAAGTAGTAGGCTGGATCATCATTAAATAGATATGGAGGTTGTCTAGATCAATTTAATCTTTGAAACTCGATCCTCTAATGTGATTTGGTCCGTTGAGATTCTGACTCCTTTTTTGAGTCAGTATCGATTTTTGACTATTTGACCCTTGAATCAGAATTCTGCTATTCGATACTTGGGTCGGAATTTGCTGCAACTTTCTCTTTGTGGTCAAAAAATTGGTCTTCTAGAAAACTGACATTTCTGCTTGTGAATGCTTTCTGAGTGTCCAGGTTGTACAGCTTATATGTCTTATGATCTGGAGAATAGCCAATAAGGATTCATCTGCTATTGTTTGACCCTTGAATCAGATTTTGACTGGTCAACCCTATGGTCAGATTTTGACTGTTCGATCCTTAGGTCAGATTTTTCTGTTGGTCAACAGAGATATGATTCGAAGCTTTGCATCCAAACACTCTAATATTTGTGTCCATCGTATTTTATTATTTCCATCCGTGGTGCTCTCCGGACTGCTTGCAAGGGAGTGACAGGTACAGGTTGGCCCATTGGATCCATTGGTGTTGGTTCCAGTTCTACCTCTTGTTGCACAGATGCTAATCTGGGAAGGTGTGGTGCCGGATTTGCTATCCTTCGTGCTATTGATCGTCCCGATCTCAGATTCATCCGATGGTGGGTTCCAAAGTGATTGGATCTTGCTTATATAGTAGGATGCAGTCTGGATCTCAAGGATCTGATCGATCTGATCGGCCGGAAATGAATTTTAGGCCTTTTGCGGTAGTTTTTCCTTGATAATTTTTTATTCCTTGCATTGATTGACTTGAGATTTTGACAATAGTTGGATCTGATGTAGATCTTTCCATTGATCTAGTCTGCAAGGGTTTTCTTGTGCGAGGGTTGGCTATGTGAGGGTTCTTTAGTTATTTTTGCAGATAAAAAACATGATATCTCTCAGATCTTTGGGAAGTAACTCTCACAAGGCTCACAGTAGCTGGATCTAGGTCAAATCTCGCGAGAGTTGACTCTCACAATAAGTGAAAATTTCACTGTTTACGAGGATTCAAAATCACTTTTTTGACTTGATCTTCACCAAATCTCAGAACTCTCTCGCAGGCTTCATCACTGATGGAAATTAACATTCTGAATCGATTGAGGGGGTCTACGAGAGTTCTTACTGGAAGGATTTGTTGGATCTTCACTTTTTAGTGATTTTTTAGCACTTAAACCTAATTTTCTGATCACGGAAATCAAACTAACTCTCGCAAGCTCTTCTGTGTCCTGGTCTCACTGAGATGGAACTTCAGAATCCTCTACGAGAGTTTTTGCTCACTGGAACTGAAAAATTTGTTGTCTGCGAGGTTCATTGGTACTTTTCCATTTTTTTTTCACTGGGAACTCTCGCACAGGCACTTAGACATCAAACTAACTCTCGCAAGTTTCTCTGTGTCCTAGTCTCACTGAGATGGAACTTTAGAGGGCTCTGCAAGAGCTCTTATGAAGATTTGAATTTTTTGGATTTTTTCAAGGATTTTTTGAATTTTTTATGATTTTTCTCTGATTTTACAATCTGCTTGGAACTAACTCTCGCAGGCTTCTATGAAGGTTTGGGAAGTACCCTAGAGCTGCTACCAGTCATGCAAGGGTTAAATCACACTAGTTCTGGAGATATAAAAATCTGATGAGATTTTAGGCTCTTTTTCCCTCCAAAAATGTAGATTGGTGTGTTTTTTGGATTTTTTGGCTGGTTGGTTTGGGTTTCAAGCCTTTAGAGGCTGTTCAGGGCCTCCTCTACCCTGTCACACCTCCTCCGCTAGCTGTGAACAGTCCAAACACGAGAAAAAACAGAAAACTAACTCTAAACTCCCAAAAATCTACCTAAAACTACTCTAAACTAGTTAGTGGAAACCTATCCCCGGCAACGGTGCCACTGTAGGGTCGAGGATTTTGCGTAGTATAGGCCCTCCCGCCTGTCAACAAGGGTTAGATCACTGGATAGGTACCTAACTATGCATAGATGCTAATTTTAGTTAGTTTCCTACTTTGCATCTAACTCTACCTCCACTAACACTACCCTTCTTTAACTCTACTCCTCTACACTAACATTCATCATGATTTTGGGTGAAGGGAAAGGATAGAAAAGAAGAGGAAGAGAGAAGAGAAGAGAGAAAGAGAGAGAGATGAGATGGAGATTAGCTCAAATGCTCAATGTCATTGCTTATGGAGAAACCTTAACTAATCACAAACAAAAAGCATGGAAGAAATGGAAATAACAAGCAATAACATCAATAGCATAAGCAAGAGTGATTAGCAAATGAGGATGCTTGAGCTCTCAAAATGATAGAGTCTCCTTCTCTCTATTAAGCATGAAAATAGTGTACAAATGGTGTCTTTTTATAAAATGGGGAAGGCCCTTGCCCCTCAATCCTATTGGCTAATATTCACGTTGATCCTATCCATTCATCTTGGACCCAACTTGATCCAAGGGTCCACAAAAAGTACATTGAAAATCACAAGATTCATGTGAGTCCAAAATTGGACCCAACTTTAAAAAGTAAACTTTAATTTAAAAATTGACTTTGGGCCTCAAGTTTTATTTTAATTACAAAGGGCCCAAGTCAATTATTTTATTTACAACTTAACTTGCGTGCTCATTGGGCCATGGGCTTATGCGCGCAGGATGCCATGCCCTCGCAGCACATTTTATTGGACGATTTTATTTATTTACACTTTGTTGGAAATACCCCCAACAATGTCATCAACTCCTACAACAAGCACAATCTAACTTGTTTGAATGTGAATGTTTAAGTGCTAAACAAGAATGTTGTGAGCTTGGCGAGATAATTGAAATGTCAAATGATCCAAGTATCCTTGAAGTGTTTTTACAAGCACTAAAACAATGGATGGTATAATGTTGTTGTGTATGTAGTTATATTTGACCAAAGATAAAAGTAGAATCGGAATGCTACTTTGGCAAATATTGTTTTTGTTGGGACTTATGAAAAAGGGAGTAGGGTAATCTACTTCTAGGAATATAAACTAGTCATTAAGGGGGAGTATTATGATTACACGCATTGAATGTGATGGCTTATAATTGTTGTAATCTCCTTTAAGTCATCCAATAAGAAGATCTAATCACTTCTATTCCTAAAATGTAATGCAAATGACCAAGATCATGCACCTCAAATTCCTTCTTAAGAGCACTCTTGATATCCTCCACATCTTGATTGTCTCCACCACTCAAGATGATATCATCCACATAGATTAGCAAAATGGTAACATAACTTCCAGCAAACCTATAATAATGTGAATGATCATACTCAACTTATAACAAAGCCTTGAGAGAGTAAAAAAGTGTTAAGCTTAGCATATCAATTCCTTGGTGCTTGCTTAAGGCCATACAAACTCTTTTGTAATAAACACACATGCTTTGGCTTTGTAGAAGAAATGTAGTTCTCGGGTTGCGCCATTACACTTCATCCTCCATATCACCATTCAAAAAATCATTTGTAATGTCCAATTGCCATAGATCCCATCCATAAAGAGTAGCAAATGAGATGATGACTCGAATGCTTACCATCTGTTGGAGGGTTTGCGACTCCCAAGAAAACCCTAACCCTAGTTAATAAGTGAGAGAGATTTAGCACCATGTGTGTGTAAGTCCAACCCGATGATCACATAGTTATTTGATTAGTTACAAGTCAATAAAAGGACTTTAGGCCTTTTTGGGGGACTTTTAATGTCGCAGGCCTAAATGTCAAGTTAGTGAATAAAGTTGGGTTTCCCTCCAATTTGGATGGTTCCCACTCTTTTTTAAATTTAAATAATTAGGGAGGCAGAAATGGACCAATAGGATTCAGAGGCCAGGCTCCTCTCTACTATAAGAAGAGACCAGCTCGAGTTCCTACACATGGTTCATTTTTTCATTTTAATAAAGTAGATTGGTTCTCTTGTGAAATGGATTTATGAATGTCCTTGCTCTCTATCACTTTTCCTCCATCTCTCATGCTTTATTTGTGTTTTGCTAATTGTTGGATTTGATTGTTATTGGGATTGCATGTTATTATACTTTCTATGAGGGAGAAAGAGAGAGGGAGTAAGCTATCTTGTTGTAGATCTAGTGTTAGTGGATGTAGTGTTAATGCTTAGGGTTAATGGATGTTAGAATTAGATGTGAATCTTTCATTCATGCTGAAATCTGAACTATACTATCGCTCTCATGGTAATGAATCTATGAGTGACAACTAACTTCATCTCTTTGATGCTAGATTGATTAGATCTTGGGTTGAGGTTAGGCAAGGAAATAAAACCACTACAATTTAGGCATCGTTGCCGAGGAGCTACGCCAATTTTTTAGTTTGCAGCATGTTTGTTGCATGGTTAGCTTGCATTAAGCATCTTGTCGTTGCATGAATAGTGTTAGATCTGCATTTAGGGTTAGTTTTCGAGTGATTTTACTTGATTTGAGTGGATTTGCTTGTTTGGAATCTAATTTGATTGTGGAACATGGAAAGCTATTCAAATCACCAATCTTTAGATCCATTTGGATCTAAGACATCTAAAAAAAAAAAATCGGTCAAATTTGCCAGATTTTGGTCAAAAGGAGGCAAAAATTGTCATCAGAGCTGATAACTTTTTGCCCTCTTTCAAGAAACTTTTGCTGAGTTGCAGGCACTTTCAAGTTTGATCACAGAACCTTCAGTTTGAAGGGCGAACAATCCTTCTCAGCAGATTTTCAGAAACATCAGAAAAACCATCAAAAAACACCAAAAAATCACCAAAACCCTAAAAATACAAGAAAAGAACCTTCGTCCGATTCACTGTGCATAGGTGTGATTCAAATCTATCTAGTGCCAAGTCGGCGAAGAATAATACTAGAAATAGAAAGTTTTCTTAGAGAGGATCAGTTGTCATATTGTCATATTTTGTCACAAAAGTTTCTTTTTTGCAAAAATACCAGTATTACTCTTGATTCTTTGTCAAAACCTTCGTCGAGTTTTCAGATCATTCTATTTATAGTCAAATATTATTTTTGAGTTCAATGAACATTCATCCTATCCAGATCATAGAAAATCTTGATTTCTACCCTCGCCAAACTATATAAACTATGTTTTTGTGTGCCGGAAACCTTCGTCGGGTTTACTTTAGCTTTATCTGTGTCAGATTTCTAGTCTGAAAGTTCGATGAAGGTTATTTCCATAGAAATTGTCAAAAAAACCTGATCAGAGAGTTTTTTTTTTTTTTTCCAAAAATAATATTGTTGAACCTTCGCTGAATCAATCTTCACCTAGGGAACCTTTGCCAGTTCTATTTTTAGGTTCTGATTTTCCAGATCAAGTCCCTTTCAAAATTTGGATCAAATCTGATACAGTCTGATTTGAATTCTGAGAAATCTTTCATTTTTAAGAGGTATCGATTGATTAAATTTCGAAATTTTTTTCACAATATAGAAATCTGATTCCTGCCAAGTGGAAGAGATCTAGCAGATCTGATCTGAGATAGTTTTGATTGAAAATCTAGATCCAATCTCATTGTCTGCTTGATTTGAATCCATGAAAATGGCTGCCCCTGGAGGTGCTCCTCAAGAAGTCAATCCAATCATTGTTAGAAGAGCACCCCCTTTGGATCTACCCAAATACAATGGATTAACATATCCAGTTAGATTTCTTTATATATGTACTGAATCTTGTGAAGTCTATGGCAAAAATTTTCTCCAAGATAAACTTAAGCTTTTTCCAATGGCCTTAACAGGCGCATCACAAGATTGGTACTAAAATCAAGATGAAACTGAGTGTATAGATTGGGAGATTGTTAAACGAGCCCTTATCACACGGTTCAAACCTCAGAAGTTTATGGAAGACCTTTTTCTACTTTTAAGAAAAATAAAAATGGGAAAGCGGAAAATGATTCGAGATTACATTGAACAAGTAAAACGCCTCAGATCTGAGTGCGAACCTGAGCTGATTAATGACAATGCCATGATTATGTGGTTTTTGTCAAGTTTACCTAAAAGGGTCAGACGTGAGTTGAAACGCCATAATGAGTATGCACTTTGATGCAATTCGGGAGGAGGATGAAGATTTAGATGATGAGCCGAATATCCGTATGTTGCCTTATACAACAGGGCAGACCAACGACATCCACTACTATTGCATCAACAAATGTCAACGCTACTGCAGAAATGATATTCAATGAGTTCGAGAAACTCTGAAAGAACTAGCAGAAACAGATGGAAAAGTTGCAGTCGCAATTTTATGAGAAGATCAAGACATTGGAAGATTTTCATGGACAAGCGCACAAGGAACCTAAGAAGTTTGTGAAGACTTTTCCTACCAAAGAAATTGTCTGGTGTTCTATTTATATAGGAAATCACACAGTGAATGAGTGTCCTCAATTGAAAATACGAATGGAAATCAGTATATGCCATTTGTGTAATTCGCTTGATCATGAGACTACGTTTTGCAACTTCAATCCTCGGATAATTCATCAACAATATGCCCAAATGAGATATCGAGAACCACAGTATGGAGAAAATCCAGCAGCTAGACCTCGACAATCTGCTCTTGGATACCCGAAATGTTTAGCCTTACTTGCTCCACCAAAGCACCCCTCTCCTCCTGCCAATTTGATGGAACCAGAACCATACAGAAGTGCCGAGCAATGGAACTATGGTAATGATCAAGAAGGTGGATCTTTAGAACAATATGCTATTTATGCATTCGCGCAACAACAAGCATCTAGAAACTAGACCGGAGCACCACTTGGATGTTTTGCATGTGGAGAAAATCACAGAGTTGTAGAATGTCCAAATAAAGAGAAATTTGTACCATTTTGTCGTGATTGTGGTTATGGGCATTGCTATAAAGGCTGTCCAGCAAAACCGATGCCACCACTAGCTACAGCTCCTGTAAATTTGATAACAATCAAGCGAAGACTAGTAGCTCAGAATAAACCAAGTGTACCCTTGATGGTGGTCACCAGAGCACAGAAGCAGAAAGAACTGGTAGCAGATCCAGTACCTGCTGATTTCATACCATTAACTGATATACCAACAACATCTGGAGTCTATCCAAATCTTCATGCAGAAAAAAAAAGATATCAGGATATGAGGCAATGGATTAGACATCTACAAGAAGAGGATGAGCTTGAAGCTGCTAAAGCAACAATCGAAGTTTGTTCTTCACCATTGCAGCCACCAAGAAATTCACGTACAGATATGAATGATCAGTTGCATCATCATGAAGAACCCTTTAGGATGACTGGACCGAAAGCACCGCAAACAGAACCTCCCGTGAATATTTTGTCTAGTAAGATCAATATTTCATTGGGAGAATTCTTGAAGTTGGTGCCAAAAGCAAAAGAAGTCTTAGCGCAAAAGTTAGCTCAAGCAGAACCAGAAGTCCATCAGGAGCCACTTTTTTGTGCTGGATTTGAAGAATCTAATGAAGTACTCCATGTCGGAGCAGCTTGGGAAAGTGAACAAAAAAATATCACTCCGCCGATACAACATAGACAATCTCCTAATGAAGCAGCTGTGATAGATGGCGGTTCAAGAGTTAACCTGATTTCTACAAGGCTATGTGCAAAATACCCTTCGTTGAAGTCTAGAATGGATTTAAACAAATCCAATGACTCTTTTAAATCTGATGGTCCACATTGTGCTTAATCTCCACCTTCGATAGTTATCGATCAGATGGTCGTGGTTACTCCGACGAACTGAGAGGAGTTCTTGCATACACCGAGCCCCTGCGGCTGCTAACACTCCACCTGGATTGGCTGCGCGTGACCTATGTCATCTGTGTCTTTATCTTCTTTCACCTTCCTCCTCCAACCAGCTATGGAAATGAGGTTTTGAAGCTCCTAGTCGCCCTACCAAACACGATCCAGTTTGCTTCTCCCTACACGACCACCCAACAACTGTCACAATTAGAATCGATCAATACAATCACCATAGTACAACATCAAGTACTTTGAGACAAGAAGAACATGATTGCTCAACTCTAACTATGTATTCAAACTAATTGATTGTCATGTACAAAGAAAACAACTTAAGTACTTAACATAGGGCTCGTAATAGAATTGGCCCAATAACTCTAGAACTAAACAAAAGGTGTTACCATCGAACTTAGAAAGTAACCATAAAAGAACCACATGTTGATTATTGCTATTTTAACTCTTCCTGTATGTATCCATTAAGTAATGGTTTTTTACGTCTATATAGTGATTGTCCAGATCTTCTACAACCATGATAGCCAGTAGTGTTCGACTAGATTGATATTATACGACTCAATTGAAAGTCTCAGTGTAATCTATTCCATACAATTGTTCGTAGCCTTTCACCACTAGTCGAGCTTTTCATTTGGATATAGATCCATCTAGGTTAATCTTCAACTTGAATATCCACTTGGTGTCAATGATTTTCACATTCACAAGAGGGTCAACAAGACTCTAGGTCTTGTTCTTCATTAATGAATTATACTCAGCGTCCATGGCTATTTGCCAATTGTCTGCATCCGATTTCTACAAGGCTTCTGCAACTGAGGTAGATTCATCAAGAATCATGAATTCTCAAGGGATGAATCAATCAGGCTCTTGTTTGATTCGAGCAAATCTTCAAACAATCATTGTTTGCTGGGTAGGTAGCTCTCTTTGTCACGTGACTGAGATATCTTTGATTGATGTAATAACTGTTGAATTTATTTCCTCTACTCTCATTAAATCTCATTTTAATTTGCCTCCATTCATGCTGCATATTTACTAACGTTGTCGCGCAGTCTGCATATTTACACACAAATTCGGACAGACGAAGAAAAGGTGAAAGAATCGCGACACTGTGTTTTTACACACCTTATGGTGATAGGCGAAAAGGGGACATTATCTTACAGAATACCAAAGGTGTCCTAAAAGCAAAGGCACCCTGTAAAGCTAATCCTAAGGCTACTCGTAAGAGTGACACACTTTTTGCATTGTCATCACCAACGATCACTTTAGCACTGACTGACGTCGCACCCTTTTCACGCTCACCCCATGCAGCTGTGCTAATAGACTGGACAACGACTGCAGCCACCCACGATCTCTTACAGACAACACATCCACTCTGTACTTTTCACATCTGACAAAGCAGAAGAAGAAGAAAGGCTCGAAGCAAAGCGAAGAACAACAACAAAGGACAGTCGAATCAAGTGGCAAATGTAGCTGCAGAAGCTCCACAACCGATTCAAGAAGCGGATCATGATGCCTTCATGACCAATCATCAAGGAGCATCTGGCGACAGTTCTTGGTTCTTGGATTTCGGAGCCACTCAGCACATGACTAGCCTCATTAGCTGTTTCGAGTCCTATACACCTTACAATACTTAGAAATTCGTTCACCTTGGCGACAATAGCACACAAGCTATTAAAGGTAAAGGCACTGTAAGATTATGCTTTGCAAATGGTCAGTCTAAGCTACTCTCTAAAGTCCTGTATGTACCAAAGTTATCTATGAATCTGCTCTCTGTAAGCAGAATCACAGATCTAGGACATAGAGTAGAGTTCGAATGTGATCAATGTAAAGTAGTTGATAGAACAGACAAGATCCTAGCACTCGGAAAGAGGCATGGACACTTGTATAAGTTGAGTCATTGCTTTTCTGCCTCTAGTCAGGCTCTCAGTTCTTCAATTCATTCAAATAAAGGAGTACTTTGGCATTATAGACTTGGTCATTTGAATCATGCTAATGTACAACGAATGTCTAGACAATCTATTGTTCTTGATCTCGACTATCCTCACGAAAAGGTCGAGTTACCTGTCTGTCAAGACTGTCTAGTTGGTAAACAGACTAGGAAACCATTTAACTCGAGCCATCAACATGTTGCTAGAGGATTGCTAGATATTGTACATTCAGATATTTGTGGCCCGATGAAAAATCCTTCGCTGAAGGACGCCAAGTATTTTATAACCGTTATTGACGAATTCTCTATAAGAACTATGGTATACTTCATAAAGAAGAAATCAGAAGCCTTCAACTGCTTCAGAATCTTCAAGGAGCATGCAAAAAAGGAGACTGGAAGGACGATCAAGGCCCTAAGGTCAGACAACGGTGGAGAATATATCTCTATCGAGTTTAAGGAGTACTGCCAAAGCCAAGGCATTGAGCAGCAATTCATCATTCCTTACAGTCCTCAATCTAATGGCTTAGCTGAGAGGAAGAACCGTACTCTGGTCGAATCTTCTAAATGTATGTTATCGCAGTTGCCCAAGAGATTCTGGGCTGAAGCTGTCTCCACTACAGCTTACGTCCCGAACAGATGTTCGACCAAGGCCCTCTTAGACAAGACACCCCACGAGGTTTGGACAGGCTCTAAGCCTTCTTTGAAAAACCTAAGAGTGTTTGGGTGCATTGCCTACGTGCAGATCCCAAAGGACACAAGGAAGAAATTGGACTTCCAGGGTCTCAAGACCATCCTGATCGAATATACTTCGTCTGATAATACTTACAAGCTGTACGATCCTGATATCCAGCAATTCTTGTATAGTCGGGATACAGTCTTTATTGAGAATCAGTTCGTCGAGCTCAAAGGCAAGGATGTTGCTCAAGAAGAACCTTCATCACCTGTCGTTGACACGACAATCCGAGCTTCAAACTCAGGCGTATGTATTGTCGACCCACTTCGAGACAACGAATTAGACAAAGATATTGCTGCTATCCAGCAACAAGTCCCAGGAGCGGTTCATCAGTTGAATCCTCCCAAAAGATCAAGCCGAGTGCGCACATAGCCCACAAGGTATACTCCTGAGTCTGCCTGTCTCGTAATGTAGGAACCGGCGACAGTCGAAGAGGTACTTAGCCAACCAGACTCTGATCTCTGGAGAGAAGCCATGGACAGAGAGTATTCCTCTCTGATCAAGAATCAGACATGGTCATAAGTCGAAGCTCCTATTGGCTACAATATCATTGATTGCAAATGGATCTTTAAGATCAAATATAATGCCAACGGAGCAATTGATCGAAGGAAGGCTAGACTAGTAGCACGAGGATTCACCCAGATCTCGAATGTCGACTACAATGAGACTTTTAGTCCAGTTGTCAAACATTCGTCGATCCGAATGCCCTTGTCTTATGCTGCAGCTGCCGACCTCGAAGTACATCAACTTGATGTACAAATAGCCTATCTGAATGGAGTATACAAGAAGATATCTACATGATCCAGCCCGAAGCATACATTTTGGAAGGCATGAAGAATCGTGTCTGTAAACTCCATAAAGCATTGTATGGCTTAAAAAGTCTGCCAGGGCTTGGTTTCAGAGGATCAACACATTCCTCATTGAACAAGGATTTAAACCAAGCACTGCTGATTGCAACGTTTATTCAAAGTCAGTGCAACAATCCTTCATTATCATCACCTTGTACGTGGATGATACGTTGCTCTTCAACATCGATACTAATATGGTTAAGGATTCGAAACAGATGCTGTTCTCAGAATTCGACATGACTGATTTGAGCGAAACTCACTTATGTCTGGGAATTCAAATCCACAGAGACAGAGCAAATCGATTGATTTACATCACTCAACAAAGGTATCTTCATAATGTTCTTAACAGATACAATTTGATGAATTGTAAATAATCTCACTACCAATGGATCCAGGCCTACATTTGTGAAAGGACCAATGTCCCCAGACCAAGTTGGAAGAGGAGCAAATGAGAGAGTATCCATATCGATCGATACTAGGATCTATCATGTATGAATGGTCTGTACAAGACCAGATATCTCTTTTGCTATTAGCTCACTCAACCAATACATGGCTAATCCTGGCATTACCCATTGGAAGGCTCTTATTCGAGTCATGAGGTATATTTGAGCTACTATGGACCAGTGCATCTACTATGGAGATGTCAGCAACGACAATCTTCATCAGCTCAATGGTTATTCTGATGCAAGCTGGGGAGGAGATGCAGACAATCATAAGTCCACATCTGGATTTACATTCTTCTTCAACGGCAGTCCTATTTCGTGGAACAATCATACGCAAACCTCTATCGCACTTTCTTCTACTGAAGCAGAATACATTGTTGCTTCTCAATCTATTAAGGAAGCATTTTGGTTGAGAAATTTGATGTTAGACATCAATATGTATCAGTACAGCCCTACAATTTTGTTTTGTGATAACCAAAGTGCTATTGCCTTATCAACCAACCCTAGATTTCATTCTAAGAGTAAGCACATTGAGATCAGATATCACCACTTTAGGGGGAAGGTTTTCGACAGAGAGGTGAGCTTAACGTACTGCAGAACGCAGGACATGGTTGGAGACATCTTCACGAAAGCACTCAGTGTTAATGCACACAACAAATTTTGTGCATTGCTCAGTCTGAAGATCAAGGCATTCACGGATCCAGATTAAGGGGGCGTGTTGGATTTATTCCCTCTACTCTCCTTAAATCTCATTTTAATCTGCCTCCATTCATGCTGCATATTTACTAACGTTGTCGCGCAGTCTGCATATTTATACGCAAATTCGCACAGACGAAGAAAAGGCAAAAAGATCGCGACACTGTGTTTTTACACACGTTATGGTGATAGGCGAAAAGGGGACACTATCTTACAGAATGCCAAAGGTGTCCTAAAAGCAAAGGCACCCTATAAATCTAATCCTAAGGCTACTCGTAAGAGTGACGCACTTTTTGCATTGTCATCACCAACGATCACTTCAGCACTGATTGAGGTCGCACCCTTTTCACGCTCACCCCATGTAGCTGCACTAATAGACTGGACAACGATTGTAGCCACCCATGATCTCTTACAGACAACACATCCACTCTGTACTTTCCACATATGCACACATGTAATATAATGTATATATACTGGATACCATTTGTGTATTCAGGTTAATGAGGTTAATGAGTGAATGAGTTGATGAGTTGATGAATGAGACGAAGTAGATGATTGTGCATTGATTCTCGATTGTTAGCAATAAGGTTTCTTTTACAAATTGCATAAGCTTCGTAGGGCACGCGGTTTCGTCCACTATTGTCTTGTGCTCTACCACATTATTGACATGTATACATGATATACTTAATCTAATACAGTTCTTTGTTTTGCGTTCAGATCTATGTTAATATTGCTATGCTTATCATTCATTCTATTTGATCTTTCTAGTTGTTCTTTATGGTAATAGACGACTAACATTTGGTCTTGTCTTTTGCGAATCATTTGCGGATGGCGATGCATACTGCACGAAGTAAGATAGTTTGACATTTCGTCTAACATATATTCAATTGCGACTATTTTGACTGACACTAGAATTGACTCGAAGCATGATCCGTCACCTTCGTGACTAATGAATATTGATAACATGATAGTAGTTTCTTGTAATTTTTCGTACAAATCAGGATGAGGAGGAGATTCTCTCTCTCTCTCTCTCTCTCTCTCTCTCTCTCTCTCTCTCTCTCTCTCTCTCTCTCTCACACACACACACACACACACACACACACACACACACACACACACACACACACACACACACATTAGCTCGATGAGCAAAACACACAAGTAGCCAAGCGCAAATTCGTGGGAGTAAATCCAATTTTGATTTGCACATTATTGTACTTCCCTTCTAGTCACTAGCTGTTGCATAAGGATCTAATATGAACGTGTTTGAATTATTAAAGATTACCTATCAGTTCAATTTTGTTACTTTATTTTATTTTTTAAATATAAATTTATGGTAGTAACGATCAGATCAAACTCATGAATTCATGGCTAATCCAGATGCCTACTAAATTGGAGAGTATGGTTATCTTACACACCTTTTGATCAACAAATCAAAATTCTTAGACGTTTAAGTGCAATATTTTAAAAATTCAATTATATTTTGATTTGTGTTGGGGTTTAGAAATTCAATTTATTCCACTGAATGTTTCATTGTCACTATTTTTCATTAATTCCCAATAGTCATAAGAAAGGTTTGTATGACAAGCTCTAATTGTGCCATTTTGCAGATTCTATCCACCACGGGAAAATGTGTAGTAGAATGCACTACCAAGTATAGCTTGACAAAAGGGTTATCACTTAACCTTATTCACTTAGTTGTTAACCTCACTTAACAGGTACTAAGTGTTAACAAGCTTTCGATAATAAGCACAGAGCCTACCCCTTTTTCAAGATATTGCTAACAAGCTTGCAACCCTATGGGCTGTCACTTGCTAGTGCTAGTGCAAACGAATGGCACAAGAAAAAAATGTCTCAACTCCCCATGCTTTAGGATATCACTAACAAGCTCAAAACCCTATGGGTTGATGATGCAAAAATTTGCATGAGAGAGAAAAAAAGTCCTCCCTTCCCCCCTCTGCCAATATGTGATCAATATATTTACATCCCTCAATTATCAAAGGTGGGGTGGAGGGTGGGAGATTGAATCTTGGGACTCAATATTTTTTTCAATTGAAATAAACAATGTTCGTTGGTGCCCTACATCAACAACTATAGGCCATAAGTTAGTTATCAAGTTGTTATGTGTGTGTGAGGGGAGAGCGTATTCTCAATTATATTCGAGGGAGCAAACAGGGCCCCACTCTCATCTAGTGATTGAGCATGCTCTGAACATGCATCATGATAGAGGCTTAGCCATCCTTGGATGAGGGTGGGGCCCTGCCCTCCATCACCAACCACAATGAGACGTTTATCCAATCATGACTGGGGGTGCAAATAGGACCCTGCTTTCATCCAACAACAAAGCACGCATGACGTATGCCATCAGGTTTCTTGATTGTCATGGAGGCTTTGTAAGGGTTCCCCAACAGGGGTGGGGCCATGCTTGCACCCTTGGCACTAATGAACCTATGCCATTCCAAACCAATCCAATCCTATTTCGGTGCCTTTCAATGTTCCTATCTTGGGTCCGTCATAAAACAAAATCCGCTAGCGGCGTTTTACCCCGTCGATGCAACTCCGAGTTAATCACTCGTTCCTTAGCGTCAAGGAATATGCCGTCAGTTGAGGTGGCGTATCACACGTCTTCCTCTTTCTTTTCGCTATGATCAAATATCTCCTCTCCATTTCTCCATTTCTGCCATTTCTTGCGATCGGATGCGCGCGTTATGAAACAACGCAAGGGTTCTCAGATCCAGCATCTGGTCTTTTATCTGCAGATTCTGCTTTCCTATATATGTGTTCATCTATTGGAGTTTGCCATATCTGATTTTCCTGTTTTGACACCCCCAGCGTCTCTTTCTCTTCTTCTGTAAATATTTTTGCCAAAGTTCAAGCGAGGTTACATCATCGGTTGGAACGAGGTTACATCGTCGGTTGGAACTGCAGGTGCTGTTTCCAGGTTCAGAATATCTTAATTCCGGCAGCTGTAAGTTGAATTGAATCGACTATGTTCTTTTTGCGGGGTTCAATTCCTCATTTCGTCTGTTTGTTTCTTTGCGAGTCCCATTTTTTGTTGCTTTGCCATGAAACTGTAGTTACTGACTTGAACGATGCTATCTCGGAGCCGTTGTCTTTTTTCTGATGTAGTTTTTCGCACAGCAACTTAAAGAATCTTCATTTTCTCATTTCTTTCACATTTGTGTCGTTGCGTTGCTTGATTTTTGGTTCAAAATCGTGTATCTGTTAGCTATTTTTGATTCCAACTTCAATTGGAAGAGAGACAATTACCCGGTGGTTAGGGCGTATTTTGTGTCTTTATTATTGCCTGACAAGTTTATCAATAATCAGAGTTGTAGCGCGAGGGGATAAAGTCCCCTAGTATACATTAAGCGGCGCAATTTTCGCCAACTTTCTAAAATTAGTTTTTTTTTTTAAATCTCTATTCAGAATTTTTTTGCGTTATCTTCTGGATTTCTCTCTTTTGACTGGACGATGTTTGTTGAGCATACTCCACACATGCTTCGGTCGACAGTGGATCTTTGGTCTTACAAAACGTCAAAACCTTAGTTTGCGTCACATTTGTTATTTTTATAAAAGTCGCAAAACTTCAAGCATTCTCTATACCTTTCTAAGCTCTGTACACCTGGAAAGTCTGCTAACAATTTTTTGTTCTGCTCTCCTTTTTTTTTTTTGACGGATAGATGTTATCGTTCTGGATTAGTTAAGGCGCTGTCATAATGCAAAATATCAGCTTTTATAGAGTACTATTGTTGTTGACCTTTTTAGTCATCAATAAAGGTCTTATATATAAGCATAATTGTCTCTGTTTGGGAGTTTGCTTGGCGTTCTCGAATCTGGATTTTCATCAAGTGGCCTATACGAAGCTCAAAATGGTTGATGCACAAGTAATTGAATTTTAATATCGGTTCGACGCACGCCTTTAGTGTTTGTAGTTTTTCATTTCATGTCGTGTGCACTGATCCGATATTGACTCCGTTAGATTGGAAGCAAAATCTTTGTTGCTTTTATTTATTTGTGTATCTAGATTGTCACAGCAAAAACTGGTATGCAAAGCACACCTTATCCTGTTAAGAAATTTCAGATTTTGTTGGAGTTTCAATGTCTCATTCAAATTATGCACCAAAATGTTAAATCAAAGCATTCAAACCATAGCAATCAGCTTCCTATGCCTGAGCCCTGCACAGCCTAAAAAGGGTAATGTACACTGTCAGGACATATGATTGTCATTCACAATGTGCAATCGCCACCAGAGGGGCTGCTGTAAGCAAACGTTGTGTAGCTTCTCCTCTTGTTGTTTTTCATTTAACGTTTTTGATGGGCTAGTTTATTGCCATTTGGTCAGCTTAGGCTTTCTGTGTTAAGAGTATTTGGAAGTTAATCTGTCAGGCATTTCTGCTTGGTTGAGACAGCAGCAGAAGTGATGCCTGTCTCACTTTTGCTTTAAGTTATCTTCTATTTGATATGCTTTTTTATGCCCATGTATTTGGAAATATTCAAATTTAATCTCTTAACCATAGAACTTGAGAACTGTGGACGGTTCACCACGGTTCTCAGAACCGGACAGTGAACCGTACGGTTCACCAAAAATTTAAGGCTGAACCGTGGTGAACCGTCCAATTAATTAATTAATCATATAAATATGTATATTTTTAGTTTCCCACCCACAAAAATAGCCCAAAACTATGCAAAAAAAGGCCAAAAAAATCTGTGAAATCTGTGAAATCTGTGTAATGCCAAAAATCTGTGAAATCTGAGGACCATTTGTGTGAAATGAAATGAGGACCAAAAATGCCTTGAGAGGGGTTTTGGGGGGAAAATGGAATTCAACTAATTAATCAGAGGAACCGTATCACGGTTCATGAACCGTGGTATGGTTCATCATAAATAAATAAATAAATAATTAATTAATGTTTTATAAAAAAATGAACTAAAAATAAATAAAAAATCAATCAATTAAATAATAACTACACGGTTCACCACGGTTCTGGCCAAAAAAGTTTGAGAACCGTACGGTTCACGGTTCATTAATTCTATGCTCTCAACATGCTAACCATTTGGCACGATCCCAAAAAATCTTTGCCAATCTGGATAACTTTATTTTTGCAAGAGAATGTGCATTTTGTTAATATTCCTTCCTGGTTTTAATCTTTGTGTTGTATGCTTGTTTAGTGCTCAATTTGATCTGCTTGTTTTCTAGATGGGAAAATACTCTAGTTTACTTGCTGTTTTTTGAGCATGGAGCTATCTATTCACCGTTAGAGATTTATTTATTTATTGATCCTTTTTGATATTGATGCTCCATGTTGAATCATTCTTTGATACAAAATATATGTTTGTAACATTGCAAGGAGCCATTATCTAAGAAAACATAAAATTTCGGCTGATATTTTAAGGCTTGTGATTTTGTAAGCAGATACTGTTCAAACACCAAAAGCTGATATCAGGGTGTCGCCTTTGGCAGCGAATCTCATAAGTTGCAGCCATGTTGAGTGGTGACAAAAGGTGGGCCCTTTTTTTAATGAGATTTTGTATGTGCTGGCAAAGGAGTTTATTTGTAAGCTTTTGAAGCTGACATTAGGTTTTGTGTACACCTGGTTCATTATCAACCTTTTCAGAAACGGATGAATCGGCATGAATCATGGTTCTGAACTGGGTCACTCCCAAAAGAATTGGCAATTTTCTTTTGCATTTATTAGATATAATGCTAAAAAT
Organism: Diphasiastrum complanatum; assembly: GCA_029204225.1. Taxonomy (NCBI): domain Eukaryota; kingdom Viridiplantae; phylum Streptophyta; class Lycopodiopsida; order Lycopodiales; family Lycopodiaceae; genus Diphasiastrum; species Diphasiastrum complanatum. The sequence goes on along the minus strand of CM055099.1, from coordinate 62,973,418 downwards.
ATCTAATGTAATATGTATAATGTTTTATAATGTGTCTGAAATCTTATAGATGTTAGATTGCTATTAAATACACACATTTCAAAGTTCACTGTTGCTGGTAGAAAGTTGAAGCCTGAAACCAAATCACAATTCGGTGCTCATAGAATCACAAGTGGACATGACAATTTTGAATGGACACATTTCAAACTTCAGGAACTAGGTGCATGCTCCAACTTCCCTTAACATCGTACTACATAATACATACATTGATGATCAAGACTCAAGACTCATGTAACATTGGAATTTGATAGCATGCAATTACCAATATCATTGCAGTTGTTAAATGTTCAAACTTAAAAGTTGATAATGCTAGCAAATCACAAATCGTTACAATATCTATTATCTACTAGTCTGAACCATCCAAAGAAATCAAAAGTAAAAGCCTAATTTCTGAGGAAGTAGGGTTGAATCCTGACGGCTAAAGGCTAACTAGTAAGGTCTAACATGGCCTCCTCCTAGTCGCTTGTGATGCAGTTGCAGGCTTTGGCTTAGGACCCTCATCATCGCAACTCGGACTCTCATCCCTCCTTGAAGACTCCTCACTCTTATCCTCATCCGCTGAGTTATACGTCTCCTCTTCGTCCTCCTCTAGTTCCTCTTTCTCGACTGCTTGAGAATTTGGACCCGCAACACCTGCTCCCTCTGCCTTGCGACGTGCAGCAGTTCAAGTGGTAGGCCCTGCATGTAAGGATGGGCAAAGGTTACAACTTGCAAGTTACAAGTTTGAAGTTTGGACTTTCAGACTTTGTGATTCGTGAATTTAATAATAAACACCAAATTCTAAGCTGGAATCAACTTGGAGACAACAAGGCCTCATCATGGAGTAGCGAGTAGATATCCTCCTCCTCTTGTGACCTTGGTGGCAGGGCGACCTTGTGACAACGTGTATGGCAAGCTTCTATAGCCTCCGAACATCATTGCCGTAGTTGTCCCACATGCAATTGTCCTTCTCGAAGTAGTGTGCCCGAATACTACACCCAAAGTCTAGTAGCTCAAGCCTGCACACAATGCTTTGAAATCCTTTCATGAGCGTGCACTTAAAAGTTATTTGTGTATGGCAAGATAATAAGAACGACCCGATGAAATTACGAATGTACATTCAATGTTGTAGTTGCTAGTTACAGCTTACAACTTAGTGATAGCATAGGAGATTGGAGTGGCATTATCCAGAACTAAAGACATTGAGATCATTCCTAGGTGCATGCTACAATGCAGGATCAAGGCTCTACTTCACGAAACTGCTCTTCATGTCTCCACATAGGGTGAAATTTTAGAAATTAATGTTTATTTGTACCTCCAATTTTTGGTTGGCCATGCTCACAAGCTATTATAGGGGCCAATTCTATTTTTAGTAAATCCCCAAGTCAAGTTAATCATGCATGTAGGTGGGCGCACTAGTTCTAGGTTAGAACTTGGTTTTATTACTAAAAAATTCAATAAGGGTTTTTACCCAAAATAGATAGCAATTATAGCAAACTGCTTTTTGCCTTATGCTTTTAGCTTTTCATAAGCACTATAGAAAGTATTTAAGTAGGCTGGCGCCCCACCTCATTTCATTCCATTGTAGAGAGCATAGCTCTTTCTTCTATTAATCGAAGTTCTCTTCTGTCTCTATGTTGATCTTGATTTGTGAGTGTGAGTGCTAATATGATTAGTTAACTGCTATCTAGAGTTTGAGCATAAAATTCTGACATGGTATCAGAGCAGGGTTTCTGACCTTGGAGCTATCAAGATCCAAAGTTAGAGAGAGATCGTTTGCAGGCGTGCACTCAAATTAGAGGAGGAGCTAAAGCTGCATGTGGAGTCAATGTTGTCAAGAGGACGATGGGACTCTTCTAGGAGAAGATTGGATCGTCGGAGGGAAGCTATTGTCTGTCTACAGATCTGATTGCTGCCTACAGTTCACTGATAGACCTGAATCTGTTCGTTGGATTATGATTACTACTGAATTTGTTCGCTGGATTCTGATTAATGCTCATTGTTCGCTGGATTCTAATCACTGATGATAGATCGATGAGCTGGATCAGACCTGCACCTGATTGTTGAGCTTGAATCAGATCATAGTTGTGTCGAACCGCGGTTCGTTCAAAGAATCGTGATTCGAACCGCCGGTTCGAACCGTGATTCGAACCGGTTCAAACCGAAAAAAAAAAAAACTTAAATTTTTTTTCAAAGAAAAAACGGTTCGAACCCGTTTTTTTTTTTTAAACGGTTGGCATTTTCCAGAGAGAGAGAGAGAGAGAGAGAGAGAGAGAGAGAGAGAGCCTTCGGGGGTTTTTTCTAGTGTTTCATTGGAAATTGTAATATGTATGCTGTACCGTGTGACATTAATGTTTTGATTGACGAGTAACAATGATCAATCTTTCTACTCATGTATGGAAGTTGTTAGTTACTAGCTAATGTCACAAATGATATCAGATAGATCATAGCTAAAACTGTGAGCAACAGATGGATCAAGAACCCTAAATCACAGGTGACAGGTATTGTTAGGTAACAAGACTTAGGAGTTGCACGTCAGGATTCAAATTTCAATATCGATTAATCACGAATTATAATGTACATGTTACCCATTAACACTAAGAAAGCACTTCTTTTTGACATAATCGAAGGGTAGAAACTAAGGGAGAGGGGGGGGGGGGGGGAACCTTAAAACCGATTCGCCGATTCAAACGTGGAGAAGTCGATTCTTTCCCGATTCAAACACGGTTCGAAAAGGCGATTCGAAAGGTACCATTAAACATTGAATCAGATCATTGCCTACCTATTGCTGGACCTGTTCGCTGCAGATTTGAATCTGCTGTCCTCTTCGTTGCTGTAGAGCTGTTTGCTGAGACTGATAGCTACTCTCTACTGGCTGATGTTGCCATCATAAGTTGTGCGCAGACCTAAACCTGTTCGCTGCTACAGATTGGTATTAGATCGCTGACAGACCTATAGATCACTGGCTGCCTACTGTCACATGTGTTGAGATACCGCCTACTACAGACAGGGAATTGCGCGAGTATCAGAAGCGGAGGAGAAAAGCTCATCATATCATTAACTTGTTTGTTAAAGACATGATTATACCTCACATCAGAGATGCTGCTGGACCCAAGGAGGCTTGGGATATTCTGAAGAATTTGTACGAGTCTGTGAATCAATCTCGAATTCTATTCTTACCTAGTAAGCTACATACGTTAAAGATGGGTACACGTGAATCAATAACGGACTACTTTACTTGGGTGAATGGTTTGAGAGGGCAACTTATTGCAGTTGGAGAAAGTGTTCCGGATTTATTGTTGGTATCTATCATGCTTAATAGTTTACCTTTGGCTTATCAGAACTTCATAGTTTACCTTTGGCTTACCTTTACTTGTGATGATGTTGTTATGGGAGACGAGGCCTTCTTTCGATGAGTTGAATGCTATGCTGCTACAGGAGGACATGAGACATCAAAATCTTGTCAACAGGGACAATTTCAAGTAGTAGGCATTTTTAGCAAAGAAGCAAGAGCAAAGTTCAAGAAGGGTGGCAAAGGGAGAAAGAACAAGAAGAAGAAGTCAGGAAGAAAATCAGTCAAATCAACGAGAAGATGGAAAAAAAAGCAGTTTGAAAAGGAAATTGCTTTATTCGCGGTAAATAAGGGCATGGAGTGCTGGCACAATAAGTTCAAGAAGAAGCAGGATGGTAATTTTGGTGGAGGAGGACTTAATACAAAATTAAGTGCTTTGGATCTTGAAGACTGTGAGTTGTTTTCGGCATTAGTATCTTCTGGTGACTTCTCAAAGGAAGAGGAGTGTTGGTTTATTGATTCAGGTGCATCGAAGCATATGACACCTAGGCGAGACTGGCTATCTAGTTTTCAAAAATTGGATGATGGATCAAATGTGAAGTTGGGAGGTAACTACACATATGATATAAAGGGAGTTGGAAAAGTAAAGGTTCAACTACCTTTAGGAAAGATTGGAGACATAAAGGTTGTGCTTTATTTACCAAGAATCAAGAACTTACTCTCATTATCGGCTATTGCAAAGCAACATATGGTTGTACAATTTGATTCGGCGGCCATTGTGCATTAGGATTTTATGAAGTGGCTTGCCTTTGCGTTGTTATCTTATGGATGGATTTCTAGTTCGCTTCTGGTATGGTTGAGATTTCTTGTTTAATGTTTTGAATGGTTGAATCTTATGATGTTGGCATTTCCGATAAACTTGTGTTGGATGGGGAAACTGTTCAAGTCCATCGCCCTTTGAGTTGTCGGCGCAAAAGATGTCCATGTCTTCAACACATTTTTGGTTTGTGTATTGATAAGCTAGAGGAAACTACTGGCAAGAAGGTATAGGTAGTGGACTAGGACATATGTATATATATATATATATATATATATATATATGTATGTATATATATTCATCCTACCATATGTTGATGATGTGTATTTGATCTCTCGTCAAGTGAGGGGCTGCGGAACCATATTGATGAACTACACTATTTTTGTTAGCATAAATGGTGAGAGGCCATTATGAACAATATTAGAATCATGATCTTTAACACATCTAGATTTTTAACGCAGAGATAAGCCTTGACATTGGGCAATCAATTATCAATCACCAAAGGTGGTTTTGTCATATACATACTTGGGCGTGACTATTAGTTCACCAATCTGTAGCATCAAGAATGAATCATGAAGTTACTAATCGATTATGAACGGGACAATCTTTCCTAGTTAATATGGAGCGGTTAAGCACGCACATGATGCTCAAGGTGTCTTCTTTTTTAACCTCCGGTCACACATCCGGTGATGATGCAGCAGAGACATGGTGCACTGATCTTTGATTGTGCTTATTTTTTTTGGCCTTCAAATCTCCATGTTATCACGCATGATTGGTGGTAAACCATTGGTCCCACATCAGATTATCTTGGAAAAGGATATTTCTCACTTGAACTATTGTACTGACTAAGAAGTGGTTGTAGGTTTGCTGAAAAACATATGTATAAATTTGAATACTATGGCTCCTTATGCAGTACTATTCAGGGATCTGTTTTTGTGATTGTAGAGCTGAGTATTTAGGTGTACATGCTTGACTAAGAGCTTTTGTTCATATGGAGCCATTAAAGTCCATACTTCTATAGCTTAGGTTGAGCCGCATGTTTGGAGTTAGTTTGGGCTATACGTTTACTTTGACATATCTTTGGGAGTACTGTCTCATGTTATAATGCGTTCAAGTGGCACTACTGGTCTTTACTGCTGCTTGGAATATTTTGACATTTCTCCCTTGATATGTATGTTTGTGTTCCATACCATTTAACAATTACCACGTGATAGCAGTAATGAATCTGTCATGAGGAACCATAACAAAGTAATCAATGGATGTACTGGAAGATTGAGAAAAATGTGTCCAAGATACCTGTACAGATGTATGACAGCAATAATCATTCAACAGGAATAACCAATGGTCCTTTTTAATGCATGACAAGGCCAAGGTTCAACAGGAACCAGGAATGTGACGTAGAAACAGCACAACAAGCCAAGAATGTGATACAACCTGACACAACAAGTACAGCAGAGCACAAGTGTGTAAACAACGAACAACACAGAAACATAAGCTTGTAATGCATAACTAGTTGCCAAGCTAACCATATCCAACATGACTGACATGTACTAGGCAGCACCTATCTGCGTTATTATCACCTTTCTAGATTTGGTATTTCATTGCACGACATTCCTCTCTGTTTGGTACGTCTGAGGATTTTGACTATTATTATATCTCGATATGGTGCCCGCTCCATTCTTCATTTGTGCATTATACATGTCCATTTAGACGTCTTTGCTCTAATGCATGGCCATTGCCACATCATCGATCGATGATGGTGGTATGGGTAGTTGCTACGGGGTCATTATCGAGCTCATATCGGATCCTGGATTATGCGCTTATTCTTTAGCAATGTGGCAACACCAGTATTCCTTCATGACATCATATGAAGTGCTATAGTAGTAATGATTCTATGTTGCTATGCCTTTGCGTTTCTCATTATTAACTTTTTATATAAGTTTTACTGCAAATAAATGTGAATTTGTTCAACCTGTTGACTGCCACATTTGGTCCATCTGATTGGCATGGTATCCATTTGTGTCCAGCTGAGTTCTTATACTACTTTGTTTGATTTAATACATATTTATGTATCTTAGTTGCAGCGGAATGCATTTCGCTGCAATTGGTCAAGGACCCGGAACGCAATTTTTTTTTTGGGAAAAATCAGTATTCTGCTTAAACTTTGTGTTACTATGCTGGAAATTTTTTTGTCACTATGCTATGAGCTCTAACTTAAATTTGCCAAGTTTTAAGTTGAACCCCAATTGGTTGCAGTCATAAAGTATAAACATGGTATGAATCTCCTTAATGATTAGGCACCAAATCAAAGTTTAGCGTAGTCTATGGTAGCTTGTTCAAATAGTCAGCTGCAACAAAGAGGCATTATGTTCAGAACATTTTTGGAATTATCTGTGCTCAACTAAGAATACGTGAAAGAGAGACTATCATAGTCTTTCTTCTTGAAATAGACTGTGTTTGCAATAATTGCAAGTCTCCTTGGTTTTTGATGCACGTTCCAACAAGATGTGTTCTAGCAACCCTCTTATTGTAGTTTAGCTCATTTTTTTTGACATTTCTCCAAAAAAAATCTCAAGGAGAACTAAAAAAATTGCAGGCCTTTGTAAAAAAAAAGCAAATTATTATTTTTTATTTTTTTGCATTACAGAAAACCCTAACCCTAATTTCCGAACACGTTCTAGTGCAATGCAATATTATGTATTCATTTGGCTTTTCTCTTCCATTCGTATAGCATGATCCTCATTCAACAATTTTACTCCACGATGGTTCTTTCAATAGTCTGCAACAGTAGTGCATATGTTTCTGTAACTTTCATGTTTCTTTTGTTGTCTATTATTGCAGTTTCAGTGGTGTGTCAGGATCTTCCTATAGAGTAACTTATTGTGTGCATATCTGCTTGGGTCTCAGGCCCCATGGTATTATCTCGTGTCAACGATTATTATTTTTGACATTATCTTACTTAATTGACTTTAGATGTTCTGGTTTGGGCTCTAGTGGCCCATGCTGTGCATCAGGCTATACAGTATTTGACATGGAAGCACTTTGTTACTGTACTCATCTGTTGTCTGCTTTATATGTTAGATTTTACAACTTTTACTTTCTCTCGTCAGGTTTTGGATAATCCACTTGTGGGCTACTTCAGTCTTCGTTTTGTGAATGCAACTGTCATTTTGACCTTTTTGGTCAAAGCTTCTGTTTATAATAGCTGGATAAGTTGTATGGATTTGTTAAGAATGAAAATTTTGCTTTTTTAATTGCCTGCAAATGTCAATCATACGTATATTTTCTTTTATGGAGTTTAAAAAACTTTTTTTTCTGGGATTAGTAGCAAATTCAGGACATGAGCATCGTTTGCTTATTCTTTTGAATGCTACTTTTTGTTTTCTGTAACGTGATCTTCAGGGGAGTTTCAGCTCGAAGGGGCATGACTGTACTCGGCAAAATTCCTGCTGTGCCTAAGCCTATCAATTTACCCAGTCAGCGGTCAGTTGTAATATCAAATTATCTAGAACCTGTAAAAGTCATGTAAAAGATCAAGTTTATATTCTTGCAGGAATTTTGACCTTACAGTTATTTGTTGACAGCTTGGGATTTGATTAGAAGTATTTTCGAAGCATTTTGATGCTCTCTTCATATGTGTTTGATAGCTTGGGATCTAGTTTGATTAGAAGCATTTTTATAGCATTTTGATTCTGTTAGTGCTGTACAGGTTGGAAAATCGTGGACTTGACCCAAATGTTGAAATTGTTCCCAGGTGAGGTTTTTTTCCTCGTATGTCGTGTGGCAGATTGGAGTCGAACTCCTGGCCTCAAGTAGAGGAAAGGGTGTCCTTGTAAACTGACCACCTCGGTTATCTATTGTTTGAACTTTTTTGTGGTGTATGATATATTCTCCAAGTATGGGGACTCTTTAAAGTGAAGGGAGTGTGACATCTCAAGAAAATCACTTTCAAAAAAGTAACTGCTTGATAAACTGTGAAGCTAATATCCCGTGACGTAATTGTTTCTTATTAAATTTTATCCTTTCTTATTATGCAGAGGTAGCGTCAGCTGGGGATCTGCTGGGCGCTCTCCACCAACAAGTGGCAACGTTTGGGGAAACAGTCAGCAGAGTGTCTCGCCGCCTGTAAGTAGAGCACCATGGGGAACTTCTACAACAAGCAATGGTGTATTGGTTGGATCTGCTTCTCGCCCTTCATCGGCTGGAAGTGGAACCCGTCCATCTACTGCTGATAGCAATCGGCAAACACAAGAGCTGATTAATGAAGCCAATGCATGGAATTTTCCCACATCACGTCCAGCGTCTGCATCAGGAGTTCTAGGTCAGAGTCATTCCCAACCAACCCTGAATCGACCTAGAAGTGCAGAGACGTGGCCTGCCAATCTGCAGGGAACTTCTGCACGATCCTCTGAATCTTATGCAGGAATAGCACCTTCTCAGGCATGGGGGGCACGTGAAAAAAAAATTCTTGTAAGGAGTTCTTCTTTTCTTCTTTTCTTCTTTTTGTAGCAATTGGTCATTGTATTTATGTCAAGAATGTAACATGTTATTCAGGTGGTTTATCAAGGTTTGTTCGAGCTATTGAGTGAAAAGTAGCTTTGTATGTGAAGCTAGGAATCTCTGCATGGGTTTGATGTTATCACCCCAAGTTTTGAAGATTTCTTGTGCTTCAAACCATTAACAAGGCCTCTATTGTTGTGACCAATCTTTCTGTAGAAGCATACATCTCTTCAAACATGCACAAGCAAGTACTATCGGTTGAATTGGTATAATCAGGTTTTCTTTTAATGGTAATAAAATCTGGATACTCTATTGTTACATTCATGTGAGATTGAATGTTTATTCGAACTCATTTGAAACACCACACTGTTGTATGTTATTTGTAGGAATTGGAAGCTCAAAGACATGGAAAAACTATTTTATTTCTGGTAAACCGTTGCTGAATTAATCAACTACTTATTTTCTCTTATCGCTCTTGTGCATATTTTCTTCACCCAAGGGAAGAAAGGTGTGGCAAACATTATAAAGGTGTGAAACTGTGGTTCAAATGTTTGGTTGACAAAATGTTACATGTTTGTTAGTTTCATGAGTACAAATGGTAAATAATGGCAAACAAAGTAAACTGAAGTCAATGCAGAAAAAAATCAAGAACACCAGAAAAATGAGCACATACAAAAACTACCCACTCTTGGCAGGGGAAAATTCTGAAGGAGTGAATACCTGCCATAAATGTATGCAAACTATTATACATCGTTTAGGATTACAACAGAACTCTGGCTTACCATGCACAACATGATTTCCAAAGATCAACAAACACTACAATTGGGATGTGGTTGCAATCTAGTGCTGTCTTTTTCACTATCTATACACGTTTTGCTAATGACTGGCTATTTCCTATAATAGAGGATTTCAGCATCACATTGCATTATCAGTATGGTACATAGTTGCACTGCGTTTCTGAAACGCGTTTCGGAAATATGGAATTTTTTTTCAGAAACGTTTTTTTTAATTTTTTTTTTTTTTTGGTTTTTTTTGTGCAATATGTGTATCAGGTGAAAGCTCTAATTAAGAGCATAATTACTGTGTAATTTACCGACTATTTTGGGTGCAGGATGGTCCAGTTCAGGTGCATTAATCCATGTCGGGTTCTGTCAAGGATAAAAATTCAAAACTAACCTTTAGCCTGTTTGTTACGATCACAGATGGTCCCAGTAAGTGTGTTTTCGCTTAGGGCGTTGGAAGGCCAAGTCATGAAGAGGCTCCCCAAACCCCCCACCGGGGGGCTACCGCCCCCCGGACCCCCTGTTTCTCGGGGGGCTACCGCCCCCCGAACCCCCTGAGCATTTATTGAAAACCAGAGCAAATAACAACCAAATAGCTATTGAAAATAAGATCTGTTTGTGACCCATCTATTGCACTTTTGAGAGGCAAAACGCTCGTTTGACCATTGATCCCCTAAAAAAATTTTAGCCATAAGCTATTTTTCCAATTTTTTTTTTTTTTTTTTTTTGCGATTCTGGGAGGAGAAACGAGTTTTCCGAAACGTCTCCTCCCAGAAACGCGATTCTGTGCAACTATGGACTATGGTATAGAACATATTTTGACTGTCAATTGATGTCCATTATGCGGTCTCACTCTATTTGTCATAGATTTGATCATCCTAGGCTCCATCGTAAGTGAGTTAAAGTGTATTGGCTTATTGTCTTAGATAGGAGAAATGTGTCTGGGTAGTTATTTACAAGATGCAAGATAAGTTTTAGATTTGCAAAGATTTAAAATTATAGAATGTCTTGATGGGGATTTAGAGACACACGTTTATGCAGCTCATAGAGGAAATATGGGGTTCCAAGTAGAAAATGGGCTATAACTTGATTCAGGCAAATGCAGAGCCCTGATTGCTGCCACGATAATGAATCATAGTTTGCTCACTGCCAAGAGAGGAGGAAGAAGTTGGCTCACAGCCAACAAGATAGGGGAAGATTGCACCTTTCCAGCAGAGGGAGCTTATAGCGAGTGGAACAGGAGAGAGGGAGAGAAAATTGTTGCTAGCTGAAGCAAAGGATCCATGCTTCCCTTTTGCCTTACCAGTTGATTATAAGAATGCCCATACAATAATAGCTCTTATGTTCATGTGATGGATTTATTGCATGAATGAGCTGAGTCTTTTGAAACATGTGTAGTGAATGAGCTGAGTTGTTACAGTGGTATCAGATCCTTAAGTTTTGAAACACGTGCATGAATGAGCTGAGTTGTTACAGTGATATCAGATCCGTAAGAACACACTTGACTGTACCATGGTCGAAGAATCATGCAACTCTTCAACGGGGAACAATCATGTTCACAATGGTCCAAGTAGTAAGAAGGAATAGTAATGGATAGCGCAGCATTTTGGTAACTGTACAGATTGCAATAGCCTATGTCGGAATGAGGCATGAAAAAAATGGTTTTATATCAGGGATTCACTTGTGAAAACTCGATCTTTGTTTTGTTCGATAAATCCTTGCAGTGAAGCAAATGTAAGATTCTCACGAAATGAGTATCTTTCTGTTGAATACGGGAATTGAAGTGTGTACAAAAATGGCCATCAAAAGTGGCCTTAAATAGCTCAGTACACTTTTTCCATAAGAACATTTTCCTGAAGATTTGTTGAGCAGAACCTCATGACTGCTACATTATATATTATGCATCTAAAGTAAGTAGTATGTTGAATCAATTCCAAATATTTTTTGTAAAGATGGAAACTTAAATTGAAGCTTTATGTTAGTCATTTACAAACTTGATGGTCTATGACTTGCTCCAAGTTTGTAAGTGGCTATTGCCTCTTTTCTAGGAGAAATGTAAAGATACTTCTTTCACATGAAGAAATTATCTCCAGGTTAACAAATTCAGATTAGGGAATTCGAATTTTGAGGGGAACAGCTGTCACGAGAGTGAAGTTTGAACATCAACTAAACCTGAAGTCCATCATCATAAATTTGTGCCTGCTAATGGTCTGCTCAAGGTTTCTACTTGTAATGTATTCAACCTCTCAATCCCTTTTTAGCCCTTTAGCAAACGTTCCTCTCAACTTGCAATATATATCATCTTGAATTTCACAATAGCTTGTCTATGAACAGAAATATATTATGTGAGAGACCTTTCCATAATTATTTCTCCCAAGCCTTCTTGACTCTTTCCAACTCATTTTCATGTAAAAATTCTGTGATAAAGGCCCACTCAGACTCTCTTGCCAGGTGTGGGGGACTTGACTAGGTTCATCCACCCTTTGTAGGCATTATATCTGAGTTACAAACTAGTTTCGACCACCTTCAACTCCTCAGTTGTATTTTTTGATATAAAAAGGCTTCTCCATTTATTGTTGAAGTTTGCAAAACGTCAAATTTTCTATCTTTCTCCCGAGTCCTGACTGTTAGGACCAGGTGGCAGGTGGTTTAAGATCTTTGAACAAGCTCGACCTTGCCCTTTGTTTCAGTCTAGAGTCATCCCACGTCTGCATAGGGGCAGGTGGAGGGACATTGGGTAACGGGGGAGGGCTTGAAGGTGGAGGGGCGCTCTTTTGGGTAAGAGATTGATGACTGGCAAGCTTAGTGACCACTTTCGTGAAAGTTGTATGCACTGCTGATAGGTCTTGTGCAAAGCTTTAACGCTGCTGCTCAATTGCTCTATAGTGATAATGCTGAACTTTATTTCTTCTGGATCTAGGCAGTCACCTTGTTACGAAGTCCTGGGATATGGCCATAGGAACCCCCTTTATGTGGTCCATCTCCTTACCTCTCTCACTAAACTCTCTACAGATCGATTGTTTTAGCTCTTTAGTAGTAGATATTTTGTGGACTATGAAGGGTGATTGACTGTCTTTGAGCATTGAATCTGACGGTACTGCAAATATACTCCCTCCTAAACAAACTGAAATCAGAAGCAATGAAGAAAATTAAGCAGTGCAGTTTCCTCCCTAATGTCAGTCCTCACTCCCAGTTTTCTCAGTGAGCCTTTTGAGATGGAGAAGAAGTCCGATATTGTCTACTGGCTTATGTTTGGACAGTCAGATCTGGTATCTCTGGATTTTATCACAAAACTCCTATGGTAGTCTTTCATTTGGATCAAGAGGAGAAAGACTCATATGACTCTTTGATAGCAACTTTCAATCAATCCTTTGGCATTTTAAGATTGTGCAGTAAATGATTGACTGCAACAATATTTACATATTTGGACTGCATTGATGAGGCAGCTGTCTCTTTTATAAGTAGCTTTCAGTAGAAGGATCTACATGAATTGCTCTGGTTTCCCAAACCAAGCTGCAGATGTCCCAAATTGCTGACTGTCGTCTGCTATCACCACATTGCAATGGAGCCCTCCAAGTTTTTGGGATGCAGGGGACCATTCTCCTTCGGGCTGCAGTGATCATGATAGATTGCATATATTTTTCTTTGCTCTCTGTGAACGATCCTTTTGCCCATATGATTTTTACAAGTACGCCAGCTATATGTAGGAAGATGGAGAGATGAATTGTTTCAGCTTCTACTAAATGGACTGTTTCAACTTCTACTATTCTTCCACATTCTTGGGCCACGAAGTGTGAGTGACCTGCAACACGAGTTACTTGCTGCGTTATGATTCATGATCACATAGCACACTTCACAATGTTTTTCACGAAGGTTTCCGCAATATCTCTCCACCTATTTTCATTGGCTGTTCCTACTTAGATATTGCTATCTTCTTTTCGCTCTCATGTTGAGGTCCAGAAAGTTTAGCAAGATCTAGTCAATCTTAGCAGGAGGAATCTCCAGGTGCCCCTAGATCTCACCTCCTCTTTGATGCTAGTATAGGAGACCTAGAAAACTGGGCTCAGTCACGATTCAGCCCTGTAATTGTGATCACCACCTGGAAGCAATCTGGAGTCTCATAGTTACCAGGGAACTCATTCCCAAGCCTTGGGAATGTGTTCCCACGTTCCCAGACACGATGAACTTCTGGGAACGTGTTCCCATGTTCCCAAACACAAGGAACAATGGGAATGTGTTACCAAACACAAGGAACAATGTTTTCATTTATTTAAATAAAAATATTCTACTTTTTTATCATTCTATATTTAAAAATGATAACATGGCATTCCCATGTTCCCACTTTTGAATACATTTCCATTCCCAAGTGTCCATACATTCCCTCCTTCTGCAGCGGACAGATGCATCCATCGTAAAACTCAAACAGGAAATTGCAGCCATCTAATGCTCATCATCCTCTCACCTAGCTACTTCACCTACGATCCAGCAACTCAAAAGTAAAGTGGAACATCGTCAATCTTGGGCAAATGTGCTCAAAGGTCTAGGTAAATCGGATGCTCTAGTTTCTTTCATTTCTGCTACTTACTGAGAGCCTATTGCGAGAGCAAAAGGCCCTCAATGTTCGTGTCAGAGGCATCCCGGATTATCAGGATGCCCTTACAGAAGCCAAAATTTTTCTGGAAGTTACTCTCCATCATCTTGACAAAGGTTTGGACTAAGCCTGGGCTAGCACCTTGGTCTCGTGCTTCACCTTGTTGGAGTCTCGACGGGATGTATTGCGTTAAAGATATAAACTGAAACATACCAAGATATTTTTGGATGAAGACCTCACCTTTGTACAAGTGCTGGAAAGAAAAGAGGTTTTACAAAAAGTGGAAGATACAGGGAAACACCTCATATATAGAGATGGTAAAATCTGTTTTATTGAAGCTAAAAATTTAGCTGAAACGAAATAGATATTGGATCAAGTTTGAATTTGGAGCTAGAATAGTTGAGTTTGAGTTTGAGATGCGATTCTAGTTGGGAACTGATTGTTACTTTCTTTTGTGGTAGAAGGTTCCGTAATGTCATGAACATGCAGAGTGGTGGTGGCAGTGATCAAAGGAAGGTTGATTTAATTGGGTTCATCTAGTATGACAGATGGTTGTTAAGTATGTTTCATGTGGTAAAATATATGATCGTCTTATTTGCTTGTCTAAGTAGGCTCTGCTTCAATCTGTTACAAGATACTAGTTTCATGCGGCCTAGATGGTTGTAGTAGCAGAGCTGATGGCTCTTTGTTCGTTTTGGTGACGGCAGGCTGATTCAGATATAAGCCTATGTTTCGTGATTTGTTTTCTAATGGAAGATGCAGGTGAATTGGAAAATGCCAAGTTGTCAAGTTTTCTGACTCCTTCTGCTGAATGCACGTGATTATGCAGTCTAATTAAAATTGGTGGACGTATTTCATGTGTAGCGGATTCTTGTTTACTACATAACATGCTCCGGAGAGCCATAGTTGATTACGACCTTTAAAACCGATACGTTGCTGAATATATTGAAAGTTGCATCAATTTCATGCAAGCAAAGGAGTAGTTTTTAAAAAAAAGCTATTATGTTTATGATTCAGGTTGACAAGCCTCCCCAGCCGGCTCGATTTACTTTGTCACATGGAGATTTTCCAAGTCTTGGATCAGAGAAGACTCAGGAACCTTGCCCTCAGCATGGTAAGTAGACTAGCTATTACGGAGGGACCTTCCACATACTTTGCATTTAATTGCTCATTATGGCATGGCTATTTTTCTTTCAGGTTGAGAGCATAAATTGTGTCTCAAATTTGAGGTATGAATAAATTGTTGTGTTGTGTTAGTTTTGCGTTAATAGAAAGTATGATGTAAAACATATGTACATCTGAGTTCAAATCTGCACTCTCCTGACAAGTCTTCCACTTCCGGCCTCATTTTGTTGCCATAGCAAGCTAGATATTTTTTCTTTATCGTACATTGTTCTTTTGAAACTGATGATCTCTTAGGAGACCTTGGCATTTGCACATTTTCCCCTATTCGGTGTACGTATCTGTTTTGTGGAAACTATGGTCTATGTAGGCATGGAAAATAAACTGTTGTACCATGATATTTTTGGTGATATTTTGAGTGGGAATACAATTCACAGTAACTTCACTCAAAGAGGCATCACATAAATTGCACATTAGCTATAATACTGAACATAATACGCGAGTTTGGTATTGTATGCTCAAGAAGCATCAATGTCTGCAGGTGAATGCTCAAATTTACAGTGTTGAAACGATCTTTTGTAGCTTACTGGTCAAGAAATCGATTTCAGCAGAAGAACCAATAAACATAGCTTTGAGCACTCTACCCCATGGTCTAGAATATTAATTCTTTTTGTAGAGGAGATGAGGACAATATCTAACTATAGATACTCATTATTGGCTCTGAGTATTCAACTGTTCTTCCTCCATCTGCCATGCCAGCAAGGCTATTGACAAAAAGTATGACCAAGCTCGAAGGTTTTATTCTAAACAGTACTCACCAACTTTCATCTAGCCTTTATTATGATTGACATGCAAGAGGATAGACTAAATAAGCTTGCAAACAATTCATAGCTTATAAACAATTCTAACCTTTATAGGAAGCCAGAGGCCTCCAACTTGAGGTAGTTCGCTCTTGAAGACCAGCTTAAAGAGATCAGCTCTTTATCCTGTTAATACAACAGCTGCACAGTGTATATATACATTGTCAAAGCAGACGGATTATCAAATTAGAAATATACAGATATAAATGAGACGGTTCAAAATAATGGATAATATCTTTAGGACTTGCCTCAGAGGATTCCTAGGTTTCTAGAAGATAAATATACAATACTGTGCCTCACTAGGAGTCAGTGCCTTGCATTTTTCAAGTGTTTAGATATTGAGCAAGGGCGATATTAATGTGGCTCTTTGGTAGAAGTATCGTGCATGACACATGTTTAGACTAACTAGTCTTGAATAAGTCAAGGCTTTGTGGAAATTCTCAGGCTCGGCCTTATTTTTTTGCTTGTTTGAGTTTTTGTTTGAAAGTAGAGTGAGCTATATGGAATATAGCAGTATAGATCTTTCTCTGGTCCTTAGAAGCAGGGCTCAATTGGAGCCGACAAGTTATATTTCACCCCTTACAAATGGAAGCAATGCTCCTCCCTGGTTCTGGGCAAATCTCTACGTTCCCTAAAGTAAGAGTTTATATGATTTTTATTTAGGAGGCCTTGACTTGGTGGTTGATGAGAGTGGATCTAATGACTTCAGTCATCTAGTCAATTGTGTGCAATAAACCAGATTATAACTGAAGGCATGAGGCTGTGTGCTGGTCTGAATGACAGAAACTCCGTGTTTGATATCTATCACTTTGTTGCTTGGCAAAGCATGGTATGTAATATATTGTACAGCTCTTTTTTTGTTAGGTTCAGCGACATTGCAGCTATTCTAATATACTAGCCTCTAGGTAGTGTACGGAGTGACAAGATAGATGATTACAACGATCTAATGGCTTTTTGAACAGCTTGATTTATTGTGCACTTTCTTTGGTCATTCCTAGTTTGACGCACTGAATAGGAAATGTATCATGGAGTAAGAACGATAACAGTGTTAGGGAGAAGAGAACCTAAACTGATTCTTGAAAAAGAAGAGATAAGGGTAACCTTTTTACCTGATCTTGAAAATTTCCATCTTAGTTAGTTTCTGTTCCGACTCCAGTTCCCTGCATTGTTGCCTATTAGTGAAGTTCATGCTGATGAGAACTCGTCATTTTTTCTCATGTGAAATTTACTTTGCTTTTGTCCTAGGAGGTGGTGCCTATTGTGCATACTGCTTGTAAAGATTTTTCCTCTGTGATAAATGCGGTGTGTTGTTTTAATGGAAGATGAGCTTGGGTATGTAGAAAACTAAGCACTATTCTACAGGTGAAGTTGGGCCTTAGAATGGTCCAGAAGCACTTTTTAAGTAGTGCAGAATTCAAATCAATGCTATCATTCTGTTCCTTGTTTCCTGTTCCTGTTTGTCAACCCCATTTGTATGAAATATGAACTTATTTCGGATCTGCTACTTTGGTCTTTGCAGTTTTTTTCAAGAAGAAGTTTGTAGCACCATAGTAATGCAATCTGTTCCATCTGGTATAGGATTGATAATGACTCCTTAAGGTTGTAATTTTTGACTATTACATGGTGTATTATCTATGAGCGTTTGTAAGCTTCTGCAAACTTCCTATCAAAGAGGTATTTGTTCTGATTGTTGTAGAAACAATTGCTTTAGGTACCAAAGAAGATGAAAACAAGGAGAAAGAAATGATGGATAACTGGAAAAGGGATGGTGCTCCAGCTGATGGACTGTTTTCAGGGCCTGATGGTAATTGGCACGCAGGGAGACCTCCTGTTCAATCTTATGCTGGGCAATTTCCTATTTCCGAATCATGGCGAAATGATGAACATGGAGTTGCTTCATTTCATAGTTCCAATGATTATTGGCACAGGAGTGGCCCACCCACAGGGCCTTATGGTGCTAGTGCTGGTCCAGTTCCTCCTCCTGGTAGGTTTCCTTATGATTCTGCCAGGTTTATGCCTCATCAGCAATTTCGACCAGGCCCAATGCCTCCTCTGCATGGGGGACCCACTGGATTTGATCAACATGGCGATAGATTTAGGAGTGTACCTTTTATGAGACCGCCTATCATGCCAGAGAGGCCTGGCCCTCCTTTTGGTCCTGGTTTCTACCCAGGTCCAATGCCATATGAGGGCTATGGTGCTTCTTCTGGTGTCTCTGGCTCTGGTTATGTGAACATAGATGAGCGCGATATGATGATGGTTGGCATAGGTAGTAGGCCTGGCTTCCATGGTGCATTCCCTCATCGGCAAGGTCCTGCAGAGCCCTTCGGCCTTTATCGACCTGGGATTAGATTCGACCCCCACCAAACTAGCCATCCAGGAATAGCACGTGAAGGTGTGGCAATCATGGAATATGATGGGGAATCACAGCATGAACAGCTCACCAATAAAGTTCTGGGTTTCAAAGAAAATGATTATCTGAAAGACGGTGGGAACAGAATGCATGCAAGGCAACCTGGTATTATTGAGTTAGAAGGGAACAGCTGGAAGAAAGAAGGCAGGTCAGGTGCAAATGCTGTTGGCAGTCAAGTTCAGAGACATAGTTTTCAAGGGATTCCTGAATCTTCTTCACATGGACATCAAGATTGGGGTGCAGCTGATGAACCTATGGATTTTTCAAGACCTGTGTTCGAGGATGCTGCTGCTTCTGAATGGAAGAAAGAATCAAATCAGACATTGAGAGGGTCAGATCTTTTATCCCTTGATAGTAGGACAGAAGATACACAGAGAGAAGATAGTAGAAGGGCTTTTCTGGAAGAAACACCAACATCTTTGCATGTATTAAGTAATAACTCAAGACTGAAGGCTGCTGAAGAAATATCGAATTCTGAAAAATCTACTTGTAAGGAAGCTGTTTTTTCTGAAAATGGCAAAGCACATTCTCTTGAACAGAACAGTGCAAAGGCAGGCGAGGATCTTCTTGAGATTAAGCTGAATGCTTTACAAGATTCGGTTGATGGAGACCACTCAATAAATGATCCTCCAGTTCAGGAGGACAGGTATACTGGGTTGAATGAAAATGTCAGGACAAGTAAAAAAGACAGTCAATCAAACAACAATGTTGTTGAAAGTTCAGATTATAACAACACTAGGTTCTGTCTTGGGAATATGGCATCAGCAGAGACTTCTGCCTCATTTGCTATCTCTAGTTTCACTTCATGCAGGGATGAAGTATCAGGCTTTTCTGAAAAGCACTTTGAAGGTCTTCCTTCAGAATCAGGTTCTTCCCCAATAGTTGTTGAGACAGTCTGCCTGCCTTTTGAGAAATTTTTACAGGAACCTGCCAGTTCTGAGAAACTTTCAAGTCCTGCAATTGAAGCAGCAGAGAAATCTGAGCATGAAAAAAGCAACGAACGTACAGGTGTTACTTTTATTGCAGTAGACCAGAAAGGGGAAACAACAGTCTATGCTGGCAGCACACATGTTCAGCATTCAAAAGAAGAACCCAAACCTAGATCAAACATTGCATTACAAGAAGTCGAGAAGGAATGGAGACCAAAATCAGTTAAAGGTGCAAGAGGCGAGAAGTCAAAATCTTTATCATCAAACACACTAGTTGAAATGAAAGTTTCAAGCTCGTTCCAATCTGTGGTACCTCTTTCAGAATCTGCCCATGTTACTAATAAATCGGTTGCAGGTTCTAAATATGCTGCATCATCTGACTCTTATGATTATGATGCTCAGGTGCAGTTTCGTGCCACTCTTTCTGATCGATACAAATCTATAAGCTCAGTTCAAGTTCAGCCCACTTGCAATGAAAATCACCTGCTTATTGCTGCTCCTGTACTTCATTCTTTCTGTACTACAATCATCTCATGTTCTTCTGTATTATGTGCTGGAACATCGTTTGCGACCTTCCTTTATTGATTGTTTCCATTGGGCACCATTTATGTAAAAAATGCCAATCTGGACATTGAAGCAAGCTCACTAACTTTTTGAAGCTCATTCTCTTGCAGAGAGTGAGGATGAAAGAGATTGCAGCTCAAAGAGCTCGCCAGTTAGAAAAGGAGGAAAGAGAAAGGACAAAAGAGAAGAAAGAAAAGGCTCTGGCCAAATTTCAGGAGCTTAATCGGAGGACAGTTACTGGTGTTCCTCAATCTTCCAATTCGTCAAATTCTGAGCCATTAAAAGAAATTTCTGAGGTGAATTCTGCTTCGGTTCAGCTTGAAGTGTGCACTCCAGTGTCCACTCCGATTGAACATAATGAGAAGGATTTATTAGAAAGAGGGCATGTTAAACACGAGCAGGGAAAGCAAGAGAGAGTTGGGGATGAAAAGGTTGAGCTTAGCAGAGAGGAATTTAAGACCAACTTGGGTGATTTAGAGAACAAAATCGTTTCTAAGGAAAAAGTGGACAATGTTTCCTCAGTAGATGGGGTAGAGCAGACATTACTTCCTGATCCAGAATCAGATTTGGTGACTGTGTCACATAATTTACCTAAAATTTCGAATGAATCAGCAGACCCTTCCCAAGCTGATGCAAACAGCAGTCAGCCTCAGGATGGACACAAGTCCAGTGGACAACAGCGCTTGAACTTGAATGTTCCCCATCCACGCTATCGATCCAAAACATTTGCTTCACAGTCAAAGCGTGCCTCTAGGCTGTCCGACATAGCCAGAAATAAGGAGTTAGGAAAAGCAGATATGTTGACAGGCGCGAATGATCAAAATGTCGGTGATCAGCCTGTACTGACAATGCCAGTCCTTGATGTTAATCCAACTGAAGTTTCAGGTAAGAAGATAGTTGCCAGGCAATTGGGACAGCTTATGCCATTTCAAAAAAGACAGGGCACTGGTACCATGAAAAATGGGCCAAAAGCAGAAGTGGAAGAGAATTCCATTAATCTTGGAACTACAGCCATATATGAAGTCTTCAAAGTTGATGACGAGGCTTCTGATGGAACAGTTGCAGTGAAGAATATCATAATTCCTTCTAGCAATATCATCAACACTAAAGTGAATGAATGCTCGACATTGTTCGAAAGGGTTTCTACATCTGTTTGGAAAGATGGTTTACAAGTTCTTGGAGAACAGTCTAAAGGGACTGAAGAGGAGCAAATTCATATCAAAAGAATTTCCCAAAAACGTCAGCAAAACAAGAGGCCACTGAGGGATCGATTGTCTCAAGATGTCAGAGCTTCGGACAAACAAAACATTGGGGATGGCATGATTTGGGCACCTGTAGGTGTCATTTCCAGTGATCATGGAAGGGGATCGCAGTTGAATGAAGATGTTATAAATGATGCAACCAGTCTTGGGAGGGATGCAGATGACAATCAGCAAATCACGAGGGCCAAAAGAGCTGAATTAGAGAGATATACTCCTAAAGCTGTTATGAAGCAGCATACACAGAAGCACCGTGCATCAGAAACTGTTCTTTCTAGTGGTGAAATGAGTTCTACCCTTCTTGAGAAGGAGATAATGCCTCATCAGAGTAGTTTAAGTTCCATGGCCAGGGCCAGCACAGGACCTAATCAAAGGCAAAATCCAGACACTAATAATCAGCAGAGGAAACCTCAAAGTGAAGGAAGGCAGCACGAATTTCTGAGGAAGTCTGGACGCTTTCCGGCTTCTTGGCGACAAAGAGGGTTAGTTGCTGAACAAGTTAATGACGACGTAATGGAAGCTTTGGTTCATTCTATGGATGATACCCGTACTTCTCCCACACCACAGAGAGAAATGAAAGGACGGGGTTTTGACAACCAACAGCAAGAACATCGTTTACATTACCAAGAGCAACGGTCCAGGCATGCAGACGCAGGTTGGGGCTCGGAGCAAACTTATTTTCGGAAGACTAGCAAGTTCCAGCAGGAAACAAGGCCTTCTTCCTCTCAGAAAAACCTTCAAAATCATGCTATACCAATCCATGAAAACCATCATCAAAAGTTGGCAATTAAAGAGGACATTACTGAAGTGGCTGATCACAGCTCTGTTCCTGTAGCTACTGCAAGACATCATGGTAACTTACAGAATTTTGAACATGTTGCCAAAAATATAGTTCAGGAAGTGGGCCATCTGAAATCTGATACTATTGAAACAGTTCAACAAGCTACTGCTAGCCGTAAACCTTTGAGAGACCAGCAGAACCCAGGTGAGCAAGCTCCATCTTCACCAAGATCTCCTGAACTCCTGAGAAATCAAGGACATGAAATCCAAGAACCTCATGGATGGGAACGTCATAATTCACATCAAAAGGAATTTACACATCCATTATCTAGAAGTATTCCACTTCAAGCAAGCAAGGCACGGAGATTCTTTTTGCAAGGAATTGGAGGAGATCTGTCAACTACTCATTCATCCACACAGCAAAATAATGCAGTTAATTCTCATGCAAATGTTGAACATGCTCTGCCCTGTTTCTCCGAAAAGACTTCCAAGGAAGTTTCGAGTGACTTGCAATTTGGGTCTTATGCACCACAGCATATGAAGGGTGGATCTTCATTTGATGCCCATGGCCGAGGGAACAGACTTCAGATTTTGCACCAACAGTCTAAGCAGCTTCAATCAAACAGAAAAGAGGGTCTTAATGTGGCATTCGATCATGAGCAGCGTGGCTCAAATTCTTATCGACAAAGATCAGGATTTGGACAGTATCAGCAAAAAGGGTCAGCCTCACAGGATAAGCAGCAGCAGATTGCCGAGGGGCATGATCCTTACCAGCAGCCGCAATCAATCACTTCAGGGTCAAGTAAACAACACCGTGTAGCCTTGATCAATAAGGACAATGAGCCAACCACTTCACACCACCATGTCAGGTTGGACAGTTCAAAGGAACTGAGTCAAAGCCCAGAAGTGGATACTCAACAGCTACCTTCTGCTATGCATCAGCAGACACACAAAAGCTCGCAGCAAGTTGAGACATTTGTGGCATCAGGAACCATCCATGAAAATGATAAAAGATTTTGGAGTCAAGGTGGTGGCAGTCCTAATCTACATGGAAGGGAACATGGGGTTCCAAGGCAAGGAAAGTTTGGAGGCCGCATGAATGTGAGGGGCACAGATGCTGACTTGAAGAAGACACATTTGCCATCCAGCCAAGCAACAGCTGGTTGTTGATACAACAGGGGTCGTAGTCCCCAGTCAAATGGAAGTCAGGTAGTTGAATAAGAAGTCACGGCATTCTATGGGTTCTGTTATATTTCTGCTCTCCTGGCTATAATTAGGAAGCGCAAAGTTAGGTGCTAATATAGTTACTAGTGTTTTGGCTAAACCTAAGCTGCTTTCACACAATTTGTTTTTTTGGAGAGGATTGGTTTTTCAAGATGTTCTTTGACCTCTAAATTTTTTTTCATGTAAGACTGTAGTTGGAGCCCTTAAAACTAGATTTGCAACTAGGATGATGTTTGAGTTCTTTTGAAAAATCCTTTAAGCCTGTTGTAGAAAGTTCTACAACTTAATACTTTACTGAGCTATGGTGCAAGATAAAATCTATGCACATAAGTTATTGTTTTTTATAAAGATGATTTTTTGAACCGATTGAACTAGTCAAAAGTTCAATTCTGGTAAGATGATTGTAGCTAAAACGTAATTGGTTAAACCATATTTTTAATCATATCATGTGTTGAGATATTAGCCATGCTATGAGGTATCATGTATGTTTTGATGAGGGAAAATCTAGCAGTAGCATAATCTCTTGGATTCTTAGATTCATGATTTCTTACTCATATTGGCCAAGAATAGCAGTTGAGCCAAGAGTTTTCTACAAGCTTTTTTTGTAGACTACACAGTCTACAGTGTAGAGCATGCCGTGGAGTGACATTGTTGTGAATGTCATTCTAAGAAATAATTTAAACTCTTGTTGTAGTTGGAAAAGCAGCTTGCCTTAAAAGGATGATATAGTCTTCAAGGACAATAGTTGTTGCTTCTACAATTCTAGCGTTAAAGTACTTATTAATTTAGACATGTATCAAGTATCACAAGGCTCAAGCAGTAGATGGTAGTTGCACCAACATGTGACAAGACTAAGCTTCTTATGGATTTGGAAAGGTCCAATACATTGTGAAACTAGCTTCTCTACATGGGCCTAATGAAATAAATGACACTTCACATGCATATAAATGATTATGACTTGGAGAAAATATATTCAACAAATAAGCAATAAACTCATATGATTGTGTCCTTCACTTCAATCATTGTCATTTTTGTGAAACATCTTTATCTCTTTCATATTCTTTCGGACCTATTGAGCTATCAACTTTGACAGATTCACAAATATTACGAAAAATGTTAATGTTGGTTGGAGATACTTAAGAGGTACCAATGTTTCATGGGCTAGTTCAAAAGTCAAATCGGCAGTTCAAATTGCATTTGAATCGGCCATGCCAAGTTCAAACCATCGAATCAATTTAGGCTTTCTTTTCTTTTTTTTGCTATTTTTATTTCAAGCATTTTGTTATCGCATAAACAATTGCTAGTTTATTGTTTAGTTGCAATTACATCTTTGTACAATGTAGACTGTAATCAATCGATTATCACATCATGTCTCCTGAGTCTCAATTCCTAAGTCCTTACTTTAGATTCCTAAGTAACATATGCTCAATTCTGAGTGCTCAATGGCCACGGCTTCAGCCTTCAATGCAGATCAGTTTTATATGTTATAATTTAAGAAGATTGAATTTAGAAGAGCGCTTTAGAAATACTCAGTAGTAGGTCTGCGGTTACGATTTACTAACAATTGATTAACGATATTGGACTTTGCTCTTTAGCTTTTGGACAAGATTCAAAACAAATTAGTGTTGAGCGTCACATCATAGTTGACATACATTGATTTAGAGAATCGGGACCTATCCCCAACTATTGATTCCTAAATCACAGATGCTGTGCTCGGTGGCTTTAGTGCTCCATTGTTATAAGTCATACTTAAGAAAATTGACACTTGAAGAGCTCTTCAAATTTTTTTTGAAACACAATAGTAGTTATCTAATAAATGATCGCACAACACCTAGTATTTGACCATTAGAACCAAATCAGTGGATTCAATGCTTAGTGTGAGAACTTATAGATTGAGAAGATTGAAGAGCTTTTCAAAATTGGTTTAAAACTCCAAACATGGTAGCAGGTATCCGATAGCAAAACACGTCCACGATCATAGCTATATGCCTAGTCATAATCTGGGCCCTATGGAACTATAAATAGGCCATTGGACACCTATAAATAGGTCCTTGGATACTAGGGTTATGCACCTGGATCTATGCATAAGAGAGAGAGAAAGACGAAAGAAAGCTTTATTAATCTCTTTTCCCTGCCAAAAGGCATATAAGACCAAATGGAGTATATGTCAAGTATGTGAAAACCATGGGAGCGTATATAAATGTCTCCAAGAAAAAACTATGCATAAAAGAGAATGAGTAATATAATTGTAAACTACAAAAATTCTAGAAGAAACCAATTAGAAATAGTTTTGGGAATTATTGTAAGTATTTTGCATTTTGCTGAACAGTGTATTACGGTGTAAGGGTACGAAAAAACTTTAGCATTGTTCAGATGCTTGTACGGTCTAATGACATGTAAGCAGAGCTTCACAAGCAACTTGTGTACCATCTGTTTCAAAATTTGAGAAGAGAAAAATCATGTTAGTCTATTGATTAGTTGAGCTCTGATGAACTTGATGAAGTTTTTTCTATCAAATGGAATACAATGATGAATGTGTTTTTCCTTACCTTCAGATGTATGATGATGTAAAAAAGCTATTGGGCTTAGTATCCATATTCCAAGAGTTGCAGAACTCCTACGAACTGAATAAGTGCTTAACCTTTTGTACTGCTGGTGGGCCTACAAAATTAGGCCACCGAATCAAAGACTTTGAGAAATTTGAGTTGTTCTATATTTCAACTTTGGAATATAGTCGTAGAACTTTGTGTATGATCCACACCTTATAATGTTGTTATCTGCACAAACAGACTGAAAGAGGTTATATTGTTCATCCATTGCATGAAATGTAGGTTAAAGGTTCATGAATTGAGATAGATTTATACATTTCGCAATAGCATAAATGATCTACACAAGTCAAGGGCTTTCCAAAATAGGCTGATTTCTGAAGTTTGACCACTTTTAGAATTTGCTAAACATAGAAATAAGGTCAAAGTCGCAAAATGCCAAGAGGATCAAAAAATGAAATATGCTAAAAGCAGAAAATAAATTTTTTCTCTATGCAATTCTAATTGAAGGTATGGCCGAATATAGCTGATATGCATGCTGAACTTGGATCCATGCATGCTAACTATATCAAAAGCATACAACTTATGCAAAAGGCATAGCCAAAACAAAAAGGCAAACTAGGAAGGGTGTCTGCAGACCTAG
Source organism: Diphasiastrum complanatum (assembly GCA_029204225.1). NCBI lineage: Eukaryota > Viridiplantae > Streptophyta > Lycopodiopsida > Lycopodiales > Lycopodiaceae > Diphasiastrum > Diphasiastrum complanatum. The sequence goes on along the minus strand of CM055099.1, from coordinate 62,947,078 downwards.
TTTAGGTGAAAAGCAAGTGTGAATGACATGATTATATAATTTTAGAATCTCATTTTCGAGACCAAGTTCAACCTCTAATTTTTATTAGGACCCTAGGTCCACACAAATTGTATATATTGGTATTAGAGCGTAGAAGAATGATTCATTCTTCCACTCTTGCTTGGTATAATTCAGCACTTGATGTCATGGCCACATGAAGCTCAGAACCTGCTGTGCTTCTTTTACTTGTTGCAGAAATTTGCTGTGCAACAAAGCAGGTTGCTGCAAGAAAGTTTTGCAAATTCTTGGAGCAATTAAAGGAAGCACAACAATGGGCCCCACGAATTCAAGAAGAAACATTTTGATCTTTGGATGTTGGTGGATAGCCGCAGCATTCATTCAACACCCACGTAAGCTTTGTGCAGCAAGTAGAGGGGGCAGAGAAGCAACTCCCAGTCCCCTTTCTTCGCCTCAGGCAGCAAGTTGGAACGTTCATGTGGCCATCACATGAGCTGTCTTTGAGGAATTCTTTGGGGGCGCCAGAGAGAGAAAATTGGCCACTAACAACCCTCTCTCTTCTCTTGATCTTCCCAAGGGCGTGAAACCTTGCTTTGTTTTAATTTGCTTTTGCTGTTTGGTCTCTAATTAGTGTTCTTCTTGTATGCCTAGTCTTGCTCGTTTTGAATGCAAGGATGGTAAACACATGCTCCAATCTTATACTACGATGTGGGTACACTCCTAACATTGTTTTGTCTTTTCCGACCTTGTATATTAAATTAAAGACTCCATCAAAATTCACCGGTTTTTTGAAGTTTGAAGGGTTGTATGCCAGAGGAAAGTGAGTTTGTTGCACCTTCTCTTTTGTTGAAAATAAATTTGTACAGTGTTACATATTTGTACTTTGCTGGAAGTTGGAACAGTGTACTTGATCAAGTACAACACCAAGACAAGTGTCAAGGGAATGAATCCTCATATACGAATGTTATGAAGTGACGATTGCTCAATGTGGTCTATATTTTTTATTTGATTTACCGTTGACTTTTTGCATGTGTACTTGCATGTTCTAAATCCGGAAATTAGTCTAGATACAAGGCAAATATGAGAATTTAATTCTCAAGACTGATTAGTTACGGTTATGTCCTGCTTGTGTTACTTCATTCTACAGGGGAAGGTCCCCATACTGGCCCCTCTATTGGTGTCGAATGTGATGTTTTGTGGATATTTTTAATTTGCATGATATTTTCTCATTCACTCTAAGTCAAGATAGATCCTTGGATTGACCAAAATAGTAACTAGGGTCAAGATTTACGTGTTGTGGGTGTTACATGCTTGGATTCTTTCTTGACAGGCAAAGATAAGGGTTGTGGGAGAGCCTTTGGAGCTACGAGCACACTCTGGTTGCTTGGACTGACTTTTTTCTACAATTGAAAGCCCCGCTAGTTGGCCAAGGCCAAGTGTGGTCTTTTGTTGCTCATCCTACTATAGAACTCTCCTGTCGTTGAGCAAAAAGGTATTTGGTCTTACATCACCTTAAATTGCTTTCTTACATTAAGCTTGCTGAAAAGAAGGGGTGGTGTTCCGAAACCTAGAAAAACTTGTAAGCAAGGAAGATATGTTAAGATGAATTAAAAATAGCTGAAATTTGTCTAAATGCAATAGAGTTATGACAATCGAGATATAGTAAGTTGGACCAAGTATATACCAAAATTTGTCTTGAAGCTAATGTGGAAGTATTCGTTTGGGACAAAAACTAAAAAATGAGTAAAACAACTAAAAAATGTGTCTTTTTTTATTTTACTTTTTTCAAATCCGTTATTGATGTTGCAGACATGCATGTGAACATCATACTGAGTTGGGATAGCTCCAACTTTGTTCAACAAGCACCCATGGAAGACACTCCAAAATTTTGTTTTTTATCATTGTTGATGGCAAATGACCATGAAAAGTTTACAGTTATATGTGTCAAGATTGTTAAATCTTTTAAGTTTCAAGGCAGAGGCATGATGATGATAAATGCAATGATGGGCTGATAAGGCTCTCGATCTGTCTTGACAAATCCTAGGACTGGTACTTGCACCAAGCAAAGTGAAAAAGGGCAACTCCATCCCAAAGTGTGGAATATGGTAGTAATTTGAATGGTACATGGTAGTTTGAGTTAAAAACGCTTTCGAGATTTGAAAAGTAGGTAGGTGCCAACTTACAAGTACTGGAGAAAAATGATGAAGTACCAAAAATCATGCTAGGACTTCTTTGATTAGAATAATCTTGTTGCCATAAGTACGAGATGCGTGGATACAACCGAAAGGTTAGGTCTAAAACAACCATAAGCTGAATGTACAAGTGAATAAGTGGAAATACGTTGGCAAATATGACCTTCTTGCAAAAATGGGTTCTAATAGTTCAACTCCCAGATGTAGTTCAGATTGAAAGTTAACAATCAAGCTGAGAATGAAACTGAACTCCTGACATAGAGCGATGTAGGCTCTTGGTGAAGATGACACTTCTAGTTTTAACTCATTTTTTTGCATGCAGAACAAAGGAAATGAAGAGTAATATTTATGCCTTTCACGTAGTCTTGATATAGGGCTAGAGCCTAGTGCCCACCTTTTTGTGATCACTAAAAATGATTAAGACCTGTTATGAACTCAATCATGGATATTGGCATTCAGTGAAGTAAAAAAACAGCAAATAGCATCAATAAGAAACTTAATAAAAGACACAGGCTGCCGATATCTCAAGCAGATCACCAACTAGAATCTCCAAATATGGACTCTCCTACAAAGAGCTTAGGACGCCAAACTCAATAATCTGAGAAATGAGTCTTTGAATCCTATTTATACTTGCTGGGAACATCGTAGAAGTTTCCAAAAGATGAAATAGGGTTTCTTAGAATGGCTTAAGATCGATCATAGTTTTATGGTTGTCGAGGTCATTTACCTAGAATATTTGAGGTAGTGTGTCCACCCGGTTCAGAATATTTGAGGTAGTGTTTCCAGCTGGTTCAGAATCAACCTTTTCAGAATTGCAAGAATCGGCATGAATCCCGGTTCCGAACCGGGCCCCTCCCGAAAGAATCGGAAAGAATCAACAAATTTTTTTTGATGTAATGCTAGAAAACATAACTAATATCTATAATGTTTCTAAAATCATAATAATACTAGATTGCTACCAAATACATGCATTTGAAAGTTTGCTGTTGCTTGTAAAAAGCTGAAGCCTGAAAGCTGAAACTAAATTAGTGTTTGTTGTTCATAGAAAATTATAATTAGAATCATGATACTCCCATCAATGATCACACATCAGTAGCCTGTCAATACTACATACTACAATGTAGGTAGATTTACTAAGTTTTAAGTAGTGAACAGTTAATAGTAAGCTAAGTACATTGGATAAACGTTGAATCGAAATTTAAAAGTTACAATTTACATTGAAAAGCAAAATCAAATAGCATTCGAGTGAGCAATGAAGTAATGAACTATATATTGAAAACCGAATAGCTGGTATCAATAATCAAACTATACACATGTCACAAATAATACATATGCTATCAAAATGAGCTGAACTATAGTCTAAGGTGTGCCATAATAACGTACTAGCAGAATCTAGGTAAACCGTGAATTATCGAGTCTTGACCTAGATTCTAGACTATGAACTATAATATAAATCTAGCTCCTCCTCTTGGTCCTAGTGGGGGGTGGCATCATAGCCACTTGCACATGCTCCCCATCATTATCCTTAGTCTATGAGGCCTCATCGGAAGAAGATCCATGGCTCTGATAGTCGCTCTCCTCGGTCTTCTCGGTAGAGCTATTGACGTTGCCCTTTGAATGCTGCTATCGAGCAGCGGCAACCTGAGTCCATCGTGAAGGACCTTGAGTCACAGGTCTTGCACATAGCCAAAATTGAACCTTGATGATTCAAGACCCACGAGATGTCCTAGATAGTAGATATAGAATCTAGATAGTACATGCTACAATCTTAAAAGTTGATTGAAATATAAGACTCAAGTATTCAAATTTCAATTACCAAGCACGGTTTGCAAATATTCCTTGAATGCAAATTGCATCATGCGCTAAAACGTACATGGTGCGTTGCATAGCCCAAACTGCATCATCCTATAGGCTATAAGCATAGGTTTCCCATTCTGTTGCAAATGCAATTTTGTGCTAATTAGCAGGTGCAATCTTGACTTGGTTGTATCCACTGAATCCATCCAAAAAACTATAAGCTTCGGCACTAGCAATGCATCCAATATGCTTTACGTGAAAGGTAATGGAAAATGATCCTTTCTTGTAACTTTGTTCAAAGCCTTCAAGTTCACACAAATTTTCATTTTGTCATTCTTCTTTGGTACCATGGCGATTGGTGATACCCACTCGGTATGCTGAATCTCATAAATGAAATCAGTATCCAATAACCTCGGTTTCTCTTTCTTGATCAGTTTTGTAAAGTTGGGATTACATTGATACAATCTGATGACCTTTGGAACCGCATCTGGTACCAATGGAATAGTATGCTCGACCACTGAGGTAGGAATACCCTTTAAATGTTTGTAAGACCAAGCAAAACAATCCTGATATTTGACCAACAACTTTCTCAAAACATCAAATTGATCGCTTGAACGATCTTCTCATCTTTTTGCCCAAACGTACTGGTAACTACCATGTGAATGTGAGAAACCAAGAATAGAGTCTAGCAAAAGAATGCTGCTACCAAATTCTAGTAGCAAACCTCTAGCGATCTGCATAATAAAAAGTTTGTTAGGCAAAGATGCATAAAGAAACTTTGCCAACGTGAGCCAGTAGAACCCTGCTGCACATAGGGGAGTAGCATGTAAAAATCAGCTGACAACTCTGCAACCACGTTAGTGTGATGGTCCAAGAGTGCGAGAGCGAAATAGAAACATTATTGGTAGAGTAATCACATAGATGTGTATTCCAAGAATGGCAAGGATGTGGATTTGCCAGAAAGAATTGGGTCTCTCATCATAGTCAAGCAAAAGTTGCTGATGCAAAATGTAAGCAGAAAAGATGCTGTTGTACAACAATAGAATCTCTCGTTCTCTTTTTTTTTTCTGTTAATCTTTCTTTTCTTTCGAGTTTCTTTTTTTCTTTTGAACCGAGACTCGCTTTTTCTTTGGATATACACTCAATCTTTGGTACAATTAATCTAAGTTCACCTACTAAAACCAATTTCAAAGTGTCCTCTAATTCTACCCCAAGTCTGCTCAGAGTGGCAACGGGAAGGTTTGAACTTGTTCATACGAATAATAGTGTCAAAAGCAACAAGAGTTTCAAGCGAAGGATTTTTTATAAGGCAACAAGCTTGCAAATTTGTATTTCATTTTCAAAGATGTGTCAGCATGATTCAGGCATCAATGGATATAGGAGCAAGAAAGTTGACAGATGGTAGGCTCCATAATTTGAAAGTGGTAAGAGCAGATTTAAACTCAATGATTCTACTAGGGACAAAGGGAACTTGGTAGCTTTTGGCTTGACAAAATTCAAAAGTAGATTGGTCACTGACATCACATATATCTTGAAAAAAAATCTCTAATTGGGATGCAATGTCCTCATCTAGGTCATTGATAAAAACAAGAGGGTGAGGTGACATGGGAGTATCAATAATAAGGGAGGTAGGTTAAGAGGGAACACTACCATTTTCTTTTTCTAAGCACATGAAGACCTTGCTACTTTGCAAATTATAGAACCTTTCTTCATCCTCACACTTATTAGCTTATTCAACCAAATTACCAAAGAGACTTTCAACCAAACTCAAAGTGTCTTTCTTTTTAATAAAATCCAAGTAAATTTTAGCTCAATCCATAGTTTCCAAAAGATCAATCAAGCAAAGAACTTTATCCTCTGGTCCAATGGAAGAACATGTAGCCCTATCCGTATCAATGATGAAATTATGTAAATTTATAGCCTTTTTCACACAACAAATGAGAGTTTGTATAAAGTGATTTGGTGGACTTAGGGGCTCCCCATATCCTAGAGACACAGTATGTTGCAACCATCATGTGGACTAAACACATGAAAAAAAGACCTTTGTTAGCTTATGAATCACGTAAAAGGTAAAGGTTCAGTACTATCTCAACCAAGGAATAGTCGGATTTACATCTCAAGGATGCAGAGAGAGAGAGAGTTAAAGAAATATCACATAGTTTCTCTTGACAAAGCAAGCACCCTTTGAAGCCTTCAACAAGGTAAAATAAAACAGAAATGCTCATATAATACTTAAAACGCACCAAAAAGCATAATCACTTTCAAGACATCCAGCTGATACTTGCCACCATCCCACAACACAAAAACGCACGAGTTAGTACAGTGGGAAAGACAAGTGTCATAGCTGAATGTCAGTTGTAATCCATGTCCAGAAGAAGCTATACTACTTAATAACGTAAATAGCATTCGTAAATCATAGTCCGGTCTTCCCATACTGTGTATAGTTACTAAGCGATAGGCCAAGCCCTAATATCATTGTATCAGGGCGTATGTCATGTTGATCAGTATGTGGGAGATAGGGCGATGTCATTTAATATCGTCTCTGTAGATACTACATCATTTTGTGAAGCTAATGCCTCATTTGCTGCTACTGCCTTTGTAAGTGCTAAGTTGGATACTAGCCTGATCATCTATCAGGAACAATAACAAGCTATCGATAGAGATTGATATGACCATCTATACACACCTGATCATGAGGGAAAATTCACAAATAAATACTAAGGACGCTGTGTATAAGGGAAGCTTCTTAGATCATGCTTACAAATCCCAAACACAAAGGATAACACACTATGGAAAAACCACCCAACCAAGTAGAAGCATCCAATCAAACTCTAGAAGCCTCACCCCCAAGCCAAGGAACAAGAAGCATGAATGTAGAGTGAGAGCCTGGCAATGAATCGAAAGCCATGATGAGGAGTAGGGCGATATAGAGCCAAAAGCATCCTGGGCACTTAGCCATGCATAGCCCTAAGTTCCCTATACATAGATTCACCTAGAATAGAGTCCTAAGCATGGACCAACTATTCATAGAATTGCTATTGATAGCTCTACACATGCATACACTGTCTCATACCTTGTCTAAACTCCATTTAGTGTGTTCTGGGCCTCACAAGGATATTAGTTACTTTCAAGTCACGTCCAATATGACGTGGCATAACTAACAGCTTGTTTCACTGGAGTACCGTGTATCCAAGACTAGGAGTATATGGTATCCTATGTACTGGTCATGGACATAACACTGTGCATGTGTTTGTGCTGAATGTCCTTATGTTTGTGCATTAGGAGAGCCCTACTGTAAGAAGATTTGTGATATGAAAGTTGCCGTGAAATTGTTGCCAAAAGTACGAAAAAGGTGACAAGATTGATGAAACTACCGAAAATGGCAATCCTTGGCTCCCTACCTTTTGCTACCAAGAATTTTTTTTTTTATGCATGTTCTTGGTTGCCCAATAGAGAGGAATTTAAAGCTCCAAATGAATTAAGAATGAGATTGCTTTAAAAGAAACTAGAACCAACAAACAAACCTTAGAGTTTTCTCCCTACAATGAAAAATGACAGCCAGAGAATACTGTCTCCAAACCTAAGGTGCCAGGGAACTGATCTGGAACCAAGTTATAGATTGAAATAACAAATTTAATTATATTAGAAGGAATTGCAAATCCTGCAAATTTAGTAATCAAATGAATAAGAATATGACAACTCTGATGAGAAATCTATCAAATTGTAGTCTAAGCTAGGACTAGACTACTCTGGCCAATCATCCTCCCTTAATGAGGAGGCATCATTCCTATACAGAGCTATCAGAGAGTGTCCATGAGCTAGGGTTACAACAATGCCCACCGAGTAGGGACCTGGTATGACAAAAAATAGTGGCCATATGCCACGGCATGTGAAACAGGGTCCGAGTGCCTAAAGCCAATGTTACATCTAGACGTGTTTGAATGTTTATTCAAAGTCATTTGTGACCTCGATGTTTCAAATGTGTTGGAAACCTCAAAGTTTCATACTTCTGTTTTTTTCTGGGCCCAAAGGCTACAGCAAAGAGGTCATCATAAATAGATGATTAATAAGCTTTTTGCGCAAAAGATTATGGCCTTTGTTAATCACAGGAATACTTTTGTTCAATCTACATCCTCATTCAACCATTTTTGCAATATATTTGACCTTAACTTGGATTGGTCAAAACCTTAAATAAAAATATACAAAAGTTCAAAAATGTTTCAAATGTGAATTCAATGTCTGAGAGTCTTACATTTCAAACATTTGAATGCTACATTGCCCAGAACATAAAGTGGAATGTCAAATAATGAGCTAGGGGGATCATGGCTTGAAGTATTGTGCATAAATTGCCCAAGGTCAGCATCTTCCACCCTTCAACAAGAAACACTTAACGTGTCACGGCAATGTGCTTAAACTTGTGCCTGGGATCACAAAAGCTTGGGTTCAGTTTTTCCTAGATTTGGAATTTGTTGGTAAACAATTTGTCATTGAGATAGGAACTAATTGGAGTAGGAATCGGTTTCAGGGGTTAAATTTCTACAAAAATTTCTTTATCATTTATATCTTACTATGAAATTATACTACATTCACATACGTTTTGGCTTTGATATTCAAATCTGAATAGCAGCCACTGATCAATAAACATACTACTAACCATATCTTGTAAATGAGTAACAGTTGTGGGGCCTGATTATTGATCCTACATGTACATTGTATGCTCAGTACCTGCTATTAGTTTACAATCTGAGAGGTCTAAGACATAGTGAATCTATTTTCCTAAACCCTAAAACTGATTCTCTAATTTGAGAATTTGGCCTATTTCAAGATCATTTTGGATCAGATCCATTGCTATTCTCAAGATCTAATTTATGATTGGGCTGGAGATGCTCCTTTTATTGCCCACTTGAACACATGGCCTTCCTTCGCAAGGCAAGGCAAAAGGTCTGATTGCATTATGTATACGAAATGGGTGCTTAGTCACTCTTCAGTTACATGTTGAACTCTTCTTCATGTTGATAAGGCGACATTTCTGGCCTGTGTTAGAAATGAAGCTCCCTATTTTGGTATTTCTTTTTGATTTCAGCATCTCTGACAAGTAGTTTCACAAGTTTTCTCCTTCATTGGTACTGTATTGTATGCTTGTTTATCTTGTCGCTTGATGTTATAGAAGAAAGTGAAAACCATTCTCATATATATATGCAAGATTAAGGTTTGTTCATCATGTATTGAAACTTGAACATTTGGCACCCACCCCATTCAATTGATGATGTTTATTTTCAGGCATTGACTTGTGGACTATTTCTGCTAGCTAGTTTGGAACTTCAGAAGTGTCTCTAATAGTTATTGAATTGTTATGCGCAGGTATGAGATGAAGGGTTAAACTGTTGTGATTCGCTGCCATAAGCATTTGTGAGATTATTCGACATCTTTCGGAGGAGCTTGACATCACAATTTTGTCTCGGCATTCTTCTACTTTTGCTGTTGTAAACATGTTAGAAGTCTGGGCATTGATAGATTGCAAAAAACTGCTTGGCAGATGTGTTACCATCTCTGTCTCCCCTATTAACTGGGAGAGCTGTTGTGCTTTGGTGCATTAAAATCTCTCTAGCATTCTCTCTGACATGCAATTTATGTGGTGTACTTTTCAAAGCATGTTTTGTGTTGTGGTCATATCTCCATCAGTTATAATGCTAGTGTTCTACCTTTGAGCCCAAAGGGCCTAGATGCAGAGTTCTTACAATCCATTGAAGTCAAACGTTGCACATCCCTGGTACTTGGCAAGTATAAAATAAAATTCAGAGCTTTAGATTTTCTGGGATTTTTGCAGTGACGAGATATCAGTGCATCAAAATTTTGGCAGGTAAATTTTATCAGGTTTTCGCATGAAACCTTGTGCGACCTGTTTTTAATGTAATGATATCAATAAACCTGGAAGAAAAACTGTCAGCAAAGCTGATAGCATAGAACCCACGGTTCTCAGAACCGTGGGTCCTGGGAACCGTGGGGTGAACCGTACCACGGTTCATGAACCGTGGTACGGTTCTTGTAATTAATTAATAAATTAATTTCTTTTTATGACCCTTTGCCCCACCAAAACCCCTCCCACGGATTTTTGGCCCTCATTTCCCTGTTTTTGGCCTCATTTCACCGTTTTTGGCACTCATTTCATTACTGTTTTTGGGACTCTGTCATAGAATCTGTGGCTCTCACTGTTTTTGGCAGTCTGTGTTAAAAAAAATCTGTTTTTGGCACTCACTGTTTTAAATTGTATCACTGTATCACTCAGGAATACAAATGGTTGAAATTTCTATTACTGTTTTTGGCACTCATGGCACTGTTTTTGGCACTCATGGAAGTAAAAAAATAATAATTAATTAATTAATTATTTAATTACCACGGTTCACCACGGTTCTGGGAACCAATCTTTGTGAACCGTACGGTTCTCAGAATGGTGGTGAACCGCCAACGGTTCATTAATTCTATGGTTGATAGTTGTGATACGACAGGCTACGGCTTGCCGGTTTAGACCTGGAATGAATTTTTACTGAGTTTTGATGTATTAGTTTGTCGCAAGATGAAGAACAAGTGCTGTACTTAGTTGTGCAGGTGCACACTGTTGTGACTGAACACCATATTCTTTCCAGTGACACTTTGCTTATATAAAAGCGACAGGATTCTATGTGAAGCTTAAGAAGTTTTCTATGGTCAAAGTTGCTCACCTTCCTTTTACGGACTATACTGAAAATTGCAAGCGTTTGGAGAGAGAGAGAGAGAGAGAGAGAGAGAGAGAGAGAGAGAGAGAGAGAGAGAGCTTTATTAACATCTTTTGGGCACCCGTTGGTGCATAAGACCAAAAAGAAAATATGTACAAGCAACAGTGGGAGCATCATCCATAGGAAGACGTGGCCGTAAAATGTTATAAACTAGCTACGAACGAAAGTAGAACAAAGCAGAAGTGAAATAAGGCCACAACCCGGGCCAGGTATAACAGAAGAACTATAGAAAAAGTACTAATGCCCACAACCCGGGCCAGGTGGAGAATAAGTACATATCATCGAAAGTAAGTGTGAAGTGTCCGTTGAGTGGAGTGTACAGTGGGCCCTGATGGAGGCAAGTGACGACTACATCTGGGCTTTTTCCGCGGTGGCACAGGAATAGGAATCTCATCATTAGAGTCATTGGCATGTGCTCGAGTTCGAAAGAAGCCAATAGGAATCAGCTGCTGGGAGTTTAACCCCAGGTGATCTGGTACAGGCAAATGAGACTGACGAAGAGTAAGCATCTCACGAACAAGAAGTCCCAAGCAACGAGCATCATGATAGGAAACAAAATTGTGAAGTGTGTATGCGGGCCATCGCGAAAGAGACAATAATACCTCCCTCGTATCTCACAATACAACGGACATCTGAGGAGAAAATGGGCTTCATCTTCCACCTCCTGCAACGAGCACAAGCGACATAGACGACGCTCCCGGGGGATATCCCATGTACGACCGGCCTCAATAGCAACCTGATGAGAAAAAATGCGCAACTGCCCAAGACGATAGCACAGGTTGTGTGATAGGGGCTGTGAGAGAGAGCGGCAACAATGGTAAACCAGAAGGTTCCAGAGAGAGGAAGTGTGTCTGGTGAAAGCTCAGTCGAATGCGGGAAGGTGGGAGGAAGCTCCAAGTTTGCTGCATATATCGACGAAATAAATAGCCTCGAATATATGAATGCGTACCTCGAGGAGAGAGAGAGAGAGAGAGAGAGAGAGAGAGAGAGAGAGAGAGAGAGATTCTTGGCGTGGGCCTCACATTTGGACCACATGACAAATTATCTCACTTATGAAGTACTTGAGTCATACTTATGCACTAGAGCAACTTGGGCTAGCACTACTTATAGTCATTAGCTTGTGAATTCAAGGGACAAGCATTTTGGGTCAATTCTCAACATTTGATTTTGTTTGGTGTTTGCCCCATTTGAAATTCTCATTTTCATTTTCAATGCTCTTCTTATTGAAAACTAATCTTCACTTTGAGAATTATGCATGCCTCATCTAAAATGAGTTATTGCCTTTACTTGTAAGCCTTTTTGTTTATAACTATTAGGCTCAACTTATTGGAGTTTTCACCTTTATTTATCGTCCTAAAGCTTGCAACCCTTAAGTGTCTTGTCATGCCATTATACCAATGGATTACCCAACGGTAAGTGGTATGACTATGGAAGTAGAAAGGACATTGTCAACGAGCCATGAAGCTGAGTTGGGGTTTTGAAAGAGGAATGTATCTACTATTAAGGATCTAAAACCTTCGAAATTCAGTGGAGCAGCATCGATGAAAACTATAGATGCCATTGAGAATTGGTTGCAAAAATGGGAGAAAGCATTCTATATGTGTGGCATAGACGACAAAACTAAGATGATTGCTGAAGCCACATATCGTTTTCAAGAGTTAGCACAAAGGTGGTGGAGGAAGGTGGAAAAAGATGACTTGTTTGCAACGACATGGGAGGCATTTTGGCAAATGTTTACGCAAAATTTTGTGCTTATGGATGAAAACAATAGAGCCATGCAACAATGGACTTATTTGAAACAAGGCAACTTGAGCATGCAAGATTATGCAAACAAGTACTGAGAGGCTTTGTTATGCATTCCTCAGGAAGTTCCTATGTACATGCAAATATTTCACTCTGTGGAGGATTTCGAGAGAGTATTCGCCCTTTCGTGTGGAAGGAGCAATCTCATGATTTGCAAGGAGCCATTCAGATGGCTTTGTATTAATATGGAAAAAGAGGCGGATCCTGTTGTGGTAGCTGGTACATGTGGTCAGCAACCTTGGGGACGCAAGGACAAATGGAACAAAAAGAGAAAATTTGAAGGTCAAACCAGTCAATGGCAAGCTCGGGGTGACCAAAAGGGGAAGGGGAAGATCAAACCAGTCAGTGGCAAGCTCGGGGTGACCAAAAGGGGAAGGGTGCAGGGGCCTCCAAAGGCAAAAGGTTGTATGGGTAGCCCAATGCCCAAAAGGGTCAGCGTCTTTCAATGTTGTTGCCTCAGGACTAAGAATGTGCAAAGAGGGAGTACCTCTATTTTGGACGTTTGGGGCAGCATAGGTGGAAGGAATGTCCACGAAACTTGATGCGGACCATGTATAATTTTTCAGGTGGACTAGATGAACCAGGGTGATGACCCTATGATAGTGGAAGAGGTCGAGCAAGAAGCCAATCCAAATGTTCCACGCTTCATGAATGTTTCGGTGGTCAGGAGAGTGGACACGGCTCCACGAACGCTTTTGTCAAAATCGGCTCGCCAAGGGTATCAATTTCCTAACACTTTTCTTATTGTTATGTGAGGACAGTTGTGTGGTAGAGATGTTCAGGTTCTATTTGACATTGGGTCCTGTCATAATGTGTTGAATTCAACTGTGGTACAGAAGTTAGGTGTGAGTACTCAACCATCCCAGTACCAGTATACAGTGGAAATGGTTGATGGAAAGGGTGCAAAGATTTGGGATAAGAGAGTTGTGGGCATTCCACTAACTATACAAAGTTACACAGAAGAGTTGGATTTTGAGATAACACGGCTTGCGCGGTTCATTAGGGGAAATATGAGCTCAAAATAGGCCCTTTAAGAAATTTCACTTTAGAGAGAAGCTACGAAGAGAGAGAATGCAAACCGGTAACTTTTGGTTGCCGTTTTCCAAGTTTTCGGCCTTGCCACGTTTAACTGCTATGGTTAACATCAGACATTAGTTAGTTAAGCATGAGATGTAATAACTTCTTTGCATGCACGTTTCTAAATTTAGAGCTAGAGCTTTAAGAGTATCGTTGTAAATCTTGGTGCGTTCTCTGCAAAAACTAAAGCGGGAGTACAATGAGCACTTTTGAAAATTTTGTATGCTTATAGTGAGATATGAGGCGACACGATTTTTCAGCATGACATAGACATTACAAAAGTTAGGTATGCTAGATCTATTCAATTTGACTTATTGTAGTTTGAAGCATTTATGTATTGTAGCTTTGAACAATGGCAATGTTCCATTTGCATGTTGCACTTCTATGGAATATACTCCATTTATTAAGAAAAATTGGAAAGTTGTACAAAATGCTGTTGCAATAGTTAGAGAATTGAGAATGAATAATCATAAGAATATAGATGTGTGTGTGGATGGATCAATTTATACTAATGATCCAGCTACCAGTTTGTGTCTAGATTTCAAGTTCGTAACTCATCTTCTCAGATTTGTATGTGAAGGAAATAGCGGATTACTTGGATATTATCAAAGGTTGCGTGATATTGGAATGCAAAGCGTATCATGTGTTAATCAGTATAAAGAATATTGATGACTTATCTACACATAACGACAATTAGAAAAAAAAGATTCGAACATTTATTTGATTTGTATTTGTCATTTAAGTTTCATTTGCATTTGATAATATGCATTATCAATTTATTAAACATAATTTGAGTTTGATATGTTTGTTGCAGATCATGTTTGGTGGCAAAGAACTATTTCACAGATCGTTCATGCATTGGATCATCTTTAAGTCATGTTTTACCAAGAAAGTCAGCAAAGACAATGATGAAAAATGCTCAGTTTGAAAAAATGAAAAACGAAATTGGCGACACTGTTTTGAATAAGGTTCAAACTTACTTGGATGCAAATGTTATACAAGGTGCATATGATGATTCTGGAATTAGCAGAAATGCTTATTCTACTATTTTTAGAATAGTTAAAAAAGCCTTTTCTCAAGTCATGGTTAAGAAAACTTATCTTCCTCGTCCATATCGAGTAAGATTAGCAAGAAATTATCATAATGACCGAACGTTCAAAGTAGTTGGCCAACCACTTCATATAACTGATTTATACAAATCAGAATATAGTGAGCTCAATTACAACGATTGCAATAATATCTTTCTTGATATTGAAAATATTCTAAAATACATTATTCGATTTTATAAATTAGAAGAACATCGAGTAAATGGAAAGATAATTATTGTAATGAAATTAGATGAATCCGAAATCATCAAAGGTCAAAAGTTGGCACAAGTTTGTGTCACTTTGATGAACAAAATTTTAGATACCGATGATCGAACGTTTAGTGTTTAATCGAAAATCACATATGGTGGTTGGCAGCATTCCAGATATACATTTCAATTTTTTTTTTTAATATCGTTATTAACATTTCATACATTGCCATATTTTATTAACATGTCATGCATTACTTGCTTCTCTACAGGTCTTGAAAAAGGACCATAAAATACTTTCATAGATAATTACAAATAATGGCGAGATTATAAAGAGACATTTGGAGGGTGAGAAATTTACAGTTGAAAATCATGAAAGTTTTCAAATTCAATGGCACCTTGCAGACGATTTGAAATCATTGAAATGTATATATAATGTCTCTCATGGAGGTAACATCAAAACATCCATGTCTTTATTGCATGAAAGATTGCTATAATATGAATTTGGGACGACCAAACACTGGCCCAACACGAGAAGCAAAAGATCCAAATATGAAAAGTGTTCTACCAATTCCATTAAAAAATGTTCACATATGCACGTTACATGCTGAGGTTCGTATTATTGAAAAACTAATTTATCTGCATATTCTCCTTGCATGAAATACAAAACCAGAGTCTCTGGCTAAAGCAACTATTAAGAGATTGGAAGAAGTTCTTCCAAAGGCAGGATGGACTACATAAAGGGAATGTCACCATCGAAAAAAGTGACAAGATTCTCTGAAAAAAAGAAAACGTTCCTAATAAGCCATCAATTGGAGGTGCTAAAGCAAGAAGATTCTTATCCAATCACACATGCAAAAAATCTAGTGACAAATACAAATTTGGAAAGAAATTGTTTTAGCCACACGAACACTGGAGGGAAGTAATTGAATGGAAAAGGGGCAAGTGTGGAAGAACTTCGACAAACTCATAGGTGTTATCAGAAAGGAAAACCTATCATCAGAAGATATCAATACTTTGCAAAATCATTGCACCACATGTGTAAAATCTATACATGATTGTTGGGAAAAAAATCACGTTACACATTACATAGTACTGATCTATTTCATTATATGGTACTTGTCTCATTCATGATTATATTTATTTCTACTGATGTTACTTATTTCAACTCTTGTTTGCAACACATCTTTCTTCATCATGCAACTTATTTTGCAAAGGAATATGGGAGCTTAAGTATCTGGTCATCACAAGGCATGGAAAAATTACATTGGCAAGCAAGAGGATCATTTCATAGAGCTACAAATCATGGTGGACACAATTAAAAAAATAAATATTTAGTTCAACTCTTTCAGTGGTTTTACAAAAGAGCACAATTTAGATATCAAGCTAAAAACTCGCCAAATGTTACAATCTTTCGTAAGACAATCAAATTCATAACAAAAGAGAGATCCTTGTAATATATCAGTAATCAATAATACATTGTTTAATTTTCATCATCATCCTCTTCAAGATTCAGACGGATGATATTGTCATGAAGGAATAATCCCCTTTCATATGGATCCAAAAATTCTAAATTTTTCCTTTTGCTCATGTCTATGTAACTCGAATAAAAGGCCATTGCAGATGATCTTTTTGTAGTATCATTGGGAGTATAACCCAATATTTTAATGGCCAAATTTCTTTTCACAAAAATTATTTTATATGTTCCTCTGGCGTAAGTGTGGCCTCCTAAACTAACAGATGATGACTTGATGGCCATAATGACAGTGGCAACATATGGATTAAAAGATGAATGATATATACAAATCTCATTATTTTGAAAGTTTTTCAAATAAGGAGAAAGAGACACATCCTTTCTCCCGGGTCCATGTCTCATACCAAATGCATCTAGTTCAATAGCATCATGTAAAAGAGTCGAGAAAATAAAATTTAGAATGATAGATAACAATACAACCTCATATTGGAAAGAAGTGCATAAAAGATAGGTCGAATAAAATTCGAATAAAAAGAATTCAAACAACAAGAAAGAAAACTTATCGTGCGCAGCGAAATAATTTATCTTCCTCTTTCTCTATGCATGACTACGCCTATCAATTTCGAACAAAACAATAGTGATAAAAATCACATTTGATCTTATAGTAATTAACTTTGAAATCATAAGTACTATAGTGATTACATAGCCAAACATTTAAAACATTGAAGTATCAGACAAATAATCAGTCGCGAAGAATTACAGAAACGCATACATTCTGAGACGAAGCTGAATGCAATGAGAAGATAGTATTGATTCAGTATGAAAGCGAAATAGATGTAAATGAGTACAACAAGTTGCAGATCGAAGCCACGTACTCTAAGCTATCTCTGAGTGGCTAAAAATAAGTCTAAATTAAGCACAACTACTGAAAAGCAGTAAGTGCAATAACAATCTCTAATCAACTCTAAAGAACTGAGCTAGAATGCTCAAGAGTGTTCAAGCTCGCAGGCTTGAGAGAGAGAGAGCTCACTATTCAATACTTGCTGCATCAACACATTGTAAAATGTAGAAATATGAACAACTATTTATACTAAGCAATTAGGCCGTCAAATGCGGCTGCCAATTGGCTGGAGTCTGATGGCATTCATCCAGTTCTTTTCAAAAGTTGTTTGCTGATAAGCGGTGACATTTGGCCATAACCAGTTTATCTACATAAATGAACGTGACTGTCACTCTACAAAAATGAACGTAACTATCATCATGGAGAAAGCGAATAATGTGAGTTTTGTGAGAAATACGACAGTGTCACAAAATCTCATTTCCTGAATATTGGGGTAGCCCCACACTTTTCCAAAGTCATTTCCTTTACATTTGAGACAATCTGAAAAATGCAAAAAATGCGACACTGCATTTTTACTCGCAATTCTTGATAGACAAAAAATGCGAAAAACGCGACATTGTATTTTAACTCGAAATTCATGACAGACAAAAAATGCAAAACATACGACACTGTATTTTTACTCGAAATTTTTGACAGTGTCACTTTAAGAGAAAATTAACTGTAGCAAAAAGACAATAGTGTCGGATTTTTGGTGAGAGAAATTTTTTGACACTGTTGTCAAACTCCGTGTATTTCTGCAGATTGTGTAAAAACATTTGTAACTCTGCAGACTATGTAAAACATGGGAAAATCCATAGAACTGGATAAACAGTTGGACGAAGATTAAAAACCGATAATATCGGAGCATATTGATTCAAACTGATATCTGAAAGTAAGTTTCTCAATCAAATTGCTTCCTTTGTAGCTTGTGAGGCTGCAATATACTCTGATTTTGTAGAAGATAGAGCTATCAAAGATTGCTTGCGACTATTTCAGGAAATTGGACAATTGTTGAGGAAGAATGTAAATCCGGAAGTGGATTTACGAGTGTCTACGCCTCCTACCCAACTTTCATCTGTAACACCAATGAGTAAATTGAGTTTGTCGTTGTCGACTGTTCCATAACAAATGCAAAAGTCCATAGTAGCTCGAAGATATCTCATGAGTCTGATAAGAGCCTTCCAATGTGTTACACCAGGGTTGGTCATATACTGACTTAAAGAGCTGACTGCAAAAGCTATGTCTAGCCTGATACATATCATTGCATACATAAGAGATCCTATTATCGAATGATAAGGATTCGCGCATATGCTCCTTCTCTTTGATTGTTTGGAGACACTGGTCCTTCGACAATTTGAGACCTAGTTCCATTGGTGAGAGAGCTAACTTGCAATTAACCAGATTATATTTGACTAACATATTGTAGATGTACCTCTATTGAGTAATGTAGATCAACTTTCGATTTTTGTCTCTGTGGATTTAAATACCAAGGCAGAAATGAGCTTCCCCCAGATCGGTCATGTCGAATTTGAAAGATAACATAGTTTTTCTTTTTTTTATCAGATCGAAACTGTTGTCGAAGAGCAATGTGTCGTCCACATACAAAGTGATAATTATAAAAGACTGCCACACTGTCTTGAAGTAAACATTCGAATTTGAAGAGCTAGGTGTGTAGCCGTGATCAATAAGAAAACTATTGATTCTCTGAAACCATGCTCGAGCAGATTGCTTCAAGCCATAAAGTGCCTTATGGAGTTTACACAAATGATTGTGTTTACCCTCGATAATATAACCTTCGGGTTGCACCATGTAAATGTGTCCTTCAGTAGCTCCATTCAGATATGCTGTCTATACATCCATTTGATGTATTTCCAAATCTGCTGCAGCAAAAACGATAATAAAAGTCGAATAAAAGAATGCTTAACTACTAGACTGAAAATATCAGTGTAATCGACGTTGTATACCTGAGAAAATCCTCTAGCAATAAGTCAAGATTTTCTTCTGTTGATGTTTCCGTCTACTTTGTATTTGACTATGAAAATCCATTTGCAATCAACTACGTTTCTGCTAGCAAGTAATTCGACAATCGTCCATGTCTGATTCTTGATAAGAGATGAATACTCTTTATCCATACCTTCTTTCCAGAGATAGACCGAGTGCCTCTTCGACAGTCGTCGGTTCATGAACAAGATAGGCTGCAAACTCATCGATATACCTGGTAGGTGGTCTGCTAACTCTTGTCGATCTTCTGGGTGATAGAAAAAATTGATCATTTCATCATGTTGTAGTTGCTGAATTGCAACATTATCATTTTTGGATTCACCGTTGATATGTTGTTCATCGATAGTAGATGAGCTTGGACCTTCGATAGGAATAGTTGCTTGAAGAACTGAAAAGTTCGATATATCGGACGAGTCAGACAAGTCGGCTACATGGGCTTTGCCTTTTCCCTTGAGGTCGATAAACTGGTCTTCGATGAAGATGACATCTCGACTAGTGAATATCTTCAACTCGGATCGAACAACTTGTAGGCTTGATCTGAAATAGTGTAGCTGATGAAAATACATTTGATACTTTGGAAGTCGAGCTTCTTCCTAAGATCATGAGGAATCTGCGCATAAGCAGTACATCCAAAAACTCGTAAGTTTGGTATCAGTCTAAATTTCGAATGGTGTTTTGTTTGAGAGACCCTTAGTAGTGTTCTGAATAAAGGTTGTTGTTGAAACAGCTTCAGCCCAGAAGGACTTCAAAGTGTTCTGTGACAACATGCACTTTGCCGATTCAACTAAGGTTCTGTTCTTTCTCTCAGCAAGACCATTTGATTGAGGCGAATAGGAGGTAATGTATTGTTTCTCAATGTCGTTGTTAAGGCAGTTGTTGAGAATGATGACTGATGAATTCATCGGATTCGCAAAACTTTCATGAAGGCGAATCAAGCATGACTCTCTTCGTCTCAAATGGAGTTCAGATACGATTGCTAGACACTGTCAGCTGAATCACTCCTACAGTCCTCCAGAGTGTAGTCAGTCACTACTGATCTATCTTCATAAAATTAATACAACATTCAACATAGTTTCAACCAAAGTGCGTCCACTATCTCGAAATGTTTCGAGATGTCTGCCTTTACTTTAGCTATTAGCTGCTCACTCCTGCAAAGTATCAGAGTGTCGTCCACATACACAGCCACAATGATGATCTGCCCATCTGTAACTCTGACATAGAGGCTTGAATCCTAATGATTTCAGGGCTTGATCTTTCTTCTTGTACCATTGTTGGGTTGATTGTTTCAGACCATAGATGCTTCTATGCATTCTGCATGCATAGTCACGAAGTGAATTCGAGACATATCCTTGGGGTTGATCCATGTAGAACTCTTCGTCTAATTCGCCATGCAAGAAGGCTGTCTTCTCGTCCACAATGTGGATCCTGAGGTCATAAGCTGCTGCATATGCAAATAACAGACGTAGGGACGAATGTTTGACGACAGGAGAGAAGGTTTCAAAGTAGTCAACACCATATCTCTGAAAGAAACCCTTTGCTACCAGTCTTGCCTTGTATTTCGTGATGTTCCTATCTGGTCTGTATTTGAGTTTGAAAACCCATTTGTATTTGACAGTCTTGTGCTTATGTGGTAATGGCTCCAACATCCATACCTGGTTCTTCCTCATGGACTCCATCTCTTTGTTTGTGGCTTGGATCCATCTGTCCTTTTTTGGACCTTCAATCACCTCCTCAAAAGTCTGTGGTTTGTCACTGAACCCGCAGAACTCTTCTTATGTGGAAGCTGAGCTGCCTGGCACATATCTTGCTAGCGCTCTTTGTGATCTTGTCGGCCTTTTAGGAACAGCTATGCCTTTGCCCTTGTCTGCTCTGCTCGGTCCGAAACCATCTTGGTTTACAGGAACTGCGGCAGCAGGTTGCCTCTCGAATCTTTCTTCGTCAGATTCGTTGTTTGAATGGGAGACGACTTGAAAATCTTCGTTTTCGTGTTCTCTGCTGCTCCCTCTGTCACTGGCGGCAGTTCATAGCACTGTCTCTCCAGAATTTCGTAGCTGACAGGATCGTCATTGGCCATTGTCCTACTCTCGTCGAATCTGACATCTCCCTTTTCTTCTGCCTTGAGCGATGAGAGTACTGGTACTGGCATCAATCATGTTGCATGCTTCGTCAGAAAACATCACACGCATCCCTGCATCTGCTATTCTTGCTACAGAGAGCAAGTCTTGTTGCAGAGTAGGCACGAACAGAATGTCTTCGAGTCGTCTATCTCTGTCATTGGTGTTGAGCCATAGTGAACCAATGTCGTTCACTTGATGTTTAGATCCATCTCCAAGAACTATGAATCTTGAAGGGTCTGCACTTCTGAAATCAGACATTACTCATCTTGATGTCACGAAGTGTGAGGTGGCTCCTGAATCTAGGATCATCTTATGTGTGTCAGACGTTGATGCTGCACACACATCTTCACAGATGTAGGTGGTCAAACAGCGTCTGTTCGTTCTTTCTCCGCCCATCTTCGAGCTCTCGAGCTCCTTGACATAGGACAAACTATTGTTGTTCTCTTGTCTGTTTTGTGCTTATTTGTTCCTTGGGTTCTGGTGGCAATCCATGGCTGCATGATCCTTCTTGTGGCAATGGATACACTCAATCTTGGGATTGAGCCAGGAGGTATCTACTGTATGTCTGTCTCTTCTGCATCTCACACAAGTCTTCTTGTCTGCACCTTGTTGTTTCAACCTCCCTTTGGTCTTCTAGTTGCCCTTGCTTGTTCCCTCTGCTTGCTGGTCACGATCTTGCCTCTGATTGGACTCCCTCTTAGGCTTAAGTTGCTTCTTTGATTTTCTTTGTTGCCGTAGAAAGCCTAGTCAGAACCATCTTCGTGATTCAGATGTTCTCTAGTCTCGACTTCCTCTCGAATCTCGACAACCGCCTTTCCGAGGTTCATGGCGAGATCTTTCACGAACAGGGTTCTTGTCGTCTGGAATGATATGGGTAAGGCTCTCAATAGGTACGTGAGCCGCTCTCAGCTGACACATCGTTCTCTGTTCCAGAGCTATGTAGTGACATAAACATATCCTTCATCTTTCTTACGAAAGAGGTGAGGTCTTTTCCATCCCACTGCAAATTCGTCAGTTGATCTTCCAGCATCATGATCTGACTTCTTGATTTCGTTTGAAATTTGGTGAGCAATGCATCCCACATCTCCTTCGCCTTGGAGAGTGTAGCCAGGTCAAGTGTGGGGCTATCTTCAATGGAAGAATATAGCAAGGCTACTGCCTTGTCGGTTTTCTCCCTCCATTCATGTAGCTCCTTGCCTGTTGTTGTAGGCATTTCTTCTGTGCCATCCACCCAGGGGAAGAGTCCTTCACCCTTGAGTATCAAAGATGTCTTAACTTGCAGGCTAGAAAGTTAGATCCTAAAGAATCAAGTATCGTTCAGATCTTGCTCTGCATGTTGCTAACTGAAGCCATTTCTTCTTGAAGTATGTTTCCTTGTTGATGGTTGATTTTCTGAATGTTTGGCCTCCTGGATCTGATAGCTTCTTGGCTATGTCAGAGTTTGACAGGATGACTGGCTCTGATACCACTGTTGAGAATGATGACTGGTGAATTCGTCGGATTCGCAAAACTTTCGAGAAGGTGAATCAAGCATGACTCTTTTTGTCTTGGATGGAGTTCAGATGCGATCGCTAGACACTGCCAACTGAATCACTCCTACAGTCCCCCAGAGTGTAGTCAGTCACTATTGATTTACGTTCATAAAATTAATACAACATTCAACATAGTTTCAACCAAAGTGCAGAATTCAAAATGAACAAGAAGAAACTCAGACACGCGATTAACAATAGAAACATTTGCATTCGAAATCAGACACAACACGAATTGATATGTGGGCGAAGGCTACAATATCATCTATTGATTTTTTTTCTCTAATTCTTTGAGCACTACATGCATATCCACGCAGTGCATTGGTGTGAGAGAAACGCGGTTCTCTCACGAGTAATCGTCTCGCTTTTACTAGCAGACCGTTGGATCTTCTGATCCTAGACAGAATTGTCTTCGCACGCAGGCGGACAAGTATTGTGTATTTTTTGTCTTGATTGCTTACTAGCATCAAACTGTTACATTACACTGTATGTGTATTCTATTGATCTATATGTCAAGTATCATCCAATAAGTATGGCCGCTCTATGTAAATCTAAGATTAGAGTGATTAAACATCTACAACTAATCAAGGAATTACAAGAGTGGCAGATTAGCCACGACCTAAAATGTATCTGTTGATGTCATACCATCAAATCAGATATCTGTACTTCTGGGTACTTGCTTGATCTTAGTTGGTACTCTTTGGAGCATGAGGGCAAAACAAGTTTCGTTTTGCTCGTATGTCTTTCTCTCGTACTGGACCGCAAAGGAATCTCGTTCGTGGATCTTTCATGTTCGCAAATCGTTCGTCTTCGTCTCCTTTGACTTTGGTATTCGTGAATCATTCGTTATCGTCTCCGTCGACTTTCGTGTTTACGAAACTCTTTGTGTTTCGTGTCTCCAGATTTTTTAGTTCGCGAACATCTTCGTAAGGTTGAAGGCTGAAAGCTAAGAAGGCTTAGTAGTTGGAAACATTTCGTTTCTTCAGCAGGATTTTTTCTGAATTCAGTGGAGATGTATTCTCTCCTGTTATCTGAGCTCAGTGCTTTGATTCGTTTACCAGTTTGATTTTTTGCATGCTCTTTGAATTGTCTGAACTTGATGAAGTTTGCATAGGTCCACATATATCTGTATGAACAACATCTAATAGACATTTTGCTGCATGGCTATGACTCGATCTAAAAGGAATCCTAGTCTACTTTTTAAGGATGCAGCTATGGCAGACAGGGAGATCGACTTTACCAAAAGGATAGTCGAGATCAAGTACTAGGGATTGTTTGGACATGTTTGAAATAGATGCATAATTCAAGTGTCTTAAGCGATGATGCCATAATAATGCTTTATTGACAAGAACAGATGTTTTCAAGGCTTGACTAGAATCATAATAACAATTTGCCAATCTATATAAGCATCCATGCCTCTTGCCGAGTGCAAAGATCTTATTACTCCTATCGATAATTTTGCATTGATCAGACTCAAACTCCACCTTATGACCTAAATCTATAGTTCTACTTATTGATAACAAATTTATAGAGAGTTTAGGAACATACAAGACTTTTGACAGTAGTTTGAATTGATTATGCTGGAATATTAATCTTATAGTATCTTCACCTTCAATAGTGTGAGTGCTATCATCACCAAGATGAACATACTTCTTTGTGCTATAAGGCATATAGGATTGGAAAATCTCACGATGATTGGTCATATGTTGAGTAGCTCCAGAATCCAGAAACCACGAATCATCCGAATTCGCATAATTGTCTTTGACCATAAAAGCGCCTTCGTCCATTTCGACTTCAGAAGATGCTATAACTATATTTGCTTGTTAATTGATAGTACTGAGGAAGATCGAAATGCAACATGTCTAGTTTTGATTGAATGTGTTAACACTCCAATCTCAATCATAGCAAGAATGTTGTCATTTCTTTTTACTGTTATTTGAAGTTGCTCTTGATGGTTTATTGCAAAATCTTGATCTAGTGGCTTCCACTCATTTTTGCATTTATCCATCTTCTATAATACAACAATAAAGTGAGCATTTTTTTTTCAATGTGATATCTAAATGTCATTGATGACTTACATACTCTGCACTCAGCTTGCTCATTTTGTTTCTTATCCCAATCATCATCCAACAACTCGGCGAGCATGTCATCACTCAAGTCCTTACAAATAAACATTGTTTTCATTCACCGAACATTGCATTTGGAAAAAAAATCAATAAAAATAGTAAAAGCTAGATACTAACTTAATCTATTATTTTTTGAACCAGTGCTATTTTTGATTACTCTGAAGATCTATATAAAGTCTAGATCAAAAACTTTCTAAAATTTCTGAATCTGGAGAAATCCATTTCTCGTAGGATATGGCTCTAATCTACCCACTAAACCATTTTTACTAGGAGTATAGGTGTGATCATAAAAAAAACTCCTAATTCTAAAAGGGATTTCGGAGAACAACCTTTATATTGTAAAGTACCAATATCAGAATGTATGACATCAATAAATCCTGCAATAGATTGAACTGATTGCCATTCAACGAAATTTGATGGATACAAATCTACAAAACCATCAAAAATATCATGAGAAAATTTAATATAGAAAATGCTAATACTAAAGAGATTTAATATGAATATGTATATACTAAAAGTATACTTACAATTGCATTTTCTCCTATCATTTGGATTCAAATCTTGAATGTTGAGCTCTTTGTGAAAATAAGCATGTTGAACTAAAACATCCATGATAGATTGACCGACAACTGATACTTTAAAATCCATTATCCTGCCTTTCCAAGAGCTTCTAATATGTTATCTGATCTTTTTCTTTTCCGAAAAGAGCCTTTTAAAGAAGGATGCATCAAAATCCATTGATATTTATTATATATTCTTGGTATCCATTGATCTTCGACATTTTTTTTCATTGCAAATAATCAATGGTTCCTCTTGGTCTCCGATTATGTGTCGCCATTAGTCCAAAATAGGTCTGTGCAAGTTGAGAACAAAGAGAATGAGAGGTATACCTAAGAATGACAAGAAGCTCTTAAACTACTAGGATTAGTTAACTACACTTTATGACTATTGACGTCAAATCAATCTTGAGTGTACAAATACGGGCAACAAAAGAGTGTTCGGGCAGTAGTCATGGTCCAATCTCAATCGTTTGTTTTGCTTGGCGGTTTTTTGAAAATTACAAAAATTTGGCCGGGAAAGGCAAAAACAATTTTTGACTATCAACCACTGTTATAGTTCATCACAGATGGACATCATTGATTGAGACACATAAGCATTGAAAGTGTGCGAAGTCAAGAAAAACATCTTGACAAAGGGCCCAGTTTGAGTTCTAATATTCCTAATGTGATGTGGTGTTGGGCATTTGTTGGCACACGATGAGGAAGCCACACATAGCCTGGGACACTCATGTGTATGAGCTCTAGTTTGATGGTGTGATGCATTCCCTTCATGGTGAGCGGCGGGGTGTGAATCCTGGATTGCTTGTTTCAACTATGTAGTTGTGTAGGATCCATTCTGAGTACATGTGTGTTTGCTTTCTACTTGATATGTCTACTAATAGTACTCAGAGTAGCATGTAGTGTGTGCAAACCAGTACTATTTCCAATTTGGATCAAGAGATTAGGAGAGAGTTTTTAGATGTGTTTATAGATGATTTTGCATATGTTTTACCTCCTAAGAGGTATGTTAAACATAAGATTGAATTAATGCCCGGATCATGTCCTATTAATAGACGTCCTTATAGAATGAGTCTTAAGGAGGAAGAGGAAGTGAGATGGATGTCGATGATTATTTGGCCAAGGGGTAGATACGACCTAGTTATTTCTCTTTTTCCTCTTCGATCATTCTTGTAAAAAATAAGGATGGATCATGGTGTATGTGTGTGGATTATCGAGGTTTAGACAAGATAACAATTAAACATCGATATCTTATGCCACGTATAGATGATTTGCTTGATGCCTTCTTAGGTGCCACTATGTTCAGTAAAATAGACCTAAAGAGTAGATACCATCATGTTAGAGTTCATGAAGAGGATGTACACAAGACTGCCTTCAGAACTCGATTCGGTCACTATGAGTATCTTGTGATGCCATTTGGGTGGACTAATGCCCTAGTTACATTCATGATGATGATGAATGATGTGCTCAGATCGTGTATGGGTAAGTTTGTCGTAAACTTTGTTGATGACAGTCTGACTTACAGTGCAAGTGAGGTCAAGCATATGGCTCACCTTAGAACTGTGTTGTCTACTTTGAGGGAGAACACTTTGTTTGCCAATAGTTATAAAAGTTAATTGTTTAAAAAGGAAATTGAGTATCTTGGTCGCATAGTGTCTGATGATGGATTGAGGCTAGATCGTAAAAAGGTTGCTATGATCGTTGCATGGCCTGTGACAGCTGATTTGACAGCACTTTGTTCTTTTCTTGGATTGATAGTATTCTATAGAAAATATGTTAAAGGCTACTCCTATATTACAACACCTTTGATTGATTTGACTCAAAAAAAATAGATTTGGTGAGTGGATTAATGAACTACAGAAAGCAAGCTTTGATCAGCTGAAGCAAGCTATTTGACTACATCACCCAAAAATTGTAGACCCTCAAAAGCTTATTGTATCTGTAGAGCAAACTTCTAGGTTGCCTGAGTGAACAACTATATGTACAGTGTAATTTCATTTTGAGAAATACAGTTGCTATGTGAGCTTGCTGTGGAGAGTGTTTTGAAGTGGAAAAGGTCTTGAAGGGACTTAAAGTGCATTCTGGCCTTCAGCTTCATTAAAAATTTTCATACTAAAATTGGAGCTGGGTCCCTTCACAAGTGAAGTGTGAAGTTTCTTCAAGGTGGAGAAACGGTTCAAAAACAAGAAAAGTCCCTATTTTTGGGTCCTTTGTCCGTTTTGACCCAAACGAAAGGCTATAACCTGCAAACAAAGGGCACCAGATTGTATCTGCAAGTACAGTACAGTAAAACAAAGTGATTGTAGTGAAGAAAGTGTTCAGAGTGTGCCAAAAGTTATTTTACCATTCTATTGGGCACGTAGTTGGGAGTTGACGACTGAGTGCATTTCGGAAGGCGACGCTGATTTGGCTTCCAATTTGGTGGAAAAGCAATGAGTGGTTTGGTAAGGGAAAAAGTGCAGGTCATTATTTTCAACTTCTGACATCATAGTTGGCCTCGACATACTGCTTTTAACCTACGGCAGAAATTTCAAGCAGTTTTGCGATGACAAACATGGGAGAGTCCATTTTGAGTGAAAGTAGCGAATTGGACGAGATTTCCAACTATGCAATGTGGAAATTCAAAATGAAAAACATATTGATGGAGAAAGACATGTGGGAAGTGATCACAGGTGATGAGAGAAGGCCGCCAAATGAAGCAGATATCAAAGTGTTCGACAAAAAGATGAGGAAAGCTTTGACATTCATTAACTTGTCAGTGAAAGATCACATCATTACCCACATTTGTGATGCTGTTACACCCAGACAGGCATGGGATGTGCTAAAGGAGCAGTTTGAGACGTCAAATCCGTCAAGAATCATGTTTCTGAAGTCAAAGCTGAATAGTGCCCGAACGGAGCAAGGAGAGCACATTCAGATGTACATGACCAGAATCAAGACAATGAGGGATGAACTGCATTCTATTGGTGAGCGCATATGTGATGTGGAGCTGGTGCACAATGCATTATGCAGCATTGTAGAACCTATCAGATGTTTGTGAGTGGAATAGCATCAAGAGAAAGATTGCCAACCTTTGACGAGCTCATAGGAATCTTGATGCAGGAAGAGCAACGACAAGAAATGGTGAAAGTTAGACGTCAAAATACTAACGACCAGGCACTTGCGACACATCAAAAACAAGGCAAGGGCAAGGGCAAGAAAAAGTATAAACAATAATTTGCCAAGACTCGGGAGGATGAGGGATCTTCTAGTAAGACCAAGAAGAAAGGCAAGTGCTTCCATTGTGGTAATAAGGGCCATTGGAAGAGTGAATGTTGCAAATTGGTGGAACAAGACAAGGGAAAACCAAAGCAAGTAGGTAACCTTGTCGATGAGGGTGAGATTGAAGACTCTAGCATCTTCATATCTGTATTGTCATCTAATCAAGATGATCAAGCATGGTATATTGACTCGGGAGCCACAAGACACATGACATGTAACAAGAATTGGTTCAGTAGCTTGAAAGTGTTAGATAATGGTGATGTGTGCAAGTTCAAAGGGATAGGCATTGTTTCAATCCAACTACCTGATGGCAAAAGCAGGATGATCAAGAAGGTACTTTACGTACCAGGTTTGAAGAAAAATCTACTTTCTGTTGGAGTCATTATTGATCAAAAGTTGAAAGTAGAATTTGCCCATGATCATTGCTTTGTGAAGGATGTGAACCAAAAGTTCAAAGTTACTGTGGATGGAGTAAGGGAGCCCAATACTAAATTGTACATGTTGAATGCTACAATCAAGGGGCAACATGGACTTGTCTCGTCCATTCCATCGCAAACTGAGTTTTGGCATAAGAGGCTTGGTCACTTGAACTTAGGAAGCCTCAGTTTGATGAGAAAATTGGAGATGGTAACATGATTGCCTACCATAGAAGACCACTTGAAATCGATGTGTGAATCATGTGTATATGGGAAGCATCATCGAGAGAAGTTCAATAAAGGTGGTGTTGCAAGGGCAAAGAACATCTTGGATCTGATCCACATAGATTTATGCGGGTCTATGAGGACTATGTCCTTAGGTAAAGCCTTCTATTTCATGACCTTTATTGATGATATGTCACGTAAGACGTGGATCTACTTCTTGAAGAAGAAATCGGATGCATTTGACAATTTCAAGAGCTTCAAAGCATTGGTTGAAAATCAGACAGGTAGGGAGATCAAAGTCCTAAGATCAGATAGTGGAGGTGAGTACAAGTCTAATGAATTCAATGATCTTTGTGATCAATGTGGGATCAAGAGACAATTTACGCAAGCTCATACTCTTGCTCTCAATGGTGTAGCTGAGCGCAAGAATTGTATGATTGTGGAAAGTGCCAGATCTATGCTAGCTGAGATGAAACTACCAAAATATTTTTGGTCAGAAGCATGCAGTACGACAGTCTATCTTCAAATAGAAGTCCTACCATTGCCATACCAAAGATAACACCTGGGGAAGCATTCATGAAGAAGAAGCCAAAGGTGAACATTTGCAAATCTTTGGATGTAAGGCCTTTGTACACATTCCTTAGGAAAAGAGACGTAAACTTGATGTAAAAGCTATCAAGTGTATATTCCTAGGATATGATGAACGTGTGAAGGGCTATAGATGTTTTGACCCAGTGGAAAACAAAATTCATGCTAGTTGTAATGTTATCTTTGATGAATCCAAGAGATATGAAGACGAGGATGCTGAGAAGATAGACACATCCAGTGGAAAAGATGGTATAGTAAGGATACCTCCTGATGATGATCATGAGGATATGTTCATCCAAGTGATGAACATGAGGATACATCTCAAGATACTACTACTCAACCTCAAGAGACAGGTTGGAGAGATAGAGACAAACCTTTTGGTGCAAGAAGGATTAAAGTTGCAGGTGACAAACACAAGGAGAAGGATGTACCGTGGGATACATTTTCACCAGGAAGCCGATCATTTGACAAGAAGCTCCCTAAGTAGTTTGAGAGATTGTTGGAGAGCCGCGACATGGATGACTTTCCAGGATCATCTAGCTAGGGAGAGCTACAAAGATCAACAAGAGAGAAGACACAACCTGAAATGTATGAAGCAAATTATGCTCTCTTATCTAGCATTATTCAAAGCAAAGAACCTTTGACTTATGGTGAAGCGAAGGATGATGACATTTGGATCAAGGCCATGGGAGAGGAGATGGAGTCAATTGCTAAGCATAACACATGGGACTTAGTAGAACCACCAGTTGGCAAGAAACCCATTGGTTGCAAATGGGTATACAGGACTAAGTACCATGCAGATGGAAGTATAGCAAAGCACAAGGCAAGCTTGGTGATCAAAGGGTATGCGCAAAGTAAAGGCATTGACTATGAGGAGACCTTTGCACTAGTATGTAAGTGGAATACTCTACGTCTACTTGTTGCTTTAGCTTCACATTTTGGTTGGCCTTTGCATCAGATGGATGTAAAATCTGCTTTTCTAAATGGTGAGTTAGAAGAAGAGTGTTCATGGATCAACCTGAAGGCTTTGTAGCGAAGGGACATGAGAATAAAGTATGCCGCTTGAAAAAAGTGCTTTATGGTCTTAAACAGGCACCATGTGCGTGGTATAGCAAGATTGATGCCTACTTTCGTTCAAAGGGGATGGTGAGAACGCATTTTGATCCAAACTATATGTCTTATGCTTTGATGGTATGGTTGCTTTGATTGCTCTTTATGTTGATGACTTGATTATTACGGGAAATAATCAAGAGATGATAGACATGATCAAGAAAGACCTCATGGAACAATTCAAGATGAAAGCATTATTGCCTTGGAGTAGAGGTGTGGCAAAAAGGACACAAAGTGGGTTTAACACAGGTGAAGTATGTCAAAGCACTGTTGCACAGGTTTAGGTTGTAGGATTGCAAACCAGTGAATACTCCTATTGAACCAGGTAAAAAGCTTTCTAAGCTTGATGAGTCACAGTCATTTGATGCTACATTGTATAGGCAATTAGTAGGGAGCTTGATTTACCTTACCACAACTAGACCAAATATATGCTATGCTGTTGGTATTGTAAGTCAATTTATGGCAGCACCTACAAAAATGCATTAGAAGGCAGCTAAGCACATTCTGCGTTATGTAAAAGGAACTTCAAATAATGGCTTGATTTACAGGAAGCATGAGGGTTTACCGAGTTGTGTGGCTATGTGGATGCGGATTGGGGAGGTGACTATGATGATCGTAGATCCACCATAGGGTATGTATTCCAGCTTTGTGGCAGTTGCTTTTCCTAGTCTAGTAAGAAGCAAAGTACAATTGCTCTATCCACCATAGAAGCAGAGTATAAGGCAATGTGTAGTGCAGCACAAGAAGCCATATGGTTGAGACAAATCCTGGAAGAAGTTTGCATGAGGCAGAAAAATCCCATGACATTACATATCGACAGTCAGAGTGGCATTCAGCTAGCAAAGAATCCAGTGTTCCATGCGAGAACCAAACACATTGAGATGCAGTATCACTTTATACGTGAGAGCCTGCTGAGTAGTGAAATTCGTGTTGTTTCATTGTAGTACGGAAGAACAACTAGCTGATATTTTCACTAAGCCACTTGTTGGAGAAAAGTTTGATAAGTTTAGATCAAAGCTTTCTGTACTTAAAGTCTGCTGACTTTAAAGCTATGTATATGACTGTATAAAAAGTAGACTCTACTTTAAGGGAGAGAGTTAGATTTAAAGTAGAATCACTGTGCTACTGTACTGTGGGTCCTGTCAGTCGATAAGGATCAATTGGCCTTGCCACGAGGCAAGTCGACGGGACATGCATCCCGCCAACGACAACCTGGGTTAATCATAGGTTGCCTGAGTGAACAACTATATGTACAGTGTAATTTCATTTTGAGAAATACAGTTTCCATGTGAGCTTGTTGTGGAGAGTGTTTTCTGTCTGTGTTACTATGTAGCATGATATGTGTTCCTGTTCGAAGCAAATTCTAAGTGGGTAGACTGAGAGAGTCAACCAAACCTTGGACTTAGGACGTATGTGAGTGAAAGGAAAATGCAATGGGAATGATACCTACATTTTCCTATGGAGTTTTCCTATAATGATAAAAATAATACATCTAAAAAGATGAGCCCTTTCGAACTAAATTATGGTTTTAGACCAGCCAGTCTAGTTACTATAGGTATGCCTCATGAGACACCTAGTGCTATGGAATTTCTAGCTCACATGCAACAAATGTCGGAGTTAGCAAAGAAAAATGTAAAAGCGACGATGAATCGGGCAAAGACATATGCCGATCTAGATTGTATGCCAAGAGAGTTTGAGGAAGGAGATATGATGTTTCTCGAAATTCCAAAAGACTCGAAAACCCTAAAGACAAGGAAGTGTTATTAGTTGTCACCTAGATATTGTGGACATTGGAAAATTGTTAAAAAGATTAATAACTTTGCTTATGAATTGGATTTGCCTATTAGTTGTAAGGTTCATCTTGTTTTTTATGTTTCACACTCAAAGAAGGTTTTACATGATGGTGATAACTTGGTGGTTGATGGCCTTGTATTATTTTAGGAGCATGGGGAGGTAATGCATGGACCAACTAGAGTATTGGACCAGAGGTAGAGACGGTTGCGAAATTGTTTGCTTTGTGAGTACTTGGTTGCATGGCATGGATGACCTCTCAGTGATGCTACCTGGGAGACCGTGCGTGAGTTGCATGCACATTATCCAGACTTTGCCATCAAGGACGATGTCATATGAGGAGAGAAGGGATGTCACATGTAATTTGAATCCCTTGCCCAATGTAAATTATAACTATTAAATTGTAAATGGCTAAGCCAGCCTGTGGAGACAATTGTAAATGGAAATGTAAATATATGTTATAGAGACTAATTTTGAGATGTCCAAGGGGGTACTGGGTCTCATGAGTCTGCTAGATTGACCTCCTAGAAAGTAGGAAGGGTGGATCGGTCAACATGACATGTGTCATATGCTCACTGGGACACTTGGTCAAGTGCATGAGTGGACAGTCAATGGATGGGTCAACATGACATGTGTCATATGCTCATTGGAACACTTGGTCCAATGCATGAGTGACACATGCCAAACTGTCCACCTACTAGCTTGCCTATGTGTCATGGTACTGCCAAGTGGCAAGTGTCGACAATGCATGGAGTTTGCCATGTATTGACGTTAGGATGTGTCACGGTTAATGGGTGCTTGAGGGGATATAGTGTGATCCTTGCCAGACATTCCCTATCGTATTCCTATACATCTATGGTTGGGAGGAGACTTGCAGCAGAGCTCTCATGCTTGCTTGTTGATATATGTACATTTGCTTGAGATTAATAAAGTGACGAATTTGCTGGGTAATCCTATGTATTTACTCAAGGTTTGTGAGCTTGTGTGTAACACTATATCACTCAACCCTTCTCTATAGTCTAATAATTTGTGCTAGTTGTATCCACAAGATAAAGGAGGTCCATTGTGTTAAATTTCACATGTGTGGGACACCCCAAAAGTGTGATTGATCTCCTAAGATGTGGATGACTGCACAAAGATCAAGCAATGGATTTAATTCCAACATCTATCTCACAAATCTAAGGTAAGAACACAATGATGTTGGATTATTTTACTATCGGAGTAATTCATCCAAATAATCGATTTTTAATCTTCATCCACTTTATTATCCAGTTATGCAATTTTATTTCTGTTTTTACAAAGTCTGCAGAAATACACGGGTGTCGTTCAACAGGTGGCTCCAACATATCGGACATCATCCAACTTGTCGACGACGCCTACGAAAGTCGAAAGAGTCGACATGTCAAAGAATGACAGTTATTGTTCCACTTGATATGAAGCTAAAGACTTGCCCTAACTGCTTTGCAAGTAAATTTTCGGGAAGTTCTAACCGGATGGATGCTAGCACATTACGCCCATTTACCAAATGCGACTGCGGTTTGATTAGATGTCCTACTGGATACACGTTAATTGCTTTAGTATAAATAGTCGATCATCAAATACTTCTTTAGTCTCTAATTTTTTTCTTTAGAGCTCTATTAGAGTATTGCTATTCGCGCTTAGGGCTTATCAGTGAAAGTGGATCAGATAGAGTTTTCAGTTACTTAGAGATTGCTTAGAGTCACAGACAAACTGAATGGATCCAATTACTATTTGTGGAAATTAAAGATGAAGACCTTGCTAATGGCCAACGAGTTGTGGGATGTTGTCATAGGTATCGAAGTAAAGCTTGAAGATGACAAAACCAACTCAAAGTGGAAGTCAAAGGATGGTAGAGCTTTTGCACTTATTATTCTCAATATATCAAACACTCAGCTTGGCCACATATTTGAAGCTCAAACATTAGGGGAAATATGGGCTCAAAACGGGCCCTTTAAGAAATTTCACTTTAGAGAGAGGTTACGAGCTCGAGCCACATCAAACTCTAGTTTTGGCCTAATCATCATTTACATGTGTACTTGCTCGAGTTGCCTCTAATGCCAAAAATGGCCTAATCACCTAAAACTTGTGGATTGAGGTCTACAAAAGTAAAAGTACCCCTAACTCAACATAGATAACTTTTACAACTTCTTCACACATTGAAGATAATATTGTGATGACTTTAACACATTAATACAATGCTCAATTATTTTAGCTCTTATCATGATTGTCTATCTGCTGGTATATTATTAGATTAGGCCCATTTGCTCAATTGAATAGCACCTTGGTTTCTCAGTAATGATTTTTGACCTTCAAAGAAGAGTGTAACTAACTTGGTCTTAGGATCCTGAAAGTTTTTGCTCCTTATGGTGTATTGTGAAGATTACAAGTTCTTGTTGCACATATGGTTTAAATTGAAAGCCCGTTGATGACTTTCTTGAAATGACATCATTCTATTGGTGCAATGATTAACCATTTTGGCTTTGTCATGATAGAGTAATACTAAATGGTGTATGGAATTCAACCTACTGGTCTCTATACTTTTTCCTAGTGGCTAAGACTAAGTAAAACTTGGAAATGCATCTGTACTTGACCAACAAAAAATTGTTGTGGTTCCACGAAGGTTGGCCACACTATAAATCTTCTAAAAGGATTCTAGTACTATCCTCACAAATAAAAAAGAAGTTTTCCTTGTATGTTGTGTCTTAAGTTAATGTACAATAGGTGTATACGTCGACAAAAAAGTTTACACATGCTCTCCTAAAAAGCATATTACCTTTTTTGAAATTCTATTCTATTGCTGAAAATCACACAATCATGTTAAGAATGACATGAAAGAAAATTTGGCGTGTCACCAAGCATACAATGGAACACGTCAAAATTTGTAGTACACTAGTGACGTTTGCTATATGTTTCTTAGAAGAACCATAGAGGCTTTCCAAGAAGTTCCTTACCCACACATAACACTGCCAGGTGATAGCTAAGTAATTAGATTGACGGTGTTGTAGGATGGAAATTTCAAGTAATATTGCAATCAGTCATGTAACATACCTATGAATCTCATATATTAAAAGTTAGAGTCATTTAATTCAGTTTTTGACTGTTATTCTCTCTTGGACTAGACTAGAATAAACAACTTTATAGATGGTGTTTTTGATTTGTAAGAATAAACTTTTTATATTGAACTAGATTATTATAGATTGCATTATGTCACCCAATGCTGAAAGGTTTTACCAAACAAGATGAAATGCATGCGCATGTTAATCTTATGGCCCACAATTTGAGAAGGATTATGCACATGCCACAAGCTGTTGTGAAGCTAGGCACATGAACTTTATCACGATGTTCATGCAACTTAATTTTGTAATAGTTTTATTATTAATTGAATTGAAATTGCTTTACCCTCATGATAATACCATTCACATAAAAGAGTATTAATGTGAACATTGAGGCATTTGATTGATGGTAACTACAAAAAAGAGAGAAGGGCAATACATAATATAATCCAATATCTTTAAGGGCAAAAAAGGACGTGATGTAGTGCGTCCCAAACCTTTCCATAGTTTAAGGAGAAAATTATCTTTATGCGCATTGGTAAGATAACAACTTTATTATTCTCATTTTCTTATAACAATATACTTTTCATCTTAAGATGATGTGAACACCACCATTGTATCAAGAGTGAATAGAAGAGGATCTACAATATGCTACTAAATGACAAGCATAATAGTTGGAAAAACTTTATCATCAGATAGGTGGAAAAAAATACCATTTTGACTCATGCTAGTTCAAAGAATGTGGCATATCACTACTATCTTGTAAATTAGCATCCATAGGTTCTTACATGCTAAAAATATCAAATTAATTAGCCAAGAAAAGCTTACTTAAGTGCTCTTTTGAGGATGGTAAAATAGTAGACAATGGATCAAGCAAAACCTGAATATGAAGGTTGCTCTATTTCCAGCATTATTAATAGTGACACAACTAAATCTAGTCATCTTGATTTTGTTTTTCTTCTCAAAGTAGATACTTCTGAAAATCAGAGTGGAAGTAGTAATGTTGATTCTCTGCCAAGCCCTTCAATACAATACAAAATTATCAACAAGGAAAAATATAATAAAGAATCTAATAAGTATCCATCTTATAGATTTTTTTCTCACCATAATATACCCTAGTTATGAAACCCCATAACATCCCCTATCTTTCAAGACATTGAAGGACAAATATTATGGTGCCAATTTATAGCTAAAAGTAATCTAAGTTGAGGATTATTATATGGAATAAAGGGACTTTCAAACCTTGATTAGTTGAATCTAGATCATAAAATTCTCATTTTAAAAATCAAAATTTTGAGTGGCTGATTTTATATTGTAGTATAATAAAGTAGTGTATGCACCCATAAAACCTTATATATTGTGACTTCTTAAGTGCTCAAGTTTTCTCAAAAGGACCCATAATCATCTCAGTTTGCTACAACTCTAGTTTAACATTGATAAAAAACAACGAATTGAATTTAAGCACAAGGATCTAACTGGGTAGAGATGGCCCTAGATCCAATAGATTCTCCAAGATTCGCTAGTTCTCTAGTTTTCTAAACAAAAGCTCAATTAATGTAACATCTACTTGTGAAATTAAACTCGGATTTCGCTTCAAATTAACCAAGAACATATGCATTCAATCAATCATAATATTATGAAAAGATATGCGATGATCAAAAGACAACGTCAATTAGAATCTTGACAATTGAAGTGCTAAGATAAAAATTTTGTGAAGTAGATCCATTTCCAAGTGTCATAAGAATTTTACACCAACCTAACATCTTTAACATTGATTTCTTGCGTGCTTGATAATAAATAAGGCTCACTCCTCCTTGATGTGGCTAATCCTCCTTGGAAGAATCTCAAGGCCTTCTTTCCTCAAACAATTATGCCAACAAGATCACAAAAATTATGCATACCAATATCATATTATGTATGTTAAAATAACTAGTTCACAAACTAGTAGGATTTTGAATTATTTCTCTAGCCTGGTAGTCAAATCTAATTCTAAATCCAATGATAGTAAATACTTTATTATGGAGATAAGTGTCCTTTGTGGATGATACATGTTCTCGCAAGAATTTCACAATATGCCTCTAAAAATGAAAAGGCACAAATATCCAACTCACAAATGACAAAGTCATTCTTACTCCCATAAAACTCGAGAGCAAGTAGACAAAGAAACCGTTTAAATTTCATTGACCTCATCTTGAATGGCAAATCACAAAGAAAATAAGATGTGTTCTTCATCAAGGCAT
This sequence comes from Diphasiastrum complanatum, assembly GCA_029204225.1. Lineage (NCBI taxonomy): Eukaryota > Viridiplantae > Streptophyta > Lycopodiopsida > Lycopodiales > Lycopodiaceae > Diphasiastrum > Diphasiastrum complanatum. The sequence continues at coordinate 62,908,756 of CM055099.1, read as the reverse complement.
CATACTCAATTAGCATTGCCTCATGCCATTCCTTTGAGTTTAATGCTTCTTCTATGCAAGATGGTTTTTTAGTAAATGTAAAACTGAAAGAAAAAGAGAATGTGTAGGAGGTATACCATCTATAATTTGCATCCCTTTCTCATAATAAGTAAGCCCTCACATGCTCTTAGATTGCTCTAAAACATCTTATTGGAAGTCTTTTCAATTAGAAGTTGCTCCTCCTCAAGCATACTTGACTCCTCCTAGATCTCAACTATTCTTTGCACATTAGATTGAACATTGGATACATCATCAAGCATGAGAATTTGTTGACTCATTAAATATTACATCGTGAGATATAAGAATCTTATTGGAAGGAGGAATAAAGATTCTATAAGTTTGCTTGACTCACCATAACCAACTTTCAAGTCCTCCAAAATCACAACTAGGATGCTGAATATAATGAACACAACAAGAATGAATGGTGGATCATACCTACCCAACCAATCTAGATCAATTGAATCTAACTCTCAAACTATGGATCCTAATCGAGCCACATCTTCCATTGACATAATCAATTCATGGATCGAGCTAGGCCTTCTGACTATGAAAAATGCAAAAATTAGCTTGATTAAATATTGTAAATATGTATATAGCTGGAATCCACACGTGTGGAGGCTACTATTGCCATGTATGAAGGATTGATCTATTTTCAATATTTACAGTTTTCATCATTAGATTAGACCTTTCATCAAGATTCTATGTGTTAGATCAACGAATCAAGTTTCTAGGTCTTGTAGGAAGTTTCTTATGATTGGAACACTCTTTGAGAGCTCATTTGATCAAGAAAAAATTGGAGAGAGTTTGGCAATTTTGAGATTTCTAGTTTCAAGCTTGTGTAGATTGTTCTTTTGCATGCATTTCTTGGTACAATGCATTTATTATCATTTGTGTTCTGATATCTGTCATCTGTCGATAATTTACCTATTTTCACACCTGTGAATCAGATTTGGACATATAGCTTACATATCAAGATTGTGACATTTCTAGCTTTTGTAAATTGATAGAAATGCAATAAATCACTCTTGTGGATTGAATGAATCCATTTATCATCCTAAATCTCATTAGTTTTCACATGGTATAACAAGGTCTAAGAGGTTGAGTGCTTGATCCAAAGAGAGTCCAAAATTAGCAAGTTTTGGAAGGAAAAAGCTAGTTTTGAGAGGGCAGGCAAGTTTCTATCAAGTGGTAGCATTGGAAACTTTGGGATATATCAATGTATTTTAACTTCAGGTGCCTTCCTAACATGTATGTAGGTGTTTTGGACCAGTGTGGAAGTCATTTTTTTTCTTTAGTAAAAAATTGGCATGTTTCAAGATTTTGATGAAATTCCTTGTGCTAGGAATTGGCAAATCTACAAGGATCTCAAATCTATGGATAGATCTGGATTTGGATCATCCAATATAATGTAATTCTTGTGAGCCTTAATCCTTGTGATCTAGACAAGATATATTTTCCAAGGTGACTAGATTTTGGTGAAGATTGATTCTAAGATTTGTGATTTAGATATTTGTAGATCTTTATATATTTTTTATTTGTTCAAATATAGTTTCGTGAGGGTCATAAAATCAATTTGTAGAGTCATTTCACACATTGTCTACAAGTGCTTCCTCATCATGGCATCAATAGCAGGTTATCTACTGGAGGCAAGTGAAATATTGAAGTGCTTCAAGAGAAAGGAGGCACAATTCAATCAAGAAAATATAATTTAGGAAAGTCGTGACCTTGAGGAGTCACTTATGGTGTCCAAATCTATTCAGGTTCATCTTCACCTTTGAAGCAAAGAACTATCTATTTCACAAAGGTAAAAGTTGAGAGAAATACTCTTCCGTTGAGGCTGGAACATCACATAGAACTTTGAGAGAAATACTCTTTGTGAAATAGTTCTTTGCTTCAAAGGTGAAGATGAACCTTAGTGAATAGATAGTTCTGCATGATGTTCCAGCCTCAACGACCATCATGTCGCTTCCTAGCACAGGCAAGGTGGCGGAATGGATGAACCTTGCCAAGCCTTTGCTCATAGCAATGGGGATCCATAAGCGTGCCTTTTCAAACAAAATAGGTATGGATTTTATTATCATGGCGTTTAGTACTTGGAATGAATCCAAGGCTAAATTCTACATTACCTTTCAAGGAGTCATGCACAAGGTGCGGGTCATTGAGGCTGCCCTTGCTACTATAGGAGTTATTTCTGGGCCTCGTCCAACCCCATCTCATTAACAAGCCAAATCTATTATCAAACCATTTGTTGATTCTACCATCAATCAGTACCACATGAAATGATGGTTATCTGCTAGAAGCCATCAGAGATCCCATCCTCCATGTTGTCGCACAATAATTGAACCACTTCCTTATAGTTGGGAACCTCAAGAAGGAAAGGATTTCTTCCCAGATCCTCCATTGCTTGGTCAAATCTAACTATGAGTTAGATAAGGGGACCGTGCAACCTTATGATTGGTTCAAGACGGTCTTCAGGGAGCTGAAGAGAGCGATCACGAGTACCACCAACTAACAGTTCGCTGTGGGCTCTCTTCTGTCCTCCTTGGTCGCCTCATACTTAGTCAACAAAGTTCACGAGTTTCATGCTGATTCCGTGCTAGCCACCTATGATGTAGCACTAGCTGAATCATACAACTCCCAGAGTCGTCATAGACTACGCAGCAAGATTGTTGCACCCACCTTGCCTCCCGCGTCTCAATGTTGTACATAGATCAAGGGGCAAAAGAAGAAGCAACCATGACTTCTCAAACTACTGAAGCAGGGCCATCTACATCAAGGGTCGTACCATTGTTTCAAAACTCGGTCACAATCAAGGACAAGGTACATAAATTTTTAAATCAACATCCGTATGAATCCTCGAGGGGCGGCTGGATTATTAAGTTCAAGACTTCAGAGATTGAAGTGGGAAAGGAATTGAATAAGCTACCTACATTGGGTGAACAACCAACATGGTGAAAGATTGGTTTTGAAAAGACTCCACATTCAATTAGGAGTTATGTAGCGAGCCCTCGCCAGCTCTGGGTGGATCCATTTTATGTTCCAATGCCAAGGAGAAATAAGTGAAAAGATTTGGGTCTACCAATGGATAAAATCACCGTCCATACCCCAAATTGGCCCATAATCTATCAACAATACATTGGTCTATTGTAGTGGATTTCAATCAGGCCCTCCAGGGTATTCACAGGAATACAGGTTTTCACCAGATCCGACAGTTAGGCATCAACTGTTTTTACAAAGTATTTGACTAAGTTGGCGTCGATATCCACAAGATGGGACGATTGCTTACCAGCATTATCTTTCGATCCAAACGTTCCCATGGCATTCGATAGAGTGCAAGATCAGTTGCCTATAGCGAGATTGTACTATCGTGCCAAGATGTTGAGTGGATCTTGGGAATCAAGATTCACTGCATCGACAACGTCGAATTGGATTTCCAACGCGAATAAGTGCTTTTGTCTGCACAAGACCGACTTCAATACGGAGCACTTGGAGTTCATGGAAAAAGTGCAGTACCATCTAATAAAAGCTAGGCGAGAGGCCCAACCAAAGCTCCAAGTAATAAATCTCGTGAGGTGTCATGAGACCGCCACCAATTTTGGTGGGGGATACTGTTGGAGGGTGTGCAGATATTGAGGCAACCCTAACCATAGTTAATAATGAAGAAGCTTAGTGTTTCTACCCACAAAGTGCTTTTAGCTTGTGAGTTCATACCTGCAAAAATACACGGAATTTCTACACAGGCAGCAATTGAAGTCATCGATGAGGCCGAAGTCCCCGACTCAGCCGAAGTCCTCGACGACAACGAGTTGCTAAGGCACCAGTCTCAATCCAAGTCATTGATGACACTGAAGTGGCCGAAGTGGCGGAAGTCCCCAAAGGCAACAAAGGCAGTGAAGGGAAACCAAGACACACGAGATCGAAGTGCTCGACGCCAACAAGGAAGTCCTCGACGAGGACTCAACCCCAACTATGAGCAAAGCCAAAAATCCAACCAGACATGTAGGATGTCGAGTACGTCATCAAAGCTCGAAGAGCGTGACAGTTTGAATGTCATGACTCAACCGTTAAGCCCTTGTAGTTAAGCTGAGTAGCAAGAGAATAGTTAGCTGTGTTTTTTTTTAGCTTAAACTATCTTGTAATGTTTAGCTAATTAGTTTTTGTAATTAGACCAAGCATGCTATATGTATTGGAGATCGAATACAGAAATAGAGTCCCTGAACACAACACTCAATGAGGTGCGTGCCAAAGAAGAAAAATAGTTATAGCAGTAGCTAGTTCAATTTGTGAGGAGAGAACAACTCTCTCAAGCTGACGTGCTGATATGGGAAACAGACAACGCTAAAAAGAATTTTTTGGTGTATACTTGATTTTGATAACATAGACGAGTTACAATTTTTGCTCAATGCATGCAATCTTTAAATGTTTTGTGTTGTTTATTCAATTCAATGGTAGATATACTTCCACTGTCATCTGACATTATCTACTATTCATAATTTAACATCAAATTAGTAGTAGCTATCTGTAGCTCGGAGGATCTCTGATTGTGGAATGAAGTAGTAGCTTTGTTCGACAGATTGGCTCCATCTGGGCTAATATTTGTGAATCTCGACCAGCTCCGAATTCAAAGTGATCGAAGTCTCCGACGTCCACGACGAAGGTTGGTCACTGGCTTCACACCAGCAATGGGATCAGAGCTTGGCCCTCGAAGATCATCACTAGTAGTGGCCTCAGAGCGAGCGACGTTGAAGATTTGACATTAGTGATATTAGAGCATTGTCACTGAGACTATGGCTTCCATACACAGCATTCAATTGAATATTTGCACAATGCTTTAAGTAGATGGGTCGAATTTCTTGAGCTAGACAAGGAACTTCGAGAGTGGAAGGAGAAGAACAACAAAACAGTAGTTGTCATCTCCTTTTCCATCAAAGACAACATTACCCTCGACCTTGCTTCGACTTATCCTAAGAGGGAGTCGACAAGAAGCCAGGACCGAAGTCAGCAGAAAGAGGGAGATCAAGAAGGTAGATCAAAGGGAAGGAACAAGAGCAAGCAATGAAGCAACGACAAGAAGACATGTAACAGATGCAGACATGAAGGCCACACAGTGGACCGATGTTGGCTGTGAACCCAAAAATCGTGTGCATACACTGTCACAAGAAGGGACATGCAGCCATGGATTGCTACAACAATCCAAGAAACAAGAAATCTCAAAGCAAAAAAGAGAGCTCCAATAGCACATCACATGTAGAGGAACCATGACCGGCAAACTAGGCATTCCTCACACAACTCCACATGAAGTGTGGTGGCGTACCAAACCTGATCTGGCTCATGTACAAGCTTTTGGATGTGTTGCATATGCACACATACCTGACAAACTTTGAAAGAAGTTAGATGAGAAAGTCGAGCAGAGATACCTTGCAAGATATGATATTCATTCATCATACTACATTATCTATATACCAGAGACTAATCAGGTAAAGACTATCAGGGATGTCAAATTTGATGAAGCAAGAACAATGGCTAATGAAGATCCAGTTAGCTACAAAGTTCTTGGTAAGCAGTACTATGACCTGTCGACATCGACAGAGGGAGTGGACCCTGAGCATCCAGATGAGGATGTCTAAATTCCAGATGGATTGAGTGACAGTTCAAGAGACAAAGAGCCCGACATGTAGCCTATACCCAGGACGCCTGCTACACATAGTAGCTCTGCAGTCAACAAAGGAAAGACACTCGACAAAGGCAAAGCCATCAAAGTGCAAGCTCACTCCAAGGAGATTGACAAGAGACAGAAGAGCACCAGTCATATTTGTGCCTGATAGCTCAGCTTCGACAGCATAAGAGTTTTGTAGATTCGGTGGTGAACCACAAACTTATGAAAAAGCAATCGACAGTCCTGACAAGGACATATGGATAAAATCCATGGAGGAAGAGATGGACTCCATGAAGAAAAACAAGGTCTGGACTCTTGAACCAGTACCATCTGAGAGAAAGACTGTCAAGTGCAAATGGATCTACAAATATAAGTATGGACCAAATGGCTATGTATCAAGAGACAAAGCAAGGCTCGTAGCAAAAGGTTTTTCACAGAAGTATGGTATTGATTACACTGAATATTTTTCTCCTATAGTCAAGCATACATATATACAAATTCTATTTGCTTATGCAGTAGCCTACAATCTGAAAATCCATATTGTAGATGAAAAGACAGCTTTCCTGCATGGTGATCTGAAGGAAGAGGTATATATGGACCAACCACCAGGATTTACTTGTGAGTCATTTCCTGACTATGCCTGCAAAATGCAAAGAAGCATTTATGGACTTAAACAGTCTGCCAGACAGTGGTACAGATAATGGATCATGCTCTCAGATTCTTAGGATTCCATCCCCAGATGGCTGATTATAATGTATATGTAAAAGTCGTAGATGTAGAAATCATTATAATCTAATAGTCAAATTAGTGAATAAAAAGGGTTCCCACCAAAATTCAAATTCAAATTGGTTCCCTCCAATTTTTGAGTGGGTTCCCTTCACTTTTTGAATTTCAAATACTTCGGGTAGAAATTGGCCAAAGGATTTGAGACCAAAGCCCTAAAATCCACTATATATAGTGGTAGTTTCGAATATTGTAAACGCTTTCGCTTCATTTCAATACAAGTAGGTTGGTCCTCTTATGGAATGGATATGGAATGTCCTTGCTCTTCATCTTTCCTCCTCTATCTCTCATGTTTCTTTGTATTTGTGAATTGTTGGATTTGATTGTCTTTGGAGTTGATCATTCTTATGCTTTCTGTGGATGTGGATGTGTGTGTGTGTGTGTGTGTGTGTGTGTGTGTGTGTGTGTGTGTGTGTGTGTGTGTGAGAGAGAGAGAGAGAGAGAGAGAGAGAGAGAGAGAGAGAGAGAGAGAGAGAGAGAGAGAGAGAGAGAGAGAGAGAGAGAGAGAGAGAGAGAGAGAGAGAGAGAGAGAGAGAGAGAGAGAGAGAGAGAGAGAGAGAGAGAGAGAGAGAAATTCTCTATCATTGTTGTGGACCTAGTGTTAATGGATGTAGTGTTAATTGCTAGTGTTAATGGATCTTAGTGTTAGATATGAATCATATGCATTTGTTGGATTATGAACTAAGCTATCACTCTCATGGGAACAAAGCTTCGTGTGACAACTAGTTAATCCTCTTCATCTCCTTGATGTTTGTGTGCTTGGATCTAGGGTTGAGGGTGGATGAAAATACCTACTACAAATGCTTAAAGACTGGAGGGTTGTTACTATTGGAGTATTCTAGCTATCATGACTGGTTCATCCGAATAATCGATCTTTAATCTATACCATTTTTCAAGTAAATTTCTGAGAAGGCCTTACTGAAGAGAAGCCAACACATTGGCTAGTTGTCAAATGCGACCTATGACCTAATTAAGCTTACCTAATTGGATAGGCTTAAATTGCTTTAGTATAAATAACTACTCATTATAGAAGAACAATATAGATACAAAGTAAATCATAGAAGAAGGACTCATAGAGTTCTATTCGTGTTCTGTTTGAATATTGTCATTTAGTGCTTATTGCTTATCAGCGGAAGTGCATCAGACAGAGTTACCAGTTACGCAGAGATAGTTTAGAGTACGCGGTTGCATCCACTATTGCTTTGTGCTCTCATCATCGGACTTTGTACATGATACTTATTGAATCAATCCATCTTCTTATTGCGTTCAATATCATGTCAGAATGTATGCTTCTCTATAGTTATTAGTAATTGCTAAATCCCTTATTGCTTCGTCTGATCTATTGAATACTTCAATACTGCAATGTTCTATACATCACTTCACTCCATAATTGTTTGGCTACAAAATCACTTTAGCACTAATGATTTCAAAGTTAGTTGCTAAAAGATCAAACATGAGGATTGTCATTATAGCTTTGTTTGGTTTTTGATAGGTATAGTCATGCACAATGAAAAAAAATCATTCCGCTACGCTCAATAGTTCGTCCATAGACTTCGACTTATCAACTCTTTCTTTCTTCCAATAGCTACATCCCTTAGATATCCCTCAGAAGTGATGGGAAAACATATCTATGGATTTTGTAGTTGGACTTCCAAAGTCCCAGCATCAGAATGATTTTAATTGGGTTGTAGTGGACAGGTTAACTAAGTTAGCTATGTTCATACCAGTAAAGTCAACTGCTAAGGCTTTGGATTTAGCCCAGATCTTTGTGTAAAGATTATTCAGACTTTACAGATTGCCAAGTGATATTGATAGTGACAGAGATCCTAAGTTTACAGGTCATTTTTGGTCACCTGTATTCCATAAGCTAGAAACCTCGCTTAGTTTAAGTTCTACTGATCATCCTCAGTGGAAAGATTACATTTCTTTAATTGAGTTTGCTTACAATAGTGGAAGACATTCTACTACAAGTTATATTCCATTTATGCTGATGTACGGTTTTCAACCTAGATCTCCGATAAATGTGGAGACGAAGTCTATTAAGATCCAATAAGTTGCAGATTTCCTGCATGATATGCATGAAATGTTGCAAGTGGCACGTGATAGTATCTGTAGTGCTTAGGACAGAGCTAGATCTTAAGACTCTGAGGTCTCCCAGACATTTTAAAACTGTTGACTGGGTATATCTTAGAATTCCAAAAGATTCAAAGACTATGCGTAGGTGTAAGCATTATAAGTTGTCTACCAGATATTGTGGAACGTTTCAGATTATAAGAAAAATTGGTTCTTTAGCTTACGAACTTGATCTTTATGATAAGTCTATTGCTCACCCAGTGTTTCATGTAAATCGGTTGAAATTAAGTTTACATGAAGGTGATGTAGTTGGACCTGATGAGGATCTTACCCACTTAGAGGATTTATCGCTTAGTGTACCTTTGGAATCCGAAAGAATACTCTGAACCAAGGATAAACAATTGAGAAATTGGTCTATCTCTAACTGCTTGATTAGGTGGAAGGGTCAGACTGAGGATGATGATTCATAAGAAAGAGTTGAAAGCATAAAGAAGAACTTTCCTAGTTTTCACTTCTAAGGACATAAGTAGTTCAAGGGGGGAAGAATGTTACATCCATGTCCAGTATGTAGGATTTGGAATACTTCCTAACATGGATAGCCGGTACTCCAGTGTATAAGATTGTTGGTTACGCCATGTTATTCCGAGCTTGGACGATAATGTAATTAATATTATGAGGGCCCAGACCTATAATTGGACTATGGAGCACTTGCATGGTGTTTGACTGCTATTATGCAAGAATAGGAGGTTAATTGCTTTTGATAGGAATGGAGGGATCATAGAGGGAATATTATCTAGTCATTTGGAGAGTATATATCCTAGTGGAACTCACTCATCTCCTCATTGTCTTTCTTGATTTCAAAAGCCAGGATCTCTTCCCCTTTTGTATTCATTCACCTTGGCTTGGGGGTAAAATGGTTAGGGTATTGACTAGTCATTTCCTGTTGGTTGGCTGGGTTGCATGTAACAGGATTTGAGAAGATCTTCACTTGGCGATCGTGAAACCTTTGATTGAGAATTGAAGAGTTTATTGTCTATCCTCTCAAGTGTCCTTTGTTGATGAGTTTTTTTTTAATATCAATAACAATAATGAGAAGTAGAAGGATGTAAAGATCCATATATAGAAAACTTGAGAAGTACTATGAAGGTAATTTGAGATAATTTAAGGATAATTTGAGATCAAAATTTCTTGAATCTCCAACATAAGATTGGTTACCTTACATATTGTGAAGATTATCTAAATAAGATGAAATCTCATATGGAAGAAAAATGTATCAAAAATATATTCAAGATCAAGTACAAAGCAGATGGCAGCATCTACCGAAGGAAGGCCCCCGACTCGTGGCAAGGGGGCCTTCCTTCGGTCGATGCTGCCATCTGCTAGCAGAAATAGTTCACTTTAACAAAAGTTGAGATCTTCGTAAGAAGAGAAGAAAAGCAAGCTACCTTAGGCCCATTAAATTGGGAAGTAGCCAATGTAGTAGCCTCGCATAAGCAAGAAGGGCCCACTACAAAAAATTACCTACCCCTTTGTATTTATTGTCTTTTGAGTTCATTTATGATATAATAGTACTACCATCTCTTGTCTATGAGTGTGAGAAAGAGAGAATATATGACATATGTTGAGTGCAATTCTTAGTTCTTGTAAATAGAAAAATTAGGCACATGTTTGAGGTGGTGGCCCATTGAGAGGTTTATAGGTTGTTGATTAGGGCAAAAAATGGCTAGTTCTGGTAGCTAAGGGGTGGTGTAGGTCGGAGTTTGAGAGAGCAACATGAGAAAACTCACCAAATTTGTTAAATAAAAACTCCAATTCATATGCTATTAGTGTAGTAAGGCTATAGCTAGGAAAAAGTAAGCCAAAAGTTAAAGATGTCATAGATTCGAGGGCAAAGTCAGAGAATGACATAATGTGAACCATAGATATTACCCGAAAGGGGGAAGACAAGGCTTGAGCAAGCACGGTGGTAGTTTTATGAAAGACTCGAGGGGTGATCAATGCAAAGAGATGTTTCCATGGGGTTCTAACATTTTGCGAGTAAATTTTTTGCAAGTTTTGCAAGTTTCTATCCATGATTCAACAAAATGGTAGCACGTGCTACTCTTTTTATGCCACTACACAATTTTTTAAGAACAAAAATTGTGGTTTGATGCATACTTACAAAATTTGACTATCCATCAAATCCTGAATAGGTCCATCACAAAATACTTTGTTACTCTATAAATATAGGTTTACTTTTATCAAAAAAAAATTGTGTTCTTATAGTTGTAAAAGTTAGCATGTCGGCGTGCTAGCCTGCAAATAGAACTTTTTGAAAAAATAAATAACTTTTTGGAGCTGATTTGGCTAGCATGCCGGTGTGCTAGCCGAGTAAATTATAAAATAGAAAAGCTATTTTGACACATTTGAGAACCAAAATTTGAGTAAAAAAATTATTTCAGAATATTTATTTCAACCTCCAAACATAGTAAGCTGACATGCTAAGTAAACTAACTAATTTTTTTTTATAGCCTTTAAAGATAGCATGCCGACTTGCTATATGAAATGAGAATTTTTTTTTGCAGCCTCCAAAGATAGCATGCCGGCGTGCTAAGGGTCTCGCCGGAAATTTTTTTCCCTTAGCACGCCGGCATGCTATCTTTGGAGGCTGCAAAAAAAAAAAAATTTAATTCGAATTTTTTTTTACTTTGTGAAATTTTTAACTATGTACCAAACCACATTCTTAATAATAAACATTGAAGTCGTAGCATAGAAAAAGTGGCACACCATGTTTTTGTTGCATGATGGCATGAAAGAAACTCGCAAAATGCCAAGGCTCGTTTCCATGGGGTAATGTTATTAGCCTCCATGTGTCCTAGCTTGCCACATCTAAAACATGAGTTAGGTAAACCATCATGTTCACTTTTTGTTTATAGACGTGGTTTGTAGCTTTGTTTTGATGTAAAAGAGGAGGAGGTTTGGAGAGCTTTTATAGAAGATGAGTTTCTATAGGCATGACTTTAGCCAAAGGAAATGTAGAATCTTTGTCGAGGTTGGAGAAAACTTAAGAACAAGCACTCCAAGGAAAGCAAGGAAATTGTATCCAAACATCGACCTTCAAGTTTAGACTATTGTTAATGGAAAAAGCCACTTTCTACTTAGAGGTAAGAAGCAAGTTACCTTTGAACCAATAAGTAACTATGGTTGACACCTTATTAACTTTCTAAGAAATGAACATTTCAAATATAAAAGATGTGGCCCAAGGACTTAGCCATTGACTCACATTGAAGGTACGGAGATTGTCCCTGCAAGGAGGCTTTCCCATGAAATACAAAAAAAAAACCAAATGACCAACAATGAAGAAGGAAATGCATCATCTCATTTTGGTTGTCCACGTGTAAGTTTTGGCGAAGGGTTCTTTAAAACTACGACACGTACATGTATATTGAGCTATTTGAGATGACGCAAAATACAAAGGAAAACGGAGCATTTCACATTAAGTGGATATCGACACTTGGCTTAAGAAGTTGTATCAAAACACACTTCCACTTAAGTTGTATTTTTGGAGTTTAACGGTAATTCCAATTGCAGGAGGCCGACATTTTGATTAAATCAAGTTGTAAGGACGCTAATCGTACAATTGTACACTTTTGTGCGTGTCCACAAAGACATTCAAAATATTCATTGGGTGGGTACACACACGTTTTGAAAATGTTTGGTTTGCACACCTCTGTACAAGCCTTTCAAGTTTGTAAAAGAAACGCTATGGGATAATACGAGCCAAGTCCCAAGTCGAGGCTCTCGTGTGGCTTAGCTCCCTTGTTTTTGTTCGACACATCAACAGGAGGTCACAAAAAACACATGGAGAGCATTGCATCATGTCGTCGATCTTATAGCCAGCCGCCCCTTCATCATGACCGCAAGACCCTAGGGTTGGCTAGGTAAGCCTTAACAACTCACACAAGGCACATCCTTCCCCTAGGGCATGGACCCCCAAAGTTAAAAGTACAATATTTTTTGGTTAAAATGGTCAAATATTGCTGCATGAGAAAGGCTTACTTTACCCTTGCCACATGGAGGCAGCTCAAGGTGGGCAGCAGACACTTACCATTTAACCGATGGATATTGCCAAGATCCAGCGTGTGCTTCTTCTGTGGGCTTTCGTGGCGGCACTTCTGTTTGACTTTTGGGTAAAAAACAGCAAACACACACACCCGCACATTGAAAACGGTTGGAGAGGTGGCCTCTCAAGGGCCCATGGGCTTTGCTAGCAGATCCTGCTTTGTACATTCCAGATCTGATTCTGGGCGTACAGAAAAGCAAAGCAGCTTTTGGGTAATACTCCAAAAGGGCAAATTTGACATTTGGATCTGACCTGTATCAACAATGACCTGGAGAAATTCCACAAATTTGACAACCCTCTGTGACTTGTGCTAACAGGGATGGTTCTAACTGAAGATATTTTGACATGAAGATATTTTGACAATCTTCTGTAATCTATGGTGTTAATGGTGATGATGGTTTTTGTTGTAATGGTGATGGTTGTATTTATAAGGATGGTTCTAACTTCGAGTGCAAGAACATGGGTCCTTGATTTGATCACTGATCTCATTAACAATATGAAACCTTAGTGTTAGAGCTATGGTATTAGTGCTATGAGCTGTCTAGTGCAAGATCACAGAAAACTTGGTCCTTGATCTGATCACTGATCTCATTGGCCACGTGACCCCTTAGTGCTAGAGCTACTGGTATTAGTGCTATGAGGTGGTGTTTGATTTCTCAGTTGCTTGCGTTTTGTTTTTCTAGTTGTCAATTCAAACTGCCAATCTCCAATTTAGGTGTTGATTCATGATTATCACCACTAAGTGCTCCGGGTTTACTATGTAAGCACCGGAATTAGTTGGTGGCTTAGTTGATTATGAACTTTCCGGGATCTGGGCTAAATTCACGTGCAAAACATCACTGCGGAGCCATTTTTTCGTGACTGCTAAGTCCCAGTGATCACTGTCCCAGGCTGAAGCTGCTAAAACTTGTGTTCTTCCTAGATCTACCTGAATCATCAAAGGCTATCTCTCAACTCACACAAATACATCAAATATTCATTGACTGTCACTCGAATATGCAAGCCCAGAAAAGTACCATCAGCATGCTTGAAAAAGATGTCATTTTAGAAACTATCAAAATAGACATCAATCTGCCAACAAACCCAGAGCACACGCTGGGAAATGGATTACAGTCCATCCTTTAGTTAGCAGCATACGTAATCAAATCTGCCCACCTCAATAGCATGACGAACTAAATGCATGCCAAGATTACTTTTTGGGCAGCAGAATAGAGCCGAGACGATCCATCCACGTCCACGGCAGAAAGTTGAAAGCTAAGGTTTTCAACAAACACTACCAGCAGCAGCAGGTGGGTCCGGGGGTCCCTGCCACCAAGATCCGCCGGACGTTGCGAATTATCAGCCCGGAGCCCAATGGATCCAGGGGATCAGATATTGCTGAATTTTCTATGCAAACAACTCTTGAAGTTTTGACTTGCACAAACCTCAGACAGATTAAACAATACACACTTAAACTTTAAATCGTAAAGAAAGCCGCAAGATTTATGTCTTAAACTTGGGAGCCGCAAGCATTAATGGAGCCTTAACCTGGGAGTGTTGCCAGGGTGAGGAATTCCAAGCGGAATAGAGCGTTTTGTGAGCCACCCAGCCAATTTATGGTGAGATCAGCTCTTGGAGCGAGTGCCAGCTCCCCTTTGTGGGGCGTCTCTGCGTGGCTGCCTAGGAAGGACCCACGTCCTTCCCATGGCTGTGGCGTCCATGGTCATCCGTTGCTTCTTTCGCCTGTCACTTCACCGACCAGATTTTGCTGCCTATAACTGCCACGGCCTCCACCAAGTTGCTGAATTCATCTCGAGCGTGGTCAAGGTTTCGCCAGGAGCCAGGACTGCAACCGATCTCGAGGGATAGTGCGAGAGAAATAGAGAGTGAGCGAGAGAAAAAGTGCTGTTCTATTCCTGGTTAAGTATAGCACTTCCGTTCGTGTCTTGAGATTCTGTTTCCTCTGACAGTGAATCACAATTTTCACCTGAATTTTATTGTAGGGGGCTAGCAATAGGAGCAGCCAATTCATTCTCAATCTTTGAGATTCCCAAAAGAATTTAGTTGTAATTTCTCCGCGTGTGCGGGTGGGGATGAGAAGCTGATCAGATCAGCTAATAGCAGGGACAATTTAGTGCATAGGTAGTAGCTGATGGAGAAAGCAGCAGGGAATGTGACAGCGCAGTTGCAGCTGCCTCCGGGGTTTCGGTTTCATCCCACAGATGAGGAGCTAGTGGTGCACTATCTCTCCAGAAAGGCAACATCTCGTCCATTTCCAATTCCGATAATAGCCGAGATCGATCTCTATAAATTCGATCCATGGGATCTTCCAAAAAGGGCCTTGTTCGGGGAGAGAGAGTGGTATTTCTTCAGCCCTCGCGATCGGAAATATCCCAACGGCGCTCGCCCCAATCGAGCTGCAGCCTCTGGCTACTGGAAAGCCACAGGCACAGATAAGCCCATCAGCAGCGATGCCGGGGGATATCACAAGGTCGGTGTCAAGAAAGCGCTTGTGTTTTACAAAGGCCGAGCTCCCAAAGGCGTGAAGACTAACTGGATTATGCATGAATATAGGCTCATCGGTGATGCCAGTACCAAACCGTCCAACGCCAGGAGGAAAGGTTCTCTAAGGGTAAGCCTCGTGATGATCAATCAGGTTGATGGATTTTGCTGTTTTCATTGTTTGCTTGATTGATGATTGATATTTAGTACAATTCAATAGCAAGGCATATGGTTTGAGACTGATAGTTTGTGGTGGGTTGTGGTAATTCAGCTGGATGATTGGGTGCTTTGTCGAATCTATAAGAAGAACAGAAGCTCTCAAGCTAAGATGGCTGCACCCAAGATGGAAGCGGAAGAAGAATCATGCCTGGAGGACGTTCTTGCATCCTTGCCAGACATCGATGATTCCAAGCTCTGTCTTCCCCGCATCGGATCGTTTAACGCCCTCGTCGATCAAGACCACCGCATCGACAGCTTCTTCACAGGGGAAGCGTCCGAAGCTGGCAATAGGAGCTCTCTGATTTATGCAGAACCATGGCAGAGAAGGATTCAGGACCAATATTCTGGAGATGCCGCACTTCAGCTTGAGTCAAAGGCAGTTCCAATCAGAGATTTTATGTTCGATGATGTTGAAGCCATGCAAGGGCAGTTGCAACCAAACTGGAGGCATGACCCAAGCCCTATTTCAAGAGACGATCTTCATCAAGCGCTCTTGCAGAGAAACGACTCAAATCTCACCGAAATGCTCCAAAACTCTCGGACGTTGAGACAGAAGGGAAGAATGATCGGATCATTGCGTATGCAGGAAGATGAGGTGCAAAGTACTTGCAGGTCCCCCAATTTTTCACAGATGAAACAACAACAGCAGCAGCAGCAGCAGCACCATCACCCACAAGCATTGAATGTATCAGGAGGACTGTCAACAACAGGGACCTCTTCCCTGACATATCCCATGCAAGGATTGGATCATATGCCATCTCAATTGCTACCAAATTGCATCCCAAAACTTGAGAGTGACTCCGAGCTCTTCCCCAAGTTGAATGGCTTCTACATCCACAGTTACAGCTGAACATACTTTCCATTGATTGTTGTATAAATTTGTCTCTGTGAATGAGGTTCATTGTTTTGAGTTTTTCAGCTATTCATTCAGTGTTAAGGCCACCAGAGCTTCACAAGCACTTGGTAGCTTTAGCATCTCAGGTACAAACTATTTTATACACACAGTTTTACTGAAAGGGAAGGATGATTCCCTGTCAAAGTGGTTCAGCTTCAAAACACTAGTACATGACTAGGGAGGACTTACTGGTATTCTCATGAAAATACAATTCATAGCTAGAAGAACTACTAATCTTTGTCTTTTATAGGAATACTTTTACTCGTCTTGAGCTTCAGAATGGATACATGCGGATACTTGCATCTTATTATTCAGTTCTTGAGGCATAAGTTGCAATGATAGATGAGATGTTAGAAACCCACTTTTTGAGCACAGATTCTCATATCAGAGAGTTGGCCAACTATTTTCACCATTGGATGTTACAAATGTTTAAAAATATACGCAAAATTTTGTTTTAAGAAAAGTGATGTATTTTGACATGATCCCTTCTTGTTCATCTGTGGTTACTACTTTGACTATTAACTTTCTGGTATGAATACAACTAGTTTATGATACAGAGTCGTGCGGATGATGAACTCCACAGAAAAATCTAGATGTATTTAGGCAACCTAGTCAATGTCCAGCATACTAAGAGAATCTACACTTTTACCTTCAGCAAGGGTGGAACAGCCTTGAAGCTTTCATGCTCGGCATCATGAATTCTGACATTCTTAGTGCGTAGCTGAACAACTTATGCTCTCTCTGCATGACTATGGATGTGATGAGAATTGGTGATGCCTCTCCTATCAACCAGCACACAATCTCCTCTCTATCTTTTTCCAAGGCTTATAATTGTCTACAAGTTTGAAGCAATCTATGGGTTGCAATTTTGGGCTTGCAAGTTTGAGTTATTAATGTGCTTTTATTGAAGATCCCCTTGATCCCTTGAAATATCTCATCATTGTCAGTCACAACAGGTTGAGTTGTATAAGAGTTGCATAGATGCAAGTTGAAATTTAGTTAATGCAAGGTTGATGTATTGGAGCCATGTGTCCCATGTTCAGGTATGGATGGCATTTTGTTCGTTGTTGGACAATCTACGTTGTGAGATGCATATCCTTGACATAGCCTTGAGTCACTTGCATTGGAAAAGGAAATACTTATACATTAACCTCAAAAGATGTTTTGTCTACTTTTCGAAGTTCTTTGTTAATTGCCTACATATGCATCATTGGTGGGTATGCTTGGATGTAATTAAAATATAGCCAATCATGTAAATTGTTTGTTGTCCCATCATAAGTAGGGTAAAATGTATATGTCAAAGAAGTGAAAAAAAAAAAAAAAAACATCTCACAATATGACCAAACAAATTGTATCTTTAAAGAGAAATATTACAAGATACTATGATTTACTTATGGCAAGGAAAAAGAGAATCAAACAAGAAAAAAACATTTCACTTTTCTTGTTTGTATCCGCATACTTGTGGTTCCCTCAATGTTAAGTACAGACTATAGTCCCGATACAAGTTGGTGTTAAGTACAGACTATAGTCCCTCAATCGGTCCACCTTGGTATTCACTATGCCTTTGGTTGTGTCCTCCACATTGACCAACTATGTGGCTTTGATACATATGTTCTTATGGTAGTTAAAAAATGTTAGGGATGGTAGGTATGACTTATGGCTCACAATCTACCTACTTGGCACAACCAAATTCAACCACCAATAAGCTGCACAATGAGATCTCAGTGGGAGACGATGCTTATGGGAAAACCACATAGCTTAGTAAATATCCATGGATCACATGTACATAAAACAAATCATTAGTAACAAAACAACTAATATCCATCAATTTAAGCAAAAAGATCCATAAATCATGCATGCCAAACCATCCATTGAATATCCATCATGTGCTACACAAAGTTTTAATAGTAAAACATAAAACTTGTATTCTAAGTAGAAAAGTTACCATGTTGTCACCACAACTAATTACATGAAGGCCCGTTCTCAAGGTTAAAGCTGACATGACTTTGGGGCCACTAGTGAGTACCAGCCATAGAGTTAACAATGCACTAGTTAGGGGAGTTGAGTCTTAGAGTTTGTGTCGCAATTTAGGGTCTTGACTATATCTTGCACATATTGCTCCCCTATAGTTTCTTGTCCA
Source organism: Diphasiastrum complanatum (assembly GCA_029204225.1). Classification (NCBI taxonomy): domain Eukaryota; kingdom Viridiplantae; phylum Streptophyta; class Lycopodiopsida; order Lycopodiales; family Lycopodiaceae; genus Diphasiastrum; species Diphasiastrum complanatum. The sequence goes on along the minus strand of CM055099.1, from coordinate 62,890,368 downwards.
TTTTGTATCTTTCTGTTGCACCAACAAAAGCCTTGAAATTGTTAGAACACACTTTTTATATAATAGGGAGTCTACTTTTGGTACCAATGGCATGAACAAGATGTCTGAGGTGCTTGAAATTAGTAAAAACTGAACAACAATGATTTGAGGGTTTCAATTGGAGGTCTTGGATCATACAAAGAGGAAACAAGGATTTGGAATGAACTAGATAAGTTTGGAGCTCACAATAGCATTTTAAATGGTTGGCACCGCAATAGAGAGCAATCTTACTGGTCCTAAGAGTCGCAAGAAAAAATATGCAAGTTGACATACCATGAAAATTCTCAAATTAACATAACAAGTGTGGAATAATCACACGAATATTTCGGAGCCCAAAACAAGAAACCGTGCACTGATGCTAGGGAGTGCCTGACACAACAACATAACATCAATTCACCGTTGGGAACCCAATGAAAAACTTAGGAGTCACAAGTAGACAATACAAGATTAAGAGTACCTTTAACACAATATTTGTGCAAACAAATGCTAGTAGAACAACAAAAGAAATCTCTTGGTGACACACATGCTTCTTCTTTTTTTCTTATTTATTTTTTATTCTTTCTATTGACTTTCCAAAAGAGAACAAGATTATTGAAACAAGATGCTAGGTTGAACCCCTTCACAAAGACTCTACGTGTTGTTACACTTTTTACTACCACTTTTGCTATGTAATTTAGAGACTCTCATATTGTTGATGATAAATTGCTACTCTTTTGGCACATTTTGCATGGTGGTACTAATATGTGAATAATAAGAGAGAACTTGCATATTATACAAAGGAACTTTACGTCCAATCTGCCCCAATATTGAAATTGTGGATGGTTACTTTTACTTTACCGTGTCAAATTGTCTCAGTCCCACTTATACTATGGGCAGTGGTAGATTTTTGTGACGTTCTTCCATATCTAAAAAATTCTCCTCGGCTTTTAAACTGTGCTTGAGTAGCCACTATGTACCACGTGAGACCCAACGCATTGCTTCACAAGTTGTATTGCAAAGGGAACTCAAGACCTAGTACCAAGCATAAGTAGGTTAATGGGAATGTAAACAATAATAGAACATACTTTTATTACACTTACCTGGTATATCACCTACACAGTTGAAAGGAGGTTGGTCTATGTGCACAAAATATGTTCCATATGATTTGTATGAATATTAATGAAATCAAAAGAAATTCACATTGCCTTTTTATGGCCCCTCCTTTCCCTTCAAAACTCAGATTATCCCCTTGATGTCCTCACTCCGACTTTGCTTTGGTGTAAGAAGGGTTTTTTTTTATGAATTTTACTTCATGGAAAGATGCTTCAAAAGAAATGGAGGATAATATCAATTGGATGTTGTACGAATGTATTTGAAAGCTGGGTTTGCAATAGCTTGATGATGTTGTCTCCACTAAGCCATGTCATGAAGCAAAGCAAAAATTTCAACCCAATTCTTACATAAGAAAATCTTGTTTTTAATACCAAAATAAATTCTCCTATCAATAATAAATGAGAAGTTTCCAAGTATAAACGAAACGAACCACAAAACGTGCTATATGTATGTCATGCATACGAAAGCATCCCACGAAATGATTTGCTCACCAAAGTAGGCCATATCTATGTGGTACCATTATCTATATGTAAAGAACGCAAATCATTATCAATATTATCTATTCTTTTCTCTTTTTTGTGGTCCTCTACACTTACTCACTGAAAGTGCAAATATCGGCAAGATAAAATTGCATGCGCTACTTCATGATTCATCTTAATGTCATCAAGTGCATTGGGGAGTAGATTGTCAATGTCAATGAGTTTTTTATTTCGTTTTTTTAAATAATTATTATGTGATTTATACCACTCAACTTTACATTACTCATAACATTATTGTCTCAATCTTTTTTTATTTGTCATAAAAAATAAATCCAGATGATCCTTTGGTCAAAGTCGTTCAACATCACAAAACCAATATATGACTTGGCATAATTGAAGTTTCTAATATTCTCAAAGCAAAGCTCTATAGCTACCAATATTACTAATTTAAAGTATTCTTTTCTAAAAGAATGTGTCTAGGTATATTCTTTGAGCTTCTTAGTTATTTCATGAAGATACTTGCATCTTGTAACTTAATGCTTGAGGTGTAAGTTGACATTGTAGTTCATATATTAGAAACCCACAATTTGCACATTGTTCTAGTTAAGGTAACTTTTCAAAGAGTGACAATTACCAATAGAGATTTATTGGAAAAGACATTAATGTCATGAGATGCTTATTATGTACATTAGGTTTTATCCTCTTGTGATGTTTGTAATTCTTGGCTTTGCCTTTCAAAGGGCCTATATATTGTGTTCAAGTTTGTCAAAATGTGGAAGTTAAAGTAAATGCCTCGAATTTTAGAGGCTTACTTTGGTACATGAGAGTCTCTAAAGTGCAACTATTATGTAAATTTATCCTTGTGTTCTATGTAAAAGGTTAATATACCCATGAAGTCTTATCAATAAATTCCACTCATATGGTCAACAATAAATTGTTGACACTATTGATTCGTGTATCAAAATGGGCTAGGAAATTGATTGAGAAAATTCTAAACTTTAATAGAATACTCATGGATTGATCCGATATGTTGACCAAGATCCACAAGAGTTTTCTTACTAAATTGAAAGCACAATATATTTTTTTAAATTAGCCATAGATGAAGAGCTTTTTATGAAATACAAAAGGAAAATTAAAGAGAACAAAACTTAATAGCCTAAAGGAGCAAGGGGAGATGCAAAAATCATGAAACCCAAATGCCTTAGTTTTTCTTTTTGACCAAATGTTCCAAAGAGTCACTTCTTTAAGACTATACCAAAAACAATTAGCATAAAGATCATCAAAATCAATGTCGGACATCTATGGTTTTCTTTCTATGTTGAAAGCATAATATTCATTTCAATTATGTCTAGTTGACATGAGTCTTATATACATAGAAATGGTAAGGATGTCCATTTATTGATTTCTTCTAGAAAAAAATCGATAATATTCACTTTTGAGATATCAAGGATTTTTTTATTTATAAAAACACAAATTTTGAAAATCTCATCTTTACATAAACTAGTTTTTGCATTTATGAGGACATTTTCAAAGTTTAGAAATCGGAATTTTTTTTTTCAAAATCAAAGATTTTGGGGCTTACCATAACTAGTGTCTAATAGATATATATATGTGTGTGTATATGTATGTATATATAAGAAGCAAACTTGATTTCTTACCAAGGCAAAATTGCAATGATAATAGGGTGGCCCAAGGTTGACACCTACAAACTTATAATGTCCTCGACATCTGTCAACATTTTGGGAACGCTAAAAGATAATAACCATAAAAATGCAATTTTAAGAGAAGTCTAAAATGTACACAAGCCATATACTCCTCGTGCAAAGTTCAACCACACTTAAATAATTGCATTGTTTCAAGGTACACATGCTCTTTGGCAAAACCGGGAAATTCAAAATTACGATATTAACTGAACAGTAAATTAAAAAACCATAAAAAAAATTTATACCACTTTTGCAAAATTGTCCTATTGTCCATCTACAACCATCTGGTGACTACCAAAAACAATGTGCCAAGAAGAAGTTGCAACAAGATCATTGAAGGCGTGTACCTAATTGCAAGATTAGGCAATGTGAACATAGTTAGTAAATAAGTGATTATTTCAATAATGGCCTTGTTGGTAGATCCATCACCATCATGATCTCCAACGAACATAAATGTAATTAAATAACGAGGGCTTTCAATGCCTTGCCTTTGTGAATAAATGCAATTAAATAAGTGCGACACCACATAATGGTGCAGCTTTCAATGCTTTGCCTTTGTGAATAAATGCAATTAAATAAGTGAGACACCACATAATGGTGCAATGTACTCACACGATAAGTGCTGATAAATTATAAATGTGCCTTGAAGCATGATAGAAACTCTTCTTATACCATTGTCGTGCGAATTGCTTCAAATCATAGATACTTCTGTGCATTTGACATGCATAGGTAGGAAGTGAGTCGGAGATATAACTTGGAGGTTGATCCATGTAGACTTCTTCGTCTAGCGCGCCATGTAAAAATGTTGTCTTCTCATCGACGATATGAATCCTGAGGTCACATGCAGTTGCATATGCAAATAGTAGGCGCAATATCATAAACTTTGTAAAAGTCAGGTTGTTTGAGAAAAATATAAAGCCAAGCTAACTTAGGCGTAAAATGTTAAGTGGGACCAATTATTTATGGTTTGTCGGGTTACTCCAACCTTGGACACTAAAATATCATGCAATGCTATCTAGACTTTGGCAGGTGGTCATGGGTGATTAGCAGGAGATTGCTCATGTCATTCAAGGTGCGTGCTCCTTGGAAGAGGGTTGAACTGGGATTCTCCTGTAAATTATGATTGACGGATTATAAATTGATACTTAAAGGTCATTTGAAGATTACAAGGAAATGTGAAGATTCTTAAGATAATGAGTAATTCTTGATCAATTGGGTGAGTCAAGGATTTAGCTTTTTGTGAGAGACAAAGGGAGAGAGGGAAGAGCAAGTTTCTATCATTGTGGATCTTAGTGTTAATGCTTAGTGTTAATGGTTGTAGTGCTAGTGGATCTTAGTGTTAATTGCACATGTTGGATTATGAAATATGCTATCGCTCTCATGGGAACGAACCTCCGTGTGACAACTAACTTCATCTCCTTGATGCTTGTGTGCTTGGATCTAGGGTTGAGGCTAGGATAGAAAACATCCCATTACCATTTTGGCACCGTTGTCGGGGAGCTACACCAAGTTTAAAGTTTTCAGCATGTTTGGATGGATATTAGCTTGCATTTAGGCATATTGTTTTGGCATAGTAGTGTTAAAATTGCATTTTAGAGTTAAATTGGGAGCTATTTTGTTTGATTTGACTGGTTTGACTTGTTTAAAATCTAATTTGATTGTTGAGTAGGGGAAGCCATACTGATTACAATTCTTAAAATCCATTTGAATCTTAGAAATCAGAGAAGATAACAAAAATCATTTATTTTTGTCAGATTTGGTGAAAAAGAAGGCAAATTCGTCATCAGACCTCATAACTTTTTGCTCTTTGGAAAAGAAACTTCGCCGAGTTGCAGACAACACCGCCTTTACACAGAGTATCTTCAGTTTGTAAGGGCGAAAATTCCCAGCAGATTTCTAGAAACAGAACAAAAACAATAAAAAACCACCAAAATTTGAATAATTAGGGAGTCAAAAATGGACCAATAGGATTCAGAGGCCAGGGTCCTCCTCTCTACTATAAGAAGGGACCAACTCAAGTTTCTACACATGTTCATTCTTCATTTCAATAAAGCAAATTGGTTCTCTTATGAAGTGGATTTATGAATGTCCTTGCTCTTTATCACTTTTCCTCCATCTCTCATGCTTATTTTGAGTTTATCAATTGTTGGATCTGATTCTTATTGGGATTGCATGTTATTATACTTTTTATGAGGGAGAAAGAGAGAGAGAGAGAGAAAGAGTAAGCTATCTTTGTTGTGGATCTAGTGTTAGTGGATGTAGTGTTAATGCTTCGGGTTAGTGGATGTTAGAGTTAGATGTGGATCTTCCATTCATGCTAAAATCTGAACTATATTATCGCTCTCATGGGAACGAATCTATGCGTGACAACTAACTTCATCTCTTTGATGCTAGATTGACTAGATCTTGGACTAAGGTTAGGCAAGGAAAGAAACCCACTACAATAGTGTTGTCACATTAATGCCTTATAAAGGATGTCAATACAATTGGGATGATTGGCATGCTCTGTCTCATCACCTATGGAAAATCTAGTTTTATGGGTTGAATGCCAATGCTTGTTCTTTGGAAGAGTGACAAATGCAAGGAGAGAATGTTTTAAAATCACATCGTATGTACATTGATCGACGTTCAGAAATACATGGTAATATTGCTATATATATAAATAGTTTCATTGGTCACCCTTCATTAACTAATTGTGATTTTGTGGAACGCACCAATGGAAAGGAAAATTACTTTTTTAGGCAACCAAAAGGTACATACGTAATGGGATGTGCGATAAGGCCCATTAAACGTGGTAAAGAGCTATTCATCAAATATAGCTTCAATCGTCCTCTTCCAAGATGTGTAAAAAAGGCTTTGAGCCAAACTCAAGCATGTACCTTGTGAATATTATAATGCATTTTATCTATTTAGTGGGAACAAGTTTTTTGGTCAATTGATACATCTAGTACAATAATGCATGAATCTTACCATGATACGTTATGATGAATGTCAAGTAATTGTTTTTTTTTAATTTCATGTTGAAAATAACAAACATACTTGAAACAAGATTTTAGATATGATGTTTGATTTGAATGTCTTGATTTAAGTTTTAATTTTTATGAATGACAATCGTATATGTTAATTGATGAATATTTGTTTCCCATGTTTGAAGGGCTACGAATCATCATCTAGCTCTACTGACGATGACAATAGTCACTCCATATCCAAAACAAAATTGGCATACGATCACGTCGTGACGGTATGGGCCACACATAAATCAACTATCACGTCGTGAGGGTATGGGATTGAGAGCTATGATGAAAATATATGAACAACAACGTGCCAAAACAAATCAGCCTTGACCTACTACTACTTCTTCTTCAAAGTCAAGATCAAGTGCTGAAAATGATTTTTGCATTCAAGATGAAGTTGAAATCATGAACAACTTGATAAATAACATCTATGAGCATCATGACGTGGAAGAACACACTGAACATGATAATGAATCATTTTTTAGTGTCGAGAAAAAAAAATTGAGAGAAGAATCGGAAACACCATCATATCCTAGAGCAAAGACATCTCGTTTGGCTGCTTCCTTGCTTATATTGGACCTCCAAGCAAAATATAAATGGAATGATACAAGTGTTACATCCTTATTTGGGTAAATAAGATTGAGTTTTTTTTTAAAGATTTTAGTAGATGTGAGGTTCATGACAAAAGTTTTAGTTGGCTAGATGATTTTATTTTATATTATGAAAATTCATTTGATTATGTACAAGTTATTGTGCAAACTACTCCCAGAAGGAAACACTATGTTAGTAACAAGAGGTGAGGCACGAAAAATGTTGAGTGCAATGGGAATGGACTATACATTGCATCATGCTTGTCCAAAAGATTGCATCTTATATCGTGGTGAGTATCGGGGGTTAAAAGCTTGTCTTATATGCGATACTCTTCGATATCAAGATGACTTACAAGGGACCACTATCCTGGGCAAGGTGTTACAACACTTTACAATAATTCCATGATTGCAACGATTGTTTCGTTGCGAGTCTCTTGCAGAATTTGTGAATTGACATGCTAGTCATCGTTCTTCGGATGAGATCATGAGAGTACCCTCAGATTTTCCTGCATGGAAACACATTGACAAAGAATATCCATGTTTCACAAGTGAAACAAGAAACATGAGATTTAAACTTGCAACAGAAGGGGTTAACCCCTTTGGAAAAGTGTCTACTTGGCCAGTGGTGTTGGTCAACTACAACATTCCACCTTGGCTAAGCATAAAAAAAGGACATCTCATGCTAGCACTTCTAGTTCCTGGAAAACATAAAGTAAAAAATATCAATATCTACCTTGCACCATTGATTGAAGAACTAGAACTACTATGGAAGGGAGTCCAAGCATATGACATCTCACGTCCACTACAAGACAATACATTTTTGTTGCATGCAATTTTAATGTGGACAATGCATGACTATCCAGTATTGGGCGATTGTTCAGGTGACTATAAAATGAAATCACTTGTATATATATATATATATATATATATATATATATATATGTATGTGTGTGTGTATACACACACACACATATATATATACACACACACACACACAGATATATGTGTGTATACATATACATATACATATATGTATATATATATATATATATATATATACTAGTTGCGAGTGCCCGTCGTTGACTGGCAATGGCGGCCGATCTAGGTGACGACTGATGATTTGGAAATTCAGTATGTCGTTGATAGGCGATGACGACCGATCTAGGTGGCGGCCGATGATCTAGTGAGTCTTGGGAAAAATTCGAGTCTTAGGAAAATTCGAATCTTGGAAAAAATTTGAGTCTTCAGAAAATCATCGAGTCCTTTGTAAAAAGTCGAGTTACTGGAAAAATTTGAGTCTTGAAAAAATAAAGTCTTTTGAAAAAAATTGAGTCTTTAAAAAAATGGACGGACGATCGACGATCTAATGAGTATGCCCGTCGTTGACGACGATCTAGGTGACGAACAGTCCTAATACGGTCTATAATGGTCTAAAGTGCCCTCAAATGGCCTCCAATCACTACAAATGGATCTAATGTGGTCCTTTGCGATCAAAATGTGGTCCTGTGTGGTGAAATGTGGTCTTGGGCGGTCCTTTTACGGTCAAAATGCGATGAAATGTTGTCCTATGCGATCAAATGCGATCTCAAACGGTCCTAATGCGTTTGAGGTCTCAAACGATCCTAATACGGTCCTAATGCGGTCGTTGATTGCAGATGGACATTGATTGCAGATGGTTTGCGTTTTGGTTGGATGTCGATTGTGGATGGTTTTCATTTTGGATAGGAGGGCATTTTGGGTGGTGGCCGATGCTTTTGACGATGGCAAGAGGCCGATTGTGGATTGTCTTCTAATGCGGCTGAATTTTGAGAGAGAGAGAGAGAGAGAGAGAGAGAGAGAGAGAGAGAGAGAGAGAGAGAGAGAGAGAGAGAGAGAGAGAGAGAGAGAGAGAGAGAGAGAGAGAGAGCAGAAAAGCCCGTCAATGATGGGCGATTTGGATAGGCCACTATTGGGTCACGATCAATATTGTTCACCGACCGATTTAGATGCACGACTAATGATTTGAGTGGCGGCCAATGGTTGGGTGGCATTTTGGACAGGGGCATCTAGATGGTTTTGGTGGGCGTCAATGCTCTAGATGGAGTCCGATAGTTTGGGTGGAGGCAGGAAGAGAGGTAGGGAGATATGGAGAGGTGTGTGTGTGTGTGTGTGTGTGTGTGTGTTGCGAAAATAAGACTATGATCATTTCCTTTAAGCATCATCCTATGGATAACGGGATAGATGATGCAATTGCTAGAAATAGAACAGGCAGGTACGATCTTTATGCTTGCCTACCAACCAACTAACAAATTCAAAAAAACATCTTCTCGATACATACTAAGAAGCTGACAAAGAATGATCCACCAAATAACAAAACATCTACTTCGATTTTCAAGTATCTTTGCCACATCAAAATCTCAATTGGTTTTACAAAAGTTCCATATGGACATGCTAGTTTTGTAAGAGATTGTACTTTGCAACAACTGAATATCTAAGGGTCTGCCGCCCACATGATTCCATGTTGTTGGACCTAATTTGCATTTTTTGTTTTCCTACTTAGTTGCTGCTCTAGACCAAAACAAAGGTAGGGTTTATAGTTTGAGACTCTACTTTGATACTAAGGGGTCTTAAAAAGGATCCTTTAAGGCACCTACCATAAAAAATGCATTTTTTCTTAAATCGTTTTTGAATGCAATCTTCTTTTTCCTTTTTTTTCTTTTTCAATAAGTTTGAAAGATCCGTTTGAGCTTGAGTGCACAGATGCATGGCCATGTCTAACGTAAGGCAAGTCACTGGCCACCTCATGGGGGCAAATCTAGGACGATTTTGTGTGTGTGTTGGTTTTCATTTATCAATGCAAAAGAGAAGTTACAATCTAAAATAAATTTTTTTTTTTTGTTGAGAATAGTGGAAATGAGACAAAGAGTTGAGAAACAAAGAAGAAGAGAGTGCCCAAGTGTTTTGTTGGTTTTTTAAGTAAATGTAATTAGGGTTAGGGTTAGGGTACTAGATTAGGGTTCCAGGATAGAAATTGGCGATGAGAGAGAGAGAGAGAGAGAGAGAGAGAGAGATATGGCATGTGATGCTGCTATGTCTACCATGCTTTCCAAGCCTATGGTGCAGTGTCACATTAATGAGACCTTTTCTAACGCTGCCAGATCTCTTGATCCCACTCGTATCAGCCTTCGATCTCTTAAATCATCACCCTACATGCTTGGCAGCTCCTCCAATGCTGCAACATTTGCACCCTCATTCCAGATCTGTCCTTTTTCCTTGCAAACAACCTGTAGGTATGGCCACTCTGATCCAGTCTTCAATATTTAAAAGCATTGTAGATTTAATAGCATGCATGGGAACATGTGGGCCAACCGTACCAAGTACCTTTTAAAACTCTTATGTACCCTGAGTGTTGTTGTCGGGCAAAGTCTCAGAGCAATCTCGATGGAAGGCTTTCCATTGTGATACACTAAGAGAATGTATTGGGGACTCGACAAACAATCGCATATCACAGTTTCTGATGCAAGCTCACGCCCTTGTAACCCCGACTGCTGTTACTATCAGTTCCTGCTTTTGAATGATCGATTTAACACGACAACTCTTACTACCAGAACCGAAAACAAAATATTATTATACCTTTGTTGCTGAAACCAGCTTAGGAAATGCAACAGCAATACTGACTGCTAAAGCACAAAAGCAACAATCAGCGATATAAGAAGAGAGTCAATTGAGTATAAAAACAACAAAAGGGTATGGCTGAAAATTGTAGCCTTGACGGGAGATAATGGCTTGCACATTCACTACAAACTACCGGTTGAAAATTTGAGAGAGAGAGAGAGTTGCTTGAAATTTGAAAATGCATACGTAGCCTATTGCTTTCAAGTTTTCTGTTTTAGAGTGGGACATTGTTCATGCAATCTGAAGCGATTTTAAAGCTTTCTCGTTCGAAGAAACGTTTTTTTTACCTTGGATCTGCAGGCCCGTACGTCTCGACCCCATGTCCAGAGGTTCAAAAGACCTATGATTAATATGAAAAGCCGCTTCACATTGCAAAAGCTTCACATTGCAAAAATGGCATTGTGGCGCTTCCTTCCAAGTTAGCAAGATGGTGTCGTCTTCCCTCTTCAGACCCCAGCTAGTAGCATGATCGTCTTCTCTCTTCAGACTAATACACTGAATCAAAGAGAAATTTATGATTAAAAATACTCAATTACAACACACTGTAGGTATGTCTGGTAATTTCTCTAGCATTTCATCAAGGATATAGTTGATCAGTTCAGCTGATCATCTTACATGTTCCTACAGTACTCTACCATCCATTAAACAACATTAAAGAATTGATTGCATAGGTATGTCTGCTGTTTGAAAGTCATTGCTGTGCCGAGAGACTCCTCGTAAACACTGCTGTTGTTGGATCGTTATTCCCACAGAGCTGAGTTGAGTTCCTGATTACAGGATGTGGGTGTTACCTCTACAAGTGTGTACTTCGCATCTTGTGGCTCACGTTCACCATCAGGGACCAGTTTGAAGCCTCGTTATCTTCCAGCTACAGATATGATGAAATTGCGGCGAGCTACTGCAAAATTGCTTTGGAGAAGAGACTTTGTTTTTGGCAGAGGCTGGGATGCTCATTGGGGACTCAAACAGAAGAGATCGGCGGACTGGTTCCTCGGATAAGGGTGCTGTCTGATCAGCTTTTCTTTCATAGTTTGACTGTCGAGGAGATTTGTTGACCAGTATAGACCCAGCTTGTGTCTGCATGTGACGGTAGTAATGAGCCTTCTTGTATAGATGATAAACTTTTTACTTGTAAATTTTCTTGAACAACAATAGAGATGGGAAGTGTGTTGCAGGAGTTGGAAATTCGCTCTGTGGCAGTCGATGGCCACCCCGTAGGGATGTTGTGGCATTCGATGGACACCCGGCAGGGGTGCTGGTTGAAATGGGCGCAAGCAAACCGCTAGGCGAGTGCACAAAACCCATGATCTGCGAGAGATGTTTCAAGCACGGGAGGCAGAGTCAATCCATCTGTAGAGATTTTTTCAAGCAAAGACTGGACCTGAGACCTATGAACGTCCTCATCTACAGGACTCCCATTTGAAGCCAGAGATGGAGCAATATCCTTTGTAGGCAGATTGTGGGCAGTGCTTTGCACAAGGAGTGGTGGCATCGGACACAGAATCAGCAAGCCAGGAAACATGATATTCGTTTGTCGAATCTTTCAATGCATGCTGATTTATCAATAGCTTGCTTGCTGAAGGTTTTGGTGCTTCCTTATCTTGACTCCGGATAGTCCTCCTCATGCTTGCTGGCGTTTCCATCACTACTAACCAGCTATACAAAACCAAAGCAAGATCGATTTTGTCCGAAAAAAAACACTGGTGTATTTGTCAATACTCAGAGCGTGAAATAGAGAGAGAAAGAGAGAATCTCGATCTTCACAATACGCGAGAGAGAGAAAGAAGACGCCTCCAATACACACGCGATACAGAGAGAGAATGAAGTGGCGAGAGAGAATGAAGTGGCGGGAAACTATTATTTGAACCCTTAATAAGTAACCTGGCTGGTAAATGATTGATGATAAATAATCAATCATTGATTATAATGTGTCCAGATTAAAAATGCCCTTAATCATGGATTGCCACCTGGACTGCCACCTCCGGGTGTATATGCATGCAAGGGGAGGAGGGCCATGCATCTTTTCCTCATACATGAATCTTTTGTTTATAAATTTTTAGTTATAAAAAGCTCATGCATGCGTGAGGGGAGAAGCATGCATGGTGCACCTATACTCATGCGCAAAAGTGTACATAAGTTTAATATATATATATAGACTAGTAAAGTGCCCGTCGTTGATGGGCAATGACTGCTGATTTAGGTGACGGCCGATGATTTGGAACTCCAGTATGTCATGTCATTGACGGATGCTAGTTTTCTGATCTAGGTGGCGGTGGTCCCTATGCAATCTAATTACGGTCCTTATGCGGCCTAAATGTGGTCCTTATGCCCGCCTAAAGGACCGTGAAATGCGTAGGGGCCGCAAACACCTCCTTTGCGGTCGTTTGGGAGTGGTCAACGACGGCTCGTGAGAACCGTTGGATCACAATTGGCAAGGGCTGTTGATGATCGCGACCTGCATGCTATCAGAAGCGCGAGGAGAAGAGCCTGACCTTGAGCCGTGAGTCTACTATCACAACTGTCGAGCAGAGCCAAAGAATCACACCACCATCACCATCATAAGGTGTGTTTGTTGATCAACGACGTCCAGTTTGCAAATCAACAACTTATATGATTGTAGATAATTCCAAATGATGAAACAGTTAATTATGTAAGGAGTGCATTGAGGTATAAGGTGTGTTTGCAGATCAGCGATGACCTGTTTGTAGGTTCGTTCCACGTTAGTGTTCACTAATTTATTGTTCTACACAGCTGCAAACTTAGATTGGGCGAATATGATGGTGATTGATTATCATGCAAGTTGGGAGCCAAACACAATTGGAGCACACACAACTCTAAACCGTGTTCTTAAAATGTGTCTTAAACCATGTTCCCAAACCGTATTCAAGACCCATATCCCATACATTTCATAGATTCCATTTCTCTAGAATTGCCCGCAAGATTCATCCATTTGGCCTCATTTTATATATATATGAGAGAGAGAGAGAGAGAGAGAGAGAGAGAGAGAGAGAGAGAGAGAGAGAGAGAGAGAGAGAGATGTGTCCGTGTGTCTGTGCGTGTATTCAATGTGTGTTTGAAAAACATTCATCACAAAAACCCAAACTACTATAAATAATTGAAGCATCAACAATTAAGAAATAGACATCATGTCATCCGATAATTCAGAAACCAATACCTGGGCATACACCAGTTTATCTAACATTGTCTCAAAGTCACTAAGTCTAACAACACTAACATGTCTCCAAACATATGCCACATTCCTGAGTAACATATCTACATCTAATAGGAATCGATATTCTCTTGGCATAAAATATCTTCTCTTTTGTTGTTGGAATAAGAATTCTGCATAAGCTTCTATCAACCACAAAATGGAGCTGCGAGACACCTCATTACCAAAACAAAACAACTCCGTCAGGCCTCGCACAAAAGTCCTGTGATTTATGTAGATCCTGCGACATCTGCAACAACACCAAGAATGTCAGAAAAAAAAAAGTACATACAACAACACATGATCTTAACAACATTGTGATAACTCTTCGTGTACAAAATTTGACAGATTTTCTCTCCAAATCTAACTCTAACTCTACCCTACATCCCAAATGCTAAGTCTAACTCCAATTCCAATTCTAACTGTACCTTGCATCTCAAAACCATAAACCAGCAACATCACTTCAAACCTACTACTACAACACTTCCGAATACACAATGTTCTGAGTGTACCTTGCCACTCCATCCACATCCGTAAATCGATTGCCCTTGTCAATAATCATCACACGAAGACTTGCTGCATTTCGCACTCTCGAAAGTGCAACATACAGCTACCCGTGACTAAACATAGGCCGAGGCAAATACAATCCAATCGTGTCCATAGTTTCCCCCTGTGCTTTGTTTATTGTCATGGCAAATGCTGCTCTGATAGGAAAATGGACCCTCTGCAATTCAAACGATATATTCGAATCGCTTGACACTATAGAGATACGTGGAATAAGGACTCTACTCCCTATATTCTTCCCGGTCACTATCTCTGCCTCTATGACCTGTCTACCCAATCTGAGGATGATCAATCTTGTGCCATTGCACAATTCCTTGTGCGATGATATCGATCGTAACAACATCACAATCATCCCAATCTTCGGCACCAACTTATGTGGAGGACACCCACTTTGTTGCAGGCTGTTCAAATACTCTATAGGATGGACATTAGAGCCCTCACACTCAAGAACACTATCGGCACTATAAAAGATGAAAACGTCACCCGGAAGCTGCTCTACAACCCTCGCATTCTCATCCACATCTTTGTTCAATGGGATCAATATTGCACGACCCCTAAAAAACTCGACATCCTTAAAACGTCGCGCAACATTAGGAAATGTGAATGAAATCAATTCGCCCACATCATGCGTCCTTAGGCACATGCCTTCCGGCATGGAAATCAGATCCAAATCACGATGCACGAATGTGGGCTCATGACCATCTCCCACACTCAACAAATAATCTGCAAACATCAACTATTCATCCTTATCGCCACCCTCCATGCCCATGACGCGCATGTTCTTTGTCAATTTATGCACCTCCATGTGTTTCCACAAATGCAAACACTTCAGCGAAGCATTGACAATCTGCGCCCGACTTCCACGCGGCACCACCGGTAGAATCTGTCAAAAACACCCCCGAGAACATAGAACTCCTCCAAATGGAGCGTCGAAACTCAATATATCTCGTAGAGATCGATCTACGCACTCTATAGCATACTTATGTGCCATGGGAGCCTCATCCCAAATGATCAATCGACATGCCATCAAAAGCGTACCTAATGCACATTGCTTAGAAATGTTGCATGTTGAGCTTTCATTCAATTCCGTTAGAGGAATTTTGAACCGAGAGTGTGCGGTCCTACCACCTTTCATCAACAATGCAGCAATCCCACTCGACGCAACTGCCAATGCTATCCACCCTTGTGCACGCACGTACGACAACATGACACTATAAAAGTGCGTCTTGCCTATACCACCCGGACCATCTACAAAAAACACTCCACCCACTCTCCGAACAACTTGCTCATGTACTACACAGTCGAAAATCTTTCGCTGATCCACGTTCAATCTCTCGATGTCAACTTCAACCTCTAAAGGGTTCTCGTCGACAAACATCTCCTCGTGAAACAATGTAGATGAACCAAAAATGGCATCGAGGACCCTGAACCCAAAATTCACCAACGACTTTCCAGCTGCCTGCATGTGCGACTCCACATCAAGAATAGCTCTGTCTACCAAACCTGACTCACAAAAATGGTCTCGCACGTTATTGATTGTCCTAACTCGTGCGCATAATCCTCAACTAGATGTGGCTTTATGCTCCTCCAGAGCTCCAATGGGTCGGAAGGGACACATGTCAACGAACATGAGACGAAGCTGTGATGGAGTGCCCCATGACATTGCCTCGTGCAAGCAGCAACTCTACTTATTTGCTTCATTTATCAAAAGTCTGTGTCTGCAAGCATCTATGAATGACTGAAAGAACTCACCATTAGCCGTGTGCAAGTCCTCAAAGCTGGTTGCACCTCTAACATGAGCCAAAAGAACTCGCATATAGAACCTCTCCCCTTTGGAGGGATGTACAAAATACATGCGACCAATGGTAGGGGTCGTCTGCATGTTGATTCGACGGGTCCACCTACGCGTTTTCTTGTTATGCCAATACTGTCTCGGCAAGTCCTGGTACAACAACTCTCGAGCCTCCGAATCACCACTTCTGTTCAGCTCAAAGAATGTTGTCAAAGTGGTACCTGAACACCCATCTACGACCTCCTCTAAAACCACTCCCTCTCTGAAGTACACCAATTCCTGTCTAGGGAGATGAATTGCCAACCGGGTCACCACGGGCTTATGAGCATCCATAGAAAGCCCCAACAATCGCCAACATGACTCACTGGCTGAGAAGTATTGAGCATTAAGAAATTGCTCTATCTCATCCACTCGTCCTGATGTCTGACCACCGCCCTCTACAGCCCCCACCATAATCATATCACGTCCCTTGTACACGTACTTGTACAAATACTTCACACTACGTATATGTACACATACCTCCACGTTCAAGTGGCACTGAAAATGTAGTGTCAACCACCTCTTGTACGGTACAACCCACCTGTTATCTAACTCCACTCCATGTGAACGCACCGTCACTCCGTTCTCCCTCTGCCTATATGAAACATACCCTTTCACCACCGATGTTTCATCAATGAAATTCCTTGGGTATTTCTTCGAACACTTTCCATCCTTCATGCATGGTGCATTTGGAAAAGTTGTTCCGCATGGGCCGTGCATCATACATGTCCTCACTATCTGGTACAACTCCGGATCTTCCTCCTTCATAGTAACCTCTGCACACACAATACGATCGTAATCTCCAACCGTGATGGGAATGCTCCGCTCCTCCAATATAATCAATAGGTGGGCGTGAGGCAATCCTTTCTTCTGTAATTCCACGACATGCAGCCTCCCTATAATGTGCCCAAAAATACCATCGTTCTTCAGTAGGTCGATCAAATGCTGAAGCTTCATGCTAAAAACCCTCGATACCAAATCAGGCCTATCTGCAGTTTTCTGCTGGAATCACAACTCTCTCCTCACCTCCAACCAATTTGGGTTCGCCGTCATCGTGATAAACAAATCAGGAGAACCCAACTCCCTAATGACAGCCATAGCATCTTGGTATTGCTTATGCATATGACGTGGTGAACTGATGTATAAAGATGGAAGCACTACACGCGTTCCTATGTCACTAGAGGAATGAGCTCCCACGGCATCAACAATACCACTATGAATTTCTCTACGAAAACTATGCTGATTATTGTAGTAGTAATTCATGTTATTTTGCACCATCTTTGCCATCATGTCACATGCATACTCTTCCAACAACCTTCCACCCAGATGGATCAATGAAATATGCTCTGCACGGACCTGTAAATGATAGCAGTAAAACTCTCGAACAATGACAGCTTTGTGACTACCCTCCAGATGTTCTTCAAAGGCATCAGAAAGTGCACCGTTATCGACACCATCATCGGCATGTGCATCATCTCTGACATGCACATGTGGGATTCCAAGATACCACCCATCGGTACCAAATGGAAATAACAGTACAAAATGCAATGCATCATAGGACGAATGATGTTGTGTGATGAACTGCAAACCATCCTGAATGAAATGCAGTATGATGTCACGCATTCCGTCACTCGGGGTCTCTTCTAAAGGCATAAGCACTGCAATCTCATTGCTCGTGGGAGCATTGAATTGCCTGCTCACTCTACTCTGCGAACAACCTGATACTATGCGGAAACGAATGTCCTTTGTGCCGTTCTCCCGCATGATCCACGCGACGTTCTTAAAACGTTGCGCAAATGGATTCACATCCACCATCATGATAGAGAGAACATCATGCCTAGACTCGGGGTTCAGAGATAATCTCTGATCCATCTGCAAATCATCACCATCCATGAAGTAAATCTGCGAAAAGGAAGGCCTATCTGATGGCAACAAACCACCAATGTGAAGGTACAACCGCCCAAACACTCGAAATGAGTATGTGCCACCTACGGAGTTGCAGATGGATCTATCCAGATTCACCCCAAGAGATGCGAATGCCAATGAGTTATTGTAACCCCGAATGCTCTTCCTAAAATGAGCTCCCGAGTCATCGGAGGACGTGTACAAATGAAATAGCTCAAAAGGCAGTGATGGCATCAAAGGCAAACACACCTTGCCTTTCATGCAATAGAAACGGCTATTCCTTTTTGCTTTCCATCGCAAGGCCGAACAACAACCACATGCACACTCCATTTATCCCAAATCATGATGGGATGGAGTCAGGGCGATCTGCCCACCTCAATTAACCTACCTACCCTATTTAGAACTCTCCTCTTCACCTGAAATCTACGCCCCTGTCGTCTAGCTCTAGTTGATCTAGACTCTGCATCTGGAGTCATATATGACGGGTGATTACGCACCTCCTCGGACGTAACATAGCGTGCTGGTAGACCACCCCTACCTTAAAACCTCCTCTTCGCAGTTAAAATAGCAATGATCGACTTATACAGTGCTTTCGTATTTCGACGACACCACGTGTGCTTAGTTCTAG
Source organism: Diphasiastrum complanatum (assembly GCA_029204225.1). Lineage (NCBI taxonomy): Eukaryota > Viridiplantae > Streptophyta > Lycopodiopsida > Lycopodiales > Lycopodiaceae > Diphasiastrum > Diphasiastrum complanatum. The sequence goes on along the minus strand of CM055099.1, from coordinate 62,871,661 downwards.
AGTTATCAGGCCATCTTTCTTTTACGAGCCCTTTGAGTGCTTTTAAGCAATTTATCTCTGTACTTACTCATCGGTTTGAATATATAGTTTGTGGGAGGGCGATTCTGTTGTCTTGTCTTATTGCACTTGATGTTGTGCTGTGGTGATTGATTTGGTAGAGTTTTTTAAACTGTAATCTCAACTTGGTATCAGAGCCCTTGGTGGCTACAATCACCGGACAGGAACAAAGAGCTAGGAATTCACGATGGTTTGTTGGCTAGGAAGCACAAAACCGAGTCTATGGAGATTCGTGGAACAGCTCAAAATTGTAAAGAGAATTCAAAGACAGGGAATTGTCGGCTGAATAAGAAAGCAGACAAAGATTGAAGCCCAAAATTCTGAAAAGGACTGAGAAAAGTCTCAGGAAAGGTGTATTCTTTGGAAGCCAGGGTTTGGAGGAGTTGTAATCAAGATCTCTCCGACTTCTGAAACCTTTTTGGATCTGTAAACGAGTGATGGTGGGTGCCTTGCTACTATTGAGAACCTTTGAAGAGGCCGTGGGCGGCCGCTGACTGAGTGGAGAGGTAGATCGGATCTGGTTAGGCTGCCATAGCCATAGCCTTTGAAGGAAAAGTGAAGAAAGGGATGGTAGCGTGGAGAGAGGAGCCAGGGAGCTTGCACGCGCCCAGAAACGTTGAAACCTTTGTGTGATTGAGTGAACCACGGTAGCAAGTGCGTAGGTGGGTGCACCAAAAGCAGTTGTAGCCGTTGGATTGAGGCTCCAAGAGATCGACGTTCCAGATTGCATGCCATGATAAGAACTGTGGGCCGTTAGATGGAACTTGGCCATTGGATGGCAAGTAGGGGGCCGTTGACAGGTCCTGAAGTGCATTGAAGTGGAGAATGGCCTTCAATTGCATTAAAAATTTTCAAGCTGAAGTAATAGTTGGGTCCCATTTTTTTTTGAAGGGTGAAGTTTCTTCACACTGAAGAAATAGTTCAAAAACTTAAAGTGCCCTTATTTTCACCTCCTTTAGCCTATTTTGGCCAAACGAAAGGCTATAGCCTCCAAACGAAGGGCACCCTGACTGTACCTGCAAGTACGGTATGCCAAAATAGAGTGATTGTCATGGAAAAAGTGGTCAGAGCGCGCCAAAAGTGATTTCACCATTCCAGTGAGCACGTAGTTGGGAGTTGGTGACGGAAAGCATTTCGGAAATCGACGCCAGTTTAGCTTTCAATTTGGTGAAAGAACGGCGGGTGACCTGGTAAGCCAAAAATTGTAGGTCATTATTATTGATTTCTGACATCACGGTTGGCTTTGGCATACACTTTATAGCCTACAGGTGGAGTTTCAAGCAGTTTGGAGATGGCAACATCAATGAGGCAATTTTGGGCGATGCAACCAAACTTGATGGGGCTTCTAACTACAACATCTGGAAATTCAAAATCAAGAGCATTTTGATGGAGAAAAAGTTGTGGGAGATCGTGGCAGGTATTGAAGTCCGGCCAAATACCACTCCAGGTGACATGAGGGCCTTTGATAAAAAGGCGCAGAGAGCATTGTCCTTGATCAATCTTTCAGTGAAAGACCATGTGATCACTCATATCAGTGATGCCACGACAGCTAGGTGAGCTTGGGAAGCTCTTAGTATGCAATTTTAAACTTGCAATCCAGCTCGGGCCATGTTCTTGAAGTCGAGATTGAACGTAGTAAGGATGGAAGAAAGTGAATCAATGAGATCTTTCTTCACCAGGATAAAGGAGCTGAGAGATCAACTTGTGGTGATTGGAGAACCAATCAGGGATGTTGAATTGGTACATACCACAATGAGCGGTGTCTCGGAAGGGCTACAGATGTTTGTGAGCGGCATTGCTTTGAGGGAGAGGTTGCATACTTTTGAAGACTTCCACGGAATCATGTTGCAAGAAGAGTAGCGTCGTGAAGTGGTGAAGTCAAGGCAAAACCCACAAGAGGATCAAGCCTTGCTTGTTAAAGACAAGCAGAAAGAATGGACAAGGATTCCTAAGAAATCCAAGGATGATGATGACGAGGGAGAGTCGTCATCAAAAGGAAAAAAGAAGAAGAAAGGCAAATGTTACTATTGCCGGGTCATTGGACACGCGAGTGTTACAAGAAAAAAGTGGACATAAAGACGGGAAAAGTGACTCAACAAGGAAACATTGCCGAAGATGATGGAGAAGATGATGAGACAAGTGTCTTCTCATCAGCATTGGCATCCCAAGTTGATGATGGTGCCAGATGGTTCATAGATTCAGGTGTCACAAAGCATATGACCGGAAAACGTGATTGGTTTGGAAAATTCTCACCAATCCATGATGGGGATAAAGTCACTCAAGCCAATGGAGAGGAATGCCATATACAGGGTGTGGACAATGTACCTGTGTAGTTTTCTGATGGTAAAATCAAGAACATCCCTAATGTGCTTTATGTTCCTGGACTCAAAAAGAGTTTGCTTTCTGTTGGTGTAATGGCAAATCAACATCTTAAGGTTGAATTTGTCAAGGATGGATGCCTTATGAGGGATATGAACCACAAACATAAAGTGGTGGCGAAGGGTTATAGAGATAGAAACTGTGGCCTTTATAAATTGGATGCTGCAAAACCAGGAGAATATGGTTTGGTTATCTCAATAGCATCTCAATCTGAGTTGTGGCACAGAAGACTTGGTCATTTGAACTATGGGAGCTTGAGATTGATGGCGAAGCTGAAGATGGTAATAGGGTTACCGGCATTTCAGGATGATCATCATGCAATATGTGAAGGATGCGTCATGGGAAAGCATCACAGGGAGACATTCAAGAAAGGTGGAGCTGCAAGAGCTAAGAAACCGCTAGAACTCATTCACAACGACTTGTGCGGCCCAATGAAGACCATGTCGTTGGGGAAAGCATATTATTTTATGACTTTCATAGATGATTACTCTAAGAGGACATGGATTTATTTCTTGAAGAAGAAATCTGACGCTTTTGCTTGCTTCAAGGAGTTCAAGACTTTGGTAGAGAACCAACTGGATGCACGCATCAAAGTGCTAAGATCTGATAGAGGGGGCGAATACAAATCTGATGATTTTGAGGACTTTTGCAAAGAACACGGCATCAAAAGACAATTCACACAGTCACACACGTCGCATAGTAATGGTGTAGCTGAAAGGAAAAACTGGACTATTATGGAGAGTGCACGCTCCATGATGAAGCAAATGGGCTTGACTGATTCACTTTGGCCGAAAGCGTGCAGTGCGGCAACGTTCTTGCAAAACAGGAGCCCTACAGTTGCGGTTCCAGATGTGACTCCCAAAGAAGCATTTACTGGAATAAAGCCAAAAATTGACAAGTTTCGTGTCATTGGATGTAAGGCCTATGTACATGTGCCAAAGGAGGAGCAAAAGAAACTTGATGCCAAAGCAATCAAGTGTATCTTTGTTAGTTATGATGAGAGGACGAAAGCTTACAGGTGTTTTGATCTTGTAATGAATAAGATTCACATTAGCAAAGATGTGATCTTTGATGAAACGCATAAGTATAAAGATGAAGACCATGCAAGTGGTGAAAGCATTAAAAGACTTCCCACAATTATGGAGGAAGAAGATGAAGAAGATGCTCCACAAGATGATGCACGTGAAGACGAGTGTCGAGAGGGCGAGTATGAAAGGACACCACCTATTCAAGAGCCTAGGGGGAGATACTTGCCAATAGGAGCAATAAAGGAGAAACCGGTTGGAAGTAAGAGACATTACTTAGACACTCCTTGGGATACATACTCTCCACGTAGTGTATCACCTGAATCTAAGATACCAAAATGGTATGAAAAGATCATGAAGGACGCAAAGCTAAATCAACCAAGATCTAGCACACAAGGTGAAGTGAGAAGATCAACGCGGGAAAGGAAGTCTCCCGATCGTTATCATGTGAACTATGCCCTAATGACTGACATTTTGAAGTGTCGAGAGCCATCAACCTTTGATGAGGCACAAGATCACAAAGAGTGGCAAAGGGCAATGGAAGAGGAGATAGAATCCATCCATAGACATGATACATGGGAGTTGGTTGATCTACCACTTGGAAAGAAACCCATTGACAACAAATGGGTGTTTAGAACAAAGTTTCATGCAGATGGCACGATAGCAAAGTATAAGGCATGCCTAGTGGTGAAGGGTTATGAGCAAAGCAAAGGAATTGACTATGAAGAGACATCTGCTCCAGTGGCTAAGTGGACTACGCTACGCCTTATCATTGCCTTAGCATCTCATTTTGGGTGGAAGATCCATCAAATGGATGTGAAGTCCGCATTTTTGAATGGTGACTTAGAAGAAGAAGTTTACATGGTCCAACCATAGGGCTTCATGGAAAAAGGGCAAGAACAAAAGGTATTTAAACTACACGAAGCACTTTATGGCCTTAAGCAAGCGCCAAGCGCATGGTATAGATGCATTGACAGTTACTTTCTTTCTCATGGAACCTCTATGTTCTTATAAATGATGACAACATTGCCTTGATTGTACTTTACGTTGATGATATCATTATCACGGAAAATGATGAGAACCTCACTCGTTCTATCAAAGCCAACTTATGCAAGCAGTTTGAGATGACAAATTTAGATCTTCTGCACTATTGCTTGGGTGTCGAAGTATGGCAAACTGGCAGTGATATCAGGTTACATCAAAACAACTATGTGGGCGAGATATTGGCGAGATTTCACATGACAGAGCGCAAACCTTCAATCACCACTTGCGAAGCTGGTAAGAAATTATCTCGTATTGATGATAGTGCACATGTTGACGCTACTCTATTTCGTTAGCTAGTTGGGAGTTTGATATATCTTACGATTACACGTCCTGATATCTGCTATGTATGCTGTAAGTTTGATTAGCCAATTCATGTCATCACCCACTATGGACCATTGGAAAGCTGCAAAAAGGATTTTGAGGTATGTGAAAGGTACACCTAACCTTGGTCTAATCTACAAAAGACAAAGTGTTTCACCTAAGTTGCAAGGTTATGTTGACGCTGATTGGGCAGGAAGTATAGATGATAGAAAGTCAACAACAGGTTATGCCTTCAATTTTGGTAGCGGTTGTTTTTCATGGTCTAGCAAAAAGCAAGATACTATTTCTCTTTCTTCTATAGAAGCCAAATGTAAAGCGTTGAGTTCTGCTACCCAGGAAGCTATTTGGCTACGTAAGTTGTTATGTGAGATTGGCATGAAGAATCCTACTGTTATTTTCTGTGATATTCAAAGTGAAATACAATTGGCTAAAAATCCTATCTTTCACGCAAGGACAAAACATATAGAGGTGAAATATCACTTTTGCGTGAGAAGTTACAATCTGAAGATATAAGTATTGTACATTGTTCTACGTTATTACAAGTTGCTGATATATTTACAAAAGCTTTAAGTAAAGAAAAGTTTGAGACTTTTAGAGCCAAACTTGGATTAGATCTGGTTATGTAAAAAACCTTTACTTGTAATACTATCATGGAGGTATGTTCCATGAATAGAGTAAACTCAAAAATAAAGAGAGACGTCGATCATTGAGGGAGAGAGTTAAAATAGCAATGATCGACTTATACAGTGCTTTCTTATTTCGACGGCACCACGTGTGCTTAGTTCTAGAGTTATCGGGCCATCTTTCTTTTACGAGCCCTTTGAGTGCTTTTAAGCAACTTATCTTTGTACTTACTCATCAGTTTGAATATACAGTTCGTGGGAGAGCGATTCTGTTGTCTTGTCTTATTGCACTTGATGTTGTGTTGTGGTGATTGATTCGGTCGGATTTTTTAAACTGTATTCTCAACTTTCGCATAGTATCTATACAGTTCGTGGGAGAGCGATTCTGTTGTCTTGTCTTATTGCACTTGATGTTGTGTTGTGGTGATTGATTCGGTTGGATTTTTTAAACTGTATTCTCAACTTTCGCATAGTATCTACGCCTCAACCTTTTAGTACGTACCAACTTGTTCCAATGAAATTGTGTGGCTTGCTCCAGTGGGAGCTACGGTTGCGTGATGTATTATGTTTCTAAGTAGCAGCAGAATGTAGCACTAAAAGAACATAGCAGCATTAGAGAGTGAAGACAGAGAGCGCATAACTAAACAACACTGAATTGAATTGATGGAAAACCTCCTCTAACCTTACACACACACTCACAAGAGGGAGAGAGAGGGGGACGCACCTTTGTAAATGCTGCACGCTGATGTGGGTAAACCATGATGTAAATGCCTTAACAACTTCAAAAGACTTTCCCTTCAATAGCTCCAAACTCGCACTTCAACACCTCTAAGAACCTCCAAGAAACTCATGCCAGAAAAATGCTGATGATAAAGACTGCTCGGTGCTGATGATAAAGACTGCTGATGATGGAGACTTTGTGCACACACAGCTAGTGAGGTACAAAGCAAGGAAACGGTCAAGATGATGGAGACTTCGTGCATAGCTCGTAAAACAAAGCAAGATCATGATAAGAAGAGAGAGCGAGAGAGAGAGAGGTTTCGAGGTAGAGAGCGAGAGAAACACCAATAAAGAGAAAAAGCGAGAGGGAGGGTGAGAGTCTAATGACAATATATCGGACACCAAGAGCCTATAAAGAAAACCTTTACATTTATGAAATGAAAAGGTGGCGGTTATCTTGAAAAAAGTGGCTATCTTGAAAATGTGCTTAACAAATACAAAATTGGCTATCTTAAATATGCACTGCCACTTGGAGGTTGGACAGTGACCAGTGCATGCATGCATGGGGAGGAGGGCCATGCATGCTTTTTCTCATACATGCATCCTCCTCCCCAAGTTTTTTAGACAGAAAGAGCTCATGCATGGGTGAGGGGAGAAGGATGCATGGGTGCACCCATACACATGCGCAAAAGTGTACATAAGTTTAAATATATATATATATATATATATATATATATATATATATATATATATATATATATATATATATATAGTATAAAACTATTTTAGAGAGAGTGTGTGTTTTTGCCGTAAAACATGTCACGCACTACCCGTGAAAAATGTCACATTTTTGCAAAGAGAAAGGCTAAAAAACATCGTTTGAAAAAAAACGTGAAAAAATAACACATGCAAGCCCCCCCTCCCTTTTTTTTTAAACACACACATTTCAAATTGTTTTCCCCCCAAAGCGCGCTCTCTCTATTTCTCTAGATCGAGTCTCTCTCTCTCTCTCTCTCTCTCTCTCTCTCTCTCTCTCTCTCTCTCTCTCTCTCTCTCTCTCTCTCTCTCTCTCTCTCTCTCTCTCTCTCTCTCGATCGCGAGCAGGGATGCAGGTCTCTCTCACATGATCGGGCCTCCTTTGTCTTCTTGCTCTCTTCTTTTTGATTGTATTTTGATAGTTAGCTATGGCGGGTGAAGCGTCTTCTCGCTTTTCCATCTCTGCAGAAGCCAGACCTCCTACTTCCATGCTTCCTCAAGCGGCCGCTTTGGCAGAATCCATCATCTCTATCAACCACGAGGGAGCTTCTTCAAGGATCAGTAAGCCTTCTGCTGTAGCTTCTCTCAAGCATTCAATAACTGGCATATGCTACTGTTCTCATTAATTAGCTCCTCTGTTCTCATTAATTATTAACCAGGAGGGAGCTTTCTCAAGGATCAGTAAGCCTCTGCTGTAGCTTCTCTCAAGCCTTTAATAATTGGCATATGCTACTGTTCTCATTAATTACTTTTTATCTCTATGTTGACATATGTTTATGATTCATCTTCTTTGTATTGCTCGGTGTTGATAAAACGTGCTGTGAATGTTTCTGAGATTAAATGTTACTTCAACATGCGTAAAGATCACTGCCATAGCTCCGTTGAGGTTGCTGGAGAGAGTAAGCGAGCTTCTGCGATGGCAGCACAAGACGCTCGGCCTACCATGTTCAAGTTGAGCCTTGCCAGGGCTCCATCGTGGCTGAGGGTGCTCATGGTTGACCTCTCCATCGCTGCATCCTCTAGCCAGTTGGGGGTCTATTGGCAGTAACCTTCAATGCTAGGACAAGAGACCAGGATCAGTGATGCTACGATCTGATGTGATAGATCGTTGCTGCCATTCCAACTGAGAGTACGTTGCTCGCTTACAAAATGGCACAAGTAAGGCGAATTCCCCTTGGCAGCTTCATTTTCAGTAAGTACCTGTCATTACACAATTTTTTTATTCAAAGTTGAAGAGTTATGAGCATACAACTTATTCGCCCTCTCTCTCTCTCTCTCTCTCTCTCTCTCTCTCTCTCTCTCTCTCTCTCTCTCTCTCTCTCTCTCTCTCTCTCTCTCTCTCTCTCTCTCTCTCTCAAAAAATTCTAAATTTTTTTTCGCCGATTTTCAAGAGAGAGAGTTAGAATTTTAAGCAAAATTTTCGCAAAAGAGAATTTTTTACGACTCAAAAGAGATATTTTCGCGGGATTTTCAAGATAGAGAGATTTTTCGCGAATTTCGCTGAAGGATTTGTTGATTTTTGTGAAGGATTTCTCAAAAATATTTTTTGGAGGGATTGTCTCTTTAGGGATTTTTGCGAAAAATTCTCTCTCTCAAAAATTTTAACTCTCTCTCTCTCTCTCTCTAAATTTTCACGAAATTTTCGAGAGAGTGTGAGAATTTTTCACAAAAATTTTGCTAGAGAGAGATAGTCAACTCTTTATTGAAATTTCATGAAAAATACTTTCAAAATTTTTGCAAAATTCTCTCTCTCTCTCTCTAACAAATGGATTTGAGGCTGAGCATTGAATTCCAACAACTATGACCCAGTACATACACATACATCCATATCTAGCAGATTCCTCCAAAAGCCACACTTGAGTAAATAACATATTTGAGAAATATATGAGACTGAGAATACATTCTCTCTCATGAGCTTTCCACCCCAACTTACCTCTTACAACCTAATTTCTCCCACTTGATCAACCCTCTTGAATATCAATATTGTTTGATATATATTGAATTGATGAATATCCTTTTAAGTCAAGGCACCCACACCCACCCAACCCCCCCCCCCCCCCCCCGGTCTCTCTCTCTCTCTCTCTCTCTCTCTCTCTCTCTCTCTCTCTCTCTCTCTCTCTCTCTCTCTCTCTCTCTCTCTCTCTCTCTCTCTCTCTCTCTCTCTCTCTCTCTCTCTCCCTCTCTCTCTCTCTCTCTCTCTCTCTCCATTGGTCGCTTTATCACTCTTTCTCTCCATTTCAACGTTCTCCAGCAATTTTGTATTTTATTTTCTTGAGCTCTGAACTCTGATTTTGATTTAAGATCTCTCTCTCTCTCTCTCTCTCTCTCTCTCTCTCTCTCTCTCTCTCTCTCTCTCTCTCTCTCTCCATTGGTCGCTTTATCACTCCTTTTCTCCATTTCAACGTTCTCCAGCAATTTTGTATTTTATTTTCTTGAGCTCTGAACTCTGATTTTGATTTAAGATTTCACAACACTTGCATTTGGTTGGTTCATTTAAAAGTGACCTTGTAGCTAGTTTTATGAGCACACCCCCTTTATTTCATGATTTTTTATGGGATAAATGTGAAGCCCATGTGTCAATTCTTTGTTGATAACTGACTTAACTACCACGTGCCATTAATGAAATTCATAGTGCACAAATTCTAAATGGTGATGTGCACCAATCAAAAGATGCAAATTACATTTCGTCTATTATAGTTGCACACTTCTAAATAATTATGGTTGATGGGTTTACCTCGTGGAGACATACATTAAATGAACATTTGTATGACTACATGTCATGGCATATGTGAGTAACATATTTAGGTTACCTGAATAAGTTTGCAGATTTCTACTATGCAATAAAGTCTTCATGACAGTAACAAATACTAAATGTAATTGTACATACAAGCTGCACATATGATATGGTTACATCCTGTATACCTCACCCCTGTGATAGATACCATATACAATGCTCTCTCTCTCTCTCTCTCTCTCTCACACACACACACACACACACACACACACATTGAGACATGGTTGGAAACTGGGGATGATACCCGACACCATATAACAACGACCATGCATTTTTGTGATGGTATGATAGGTTGCCACTGAAATATAATATCGAGCAGTGTGGTTCTTTATTCTGAGTCCCATAAGTTTTTTTTCTCTTATTGCACAAAGACTTATATAAGCATGTGCAAAAATTAGTCCCCTAAATTGCTTCATGTCCATAGGCTTGGTTTTCAATATTTTGTAGGGATTGTTGGTCGATGTTGATGCAACTTTGACATATGTGCAAATGCACATGGGAATAAATGAGACCACAAATTTAAATTTTGAGCTAAGGTTAAACACTTGGAATGACACTTATCGTGCATTTGAGCAACTTCTCTCTAAGGGGTACCACATGAGGTGGGCACCTCTAAGAATTGAGCACATAAATTGCAACTAAAATTGGGCTCTTGCCTACATCCACTTAGCACATCTAGGAACTAGAGCTAGAGGGGCTGGCTACACATGCATGTTTTAGCACTTACACATCCAAGAAGTGTGCTGCTTTTGGATGTGTACATTGAGAAACGATGCACCAAACAAAACTGGATGTGCAAAAATCTTGGTTCTTGATGTGGATAACATCCATGAAATAACTCAACTATGGTATAAGAGCTTTGGGCTAACTAGCCCATATTTTATTTTCCATCCTTTCTTGCCATATTTTTCCTCCAACGTTGCCATTTCTTCTCCATTACTAACCACAATAGATGCTAGAGGAGGGCGGGTTTTGGACACATTGAAAATTGGAAGTTGGCCCATGCAGCTCCAAGTGCATCTCGAAAGTCGAGGGGCTCATGTGGGCACCAAAAGAAACAAGCTAAATTCAAATTTCAGGGGTAATAGCACCTCGAGTTCCTTGCTCTTTCTCCTAGCATTGCCTACAAGACCTTTTTTGGCACATATTTAAACTATCCTCGGAGTGCCTCTCCACCTCCAAAAAGGCTCCCAAAGGAACTCCTCTCTCTCTCTCTCTCAAATGCCACGAGGCACACAGTTGGGTCCTACCTAGCACACACACCCTTTTGTTTGTTGGGCTTTAGCTTCTGCTAACGTTCGCATTCCATCCATGCTTTTCTCCTATTTTAAAGCCATACATGCTCCTCTTTTTCACATCCACGAAGGATGAATACTGGCCCGGTATGCGCCTCCTTTGCTTCCAATTGTTGCTGGCTACATAGTTACCCAACTGCATTGATTGGCTAGCTTCACGCAAGGTAATCATTCTTTGTCTTGCATGTAAAATATGCTCATGTGTGCCAGTAACTGCGGTCCAACTCCAGGTGGATTATTTTGGTTTGTTTGTTCTCGTTCACTCTCATACTTAAAAGCACAAATGTTAAGATTTGCGCCTACTTTTTTGTTCCCGGACTCGATAGTGTGTGTTTAGAGGCATATTGTAAAACATAATGGCTCATCCTCTTGTCTCATGGCTTGATAAGAGAACGCGACGTTATATCCTACAATGTGCAGATAAAAAGCACACATTTTTTTATCATAATGTGACACACATTGTCGATCATAATGTGTTGCCAAAATCGCACTTTAAATAGTGCTGGATCCATGGACGTGGTTAGAGGACATAATTTCTAGGTTCCACCTAAGAAAATTTTACATCTTACTTTTAGATGCCCTCTATGAGCTCTACATATTTCAAAATTCCATCCATAACGGCTGCTTATTTTCAAAGCTGAAAATTGTAGCGAATCATACTCGTAGGAAAAAAATCAGGTCTCATTATCATGTCCTAAGTAATTGTGGTCCTCAAACTCAAAGTGGACTCTCCATTTATGTGAGATTTGAGTTGACATACATTTTGCGTAGGTATTTCTAGTTTCTAAATCTTTTGGCCATTTGTTATTTGAATGGAACTCACATCTACAATAAGATTAACTTGGAATCTTTAATGATGGACAAGCTTTTTGTGATTGTTTTGTAAATCTGAGAGTTCACTTTGGATCATCATAGTTGGCCACACTTTGGCCAAAGTATAGGTAACGATCTGGCTACAATTCTAGTTACTAAGAGAATATTGTGATTTTTTTCCAAAATTTGATTAAGTATGATGCAAACCCTTTAACCTCCCAACCATAGATGCATGCAAATTTTACTCTCAGTAATCAACACATGCAAGGCGAAGAAAGGCACATGCACAACCATGCACACACATGCATGATTGCATGCATCAACCGCGAGCCACATCAAGTTAGAATAAGGGGGGAGAGACATCCATGCCATACTAATCAAGACATTAGACAAGTAGATGATGATCCATCAACCATGTAGCATAAATCAACACGAAAGAATGGCATCAAAAGGCAACATGACTCACGTCCCACTCTCCAACATAGCACAATAATGTATTGGAATTCCATCATAGTACAGTAGGGCTAGATATTCCATGCAACAATCCTTGCATCTAGTGTAGCATGCCTCAGTCAATCCAGAACAATGATTATTTTTTTGTCCCTAAAGATGTTAACCCTTCATTTTTGGTACGGAACTCAAATTGTCAAGTCTATCGTGGAAAACTAGTATGTATACAAATCTTGGGCTATAGGAATCATAGGAAGAGCAATACCAACCAACGGCTGAACAAGAATGTGTTTCCAACATTGATTGTAAGTCTTCAACTTGTATCTAACAAGTTTGGACTGCTTCAGAGATGAATGTACCTTATTGCATCAATGGTGTAGCTTATCTATAACGTCTGGAACAATAGTAAGCTTGCAAATTGCAAATTGATGAGATGGCCATACATGTGCATCTTCTATGCATACATGCTTCTCATGTGCCATGAACTTCATATCATTGCCATTAGATGAACTAGAATATATTTTGGGTAGTAACTTAGCCTAAAACTCGGACAAGTGAGGTGTCATGACCTCCTGATTTACAACTAGGAAATGAACAAGATATGAGAGTAACAAACTATAAAATGTTGGACAAGTGTTTTACTATATGAAATGAAGTGATGTAAAAGGTCTAAACATACAAGTAAGGAGAAGAGGAAGTCTCAAAAGGCAGTGAAAGGTGGAAAAATCTGTAAGTCAGCTTCTAGACATTGATATCCATAGTTATATTGTTGAATAGGAAGTCCTCTACTGTAGGAAGAACAATGATCCAATGAGATTTTGAAAAAGCATGCGAAAAATTACAAAAAGCTCTATAGGCTGAAGTTGAGAAATAAAAAATATGCAAGATCGTAGGTTTAAGTATAGAAATTGAACCTCTACATATCCAAATGAGGATATGCAAAGTGTGGCATGACCAATTCACAATAGAAAGATGGAAAGTTTATGAAGATTGAACAAAGGCAAAAAACTAGCAATGAAAGATGAAGTGGTAAAATCAGCTTAATCTGGGGATTTTTAGGGATGCAATCTACAAAATGCAAAGTGCATTAGGAACGTCCTATTGCAGGAAGAACAATTATCCCAGAAGTCTAACAAAATAATGCAAAAGAGTATGAAAAGATGAAGCTTTGAAAACTAATAAAATTGCAAATCTTAGTAACTCCACTTTTAGTGATCCGTATCCATATCTGTAAAGTGCAATTGAAATGCTCTACTATAGGAAACCCAACAATGTAAAGATAATCACAGTCTACAAACAGGTGACATAGTTGACAACGCTGACACAAAGTAGCCAAATGGGTGCTATAAATCTTTCTAGGCACATATTTATGTGCACTTTCTTTAAACCACCTGCAAAGACTATCGGAATCCATTTGGCAACGCTTAGATTTGACATTTATATTTTTGTTGAGGATAGAAGTGTTTCCTGCACAAAAATTAAAAGTCGGGAATGAGAACAGGCATAACCGTCCACTGCAGGCAGCAATTTCTGAGCCAAGTTTGGGAGTGCTGCAGTCCACTGCAGGCAGCAATTTCTGAGCCAAGCTGCAGACGTGCAGCGATGTTTTGATAAAGCTTTGGATAAATGTGATTCCATCTCCTTAGTAAATTGAGCATGCGTTTCCCAATATGGTACAACTCCTCTACCATACATCTGCAAGCTAATCTATTTATGGACACACAATTAGCAAAAAAATGATCTTGTTCAAAGAAAGGAGACTTGACTTTTGAAGTCTTTTGGGCATTTCATTAAAATCTAGTGGTACGTGCAGGGGAAGATGGGATTTGGATGTGAGCATGCATTGATGTCTTACACTTTGTTTTGCTTTCATCTACTTTTGTGGAAATCTCACAAGTACATGAAACTTCTTGTAATTTGTTTAATCATACTAATCAAGTGAACCATGTTCTTATCATATTGCTCTAATCAACAGAATCTTCATTCAATGTAGTAATTTTCAACTTTCAATACGTTTCTGATTTAGCAAAATACAGTATTGTTTAGAAGACTAGGACTCTTAACATGACATGAACTATAGGTGGGACATGAGTACCCCAACTCCTTTGTCCACTCTGGCATAATTTATCGTTAGTAGCAGTATGGAAATCATCTAATGTTCTTCACTTGGTTTGCGATAAGTGACAAGGATTTCTGTTCACAACTTACTATGAAATGAGCAGTTATTCATATGATCGTTATAGCTCTAAATATGAATAACAACATGCTTGAGACTTATGACAACTTGATTGGAAAATCACAGAGCTTTGTTTCATGCGCTGAGGATGACTACCACAAGTGATATATTACAAGGGGAAATTCAGCTTGTTGATGCTTCAAAGAAACTGTTTTCAGGAGGAGAAATTGTGGTTGTGAAGCCTACTGCATTTATTGAGTTTTTCAGGTCTCAGATGGAGCCACCATCTTCTCCAATTGGAACAAGGACAAACCCCCGAAAATCTTGGATCCACAACTTAAATTCCAACCATAAGAAATCTATTAACCTCGACAGAACGATGTTATCCAGATCAGTCCATTCAAAACATTACACCGTATCCAACATCACTTGCTTAAATGATGTGATTTTCTGCACTCTTAACTTTAGTTTATGCTCAAGGCTTACACAAATATCAGATGTTTTATGCAAGGATTTTGAGGATTAAGTGTAAATTGGTCAAAAGCTTACGTGAATGGTTCATTTGCAGTAGAGCTTGTCTTTTAGTTTCTAAGAAGCATAATATTTCTTGAACATTATTGAAGGCAATGAATAGCAAACGCTGTACCGTAGGAAAGTTGTTAAGTAAACTACTCCTTAACAAAGCAGTGGTGGGTAGAACAATACTGAGTAGAATGTTAGAAAGACTAAAATTATGCATTGATAAAACTTCAAATTGTAAGGCCAAGTGAATGTTAGTTCCATCTAAGATTTTCCCCAACACCTTTGTAATCAAGGCTATTTCATCAAGATTCAATACCAGCATGGTTTTTGTTCAGTTTGTTGTGATCTGAGAGAGAGAGAGAGAGAGAGAGAGAGAGAGAGAGAGAGAGAGAATCCTATTATGAACACACTGGGGCATTCTCTTTTTTTTTTATTAAAAGGAGCTATAGTGTAAACCTGGGAGTTAATGCACCTAAACTGGACCATCCTGTACACGAAACATTTGGCAAACTACACAGTAATAATGCTCTTAATTAGAGCTTTCATCTGATACCCATATTGCCCAAAAAAAAATCAAAAAATAAAAATAAAAAAACACGAATATGAACGTTTCTAGAAAAAATACGAAACACGATTCTGGACCGCGTTTCGGAATCAGAGTGCAACTATGGTTTCAAAATTGGGCTGATGCTGCTGAACCTGTGGCTGTTGAGCACCAAAAATTGCTGAAAATAGGGCATTAAGAATGCTAAAAATTTGTTTGTAGCAAGAAATGGGTGCTGAAAATTCACTAAATAGGGTTCCATAAATTGCTGAAAACAGGGTGTCAAAAATTGCCCAGTTAGGGCGGTCATGTATGCTAAAAGTTCAGATCTGGAAAAAGCTTTGGGATTTGAATATTCACTGAAACTGGGCATTGAAGGTGGCTGGAGTGAAAGTTGGGCACTGAAACTTACCAAAGATAGCTGTGGGAAATGACCTAAGAGTATATATTCACTGCAAGAATATATTGAGCTGAAAAATGAATAGATCAATCATTGAAAAAGTTCCTGGGAGAAATGGAGAGCTGAAAAATCCTCAAACAAGTAGTTGTTAGTAAATGAGTACCTCCCAAAAGTAGGTGCTGCTAAGATAGTCTCTTTCATAAAAAATTTCGAACCCAATAGCGTGCTTTAATGCCAAGTTATGGGCTTGCCCACCCAGGTTTGATTCCTTGGCCATGCACGGTTAGAAGATATTTTCGGCAAAGGCCTGATCAAGATAAAAGAAAAAAAGGACCATAGAAGATGAATCAAATCGAATATGCGAACTAAGAACACTGAAAGAACATCAGTTGTAGTGAATAATTGATCGTCTACAAGGAAGAGCAACAGATCTCCTACAAAGAACTCAGAAAGAAACCAAGTCTTAAGCTATCAAATGAATGCCTCTACTTCCTATCTACTGACATTAGGACTGAACCCTCAAGTTGAAAAGTGGACCTACAATGAGCTACCCGCCAAGATAGCGTGTGTCTCTTCTATTTTTAGTGATTCAGGTCTAGGCTCTAGTTAGCTTAAATACAACAATAATGAACAGTCCCATATTTGATTTCCTACTCACTCACTCACAACAAAGAGTACCTGAATTTCAGGAACAAGCAAGGAGTAATGTGGAAGAATAGGCAAGCTTTGCCGTTGCTTTTGCGATGACATATTTTTGCCACAGTATCCTTGTATCTAGTTAGAAAGATCTAAGACACATTGAGCAGTCGAGTATCAGGCAGTCACCATTTTCAGGAAATGGTCAACTTATCCAGTTTTTCCTGTAAGACTAGAGTCACTAGAGTTATTCTGAGCAGTAATTAGGACTTTGTGCATGCTCCCTGGAAAATTAGTTGATTTTATATCGGTAATAGTGATTCACATTATATAATGCCATTGTTAGGAGTTAGTTTCCCACATGTGGTGAATTGGTGTATCGTGCTTGTGTTTGGCTCGGCCAACCAGGTTCGATTCCCTGGGATCTCATGGGTTGATAATACCAAAAAGCATTGTCATGAGTTGGAAAGAAGATGCAGAAAAAGAAGCATTGTCTGTCATCAAGTGCCTTGCTTGCAGAGCTAAAAATGGATTAAAGCTTGTACCTTGTCAATGAGATTGAGCATGCATAGTATTTATAATTGTGTGACCTGATTGAATAGCAACAATATGCTGGTTTTTGCAAACCTCAGTTCTGGTCAAAGTCTGCATTTAAGGCTCCAATAGAAGTGCCAATATGTGCAAATGCCACACAATTCCAAATGCATGTTTGTTCATTTTTGTGAAAAGAGCTGCTTAAGGTAGATCTACATAGCACAATCTGCTTTGTTAAAGGAGCTTCCAGGATTATGTATCCATATTTTACTAAAAGTGAATGTTTGCACTGTCTTTTTCAAGCTGTGACTGTTTTAACTGCTTGCTTTTACCTGCTTTGGAGTCAAATGGAAGCAAAATAACTCAAAGAAACCTAGAATAGAAAGCTGGAGCAGACTTTGGTTTCTGGAAGGAATAGTATATGTGTATGTTTATGGCTTTCATTGAACGTTATTGTAGAATGCAGTTAAGAAGAACATTGTGCGGCCAAACAAAAAGAAGAAAGCAGGAGGCTGGCTTTGTCAGCAATTGGGTTTAATGTCAAAATGTGAGCGGATGGAAAACTTCTTGAACCTGTCAGATGAAGAACTAAAGGTTTGATTTTCCTTTCCTATATGAAGACTGATGCTTTACTTCACCAATAATGCTCACTACTTTAGAAAGGGCTGTTTTTAATAGTATCACTCTCATGATATCTTTTTCAAGTGTCTTTATGACATGCATTGCTGTTAGTAGTAATTATAATGGATCCCTGAAGTCACTTGACAAGTTTGTTTAGGTTGGAACAAACTTAGTTATTGACATGCAGGGACTGATTGCAATGAGTTAAGCCAGACATTAGCAAGCTTTTGCTAAAGTGTTTGTGTTCTCTGGAGTGACAAGGAAGTCTCCCTCGAATTTAATTCTGAATGGGTTGACTCACATTGGGCATTAGATACCAAGAACTAGATATCAAGTCATTGACAGCTCTGACTGTATCTTAGATATATTCCAATTTCACACAGAGATGTATAATCCATTGTGACCCTTCACGTGCTAATCAAAGTTTGGGGTGGGAGATAAGAAAATATTCCGGAGCTGTTCCTTCAGGATCTCGAGAGTCCTCTCAAAATCTGCATATAGTTCATGATCATAGTACAAGCAAGTTGTTAAGAGACATACCAACAGAAAATGAAAACCATGAACCTATTTTAGAATTGAAAATTCTCCTTCATGTATACAATTGCCAGTTCGAACTGTTCCCAGAACACTTCACAACTATATCTCCAAATCATTGAAATAAATTGTGGATCTACGTCCAAAATCCAGCACTAGGTCTCCAAAGATACAACTAGGATTGAAAAGAATGGTCACGAGAAATTTCTATCTTGCCATTATTTGCTTATCACTATTGTGATTGACCAAGCACAGATAATAGATCGGATCAGTAACATGCACCTATTTTGATAGCTTTTGAGGGTATGCCCAGGTTGTTAGACAGTTTGATGTCCTTGGAATATGGAGTGTTCATCTGTCACACAACAATTTTACAAGATAAGAAAATTTATAACTTTACTAATCTCGAAGTGATTACATCAAAGTGATAACGACATAAGAGTACGTTGCTAGTATCTCCACAGCCAATTGCGCATAAGAACATTGAGGCATCCTCTCCAAGAGTTCACCATTCTTCTCACAGCACCCTCGTAGCCGACATCCTCCTTACAATGATATGTAGTACATACAAACTGGCCAGAAACTCACACCACTTGGAAGTACCTTGACAAATAGACATGACAAAGGAGTTGCTAAAGGTCTATTACCAGCATGCCACGCATGTGGTCCACAAACTATAGGACATGCAACATGTTGACTTGTCAATTCCTACTTTTCAAGACATCTATTCAAGAGTCTCATTTGGAAACCCAGTACCCACATACAATTCCAAGCATGTCATTGCAAGTTGACGACTCAACCACTTACAAGTAAATCCTTTCATGTGACATTGCCTTTTACAATATCTGTACTTCAAACTTGTAATCAAATTTGTTGCATTCACATCAAAGCATGTTAATAACAACAAACAAACTTTCTCCTGAATCTAGAACATCTATTATATCAAAATCGGGGTGTTGTGCATGCACCTGCAACTTGGTCTCCCAAGTAGTTTCACTAAGAGGTTGCCCATTCCATGTGACCAAGTACTCGTTGAGAAAATGATGACTCAATTGTCTCTCACTTGTTCAATGCTTTTGTAGGTCCATGCATCACTCACTCCCCATGCTCTTGCAAAAGAAAAAATTCGTAGGCTATCTCCATAATATTTGTCACACTCCAATCTCTAGGAACTCTCAAACTTTGATGGCCAGTGTGAGGAATGATCCACCCAACCGTGGGTGCCCTCCTCTTGAGTTTATCTAATTACTATTCTGGGCCAGGGACACATGGGTGCCATGCAAGGGGTGATCAGTCCCCATGGTTCCATGAAATCTACTAACTGCAATCAGTGCGTGAAATCCATGACACACACGGTCACCCATCATACTGCCAGCTAGCTGCTAACAACTAGGGTCCATTAGGTCATAACTCCGCATACTGACATCCTGTCAGGCTGTTACATCGGGTCATTGTCAGTGATGCACCGAACCCAACGGGTCACCTGGTGTCCATCCCAATTACTGGCCCTCGCCAATGCCCTGGCCCTTGGCCCCTAGTTGCTGGTCGTGCCGGGAATACGTTAGAGCCCAACAATCCTTCCCTCTTTTAGCATTGTAGAGTTTCTAACTCAGATGCAGTAGAAGCTAGAGACGGCACGAGATAACTTGTTCAGGGCTATGGCTAGGGTAGAGGGTTATACTCCCTTCAAAGTCGAAAGGGCTACGCACAAGAAAGTGCGCCAAGTTATCTCCTAGGTATTGTGGACCATGGTTGATTATTAAGAAGGTTAGCCAAGTAGCTTATAAGCTACAACTACCTGTGGGATGCAAGGTGCATCCGGTGTTTCATGTTAGCATACTTAAGAGCCTGGTGGAAGGTCTAGTATCTTTGGAGGAGAAAGACACCACGGGTTATGGGCCAGAGAGAGTCCTAGATTGGAGGCAGCGACGATTGAGGAATCGTCTCCTCCAGGAGTATCTAATGGCTTGGAAAGAGCATCCTTTATCTGATGCTACCTGGGAGACTCGCCAGGCGTTGTGGAAATCTTACCCAGAGTTTGTCATCGAGGATCAATCTTACGCAAGATCCCTATGATTGTAGAACTCAGCAGCCTGAAACCATAATTGAGCTCAAATGGACTCAATCCAGTGGATGCATGTCTCTTATCATTGTATGCCAACCCCAATAGTGGTAAATGCTTTACCCAATCTGTTTGTGTACTACTAACATATGCCCCAAGCATATCTTCCAAGATCTAGTTCACTCACTTTGTCTGGCCATCCGTCTGAGGATGCTCAGAACTACTCATCCGCAACTATGTTCCAAAAATTTCCCGTAAACTTGGGATCTTTGTCAGACACAATGGCAACCTGATGACATTCTAGATAAATAACTCGGCAACTTGCGCTTCTTGGTCGTTGTGATGAAGTGAGCCATCTTGGAAAACATGTCTACACTATGATGAGGGAGTTCAATCCCATCTGGGTCATGGCTAGCCCAACAATGATTCATTCCCACCTTCTTGCAGGAATCTCCAGTGGATGCAGTAAGCCCGGAGGACTTACCCGCTCGGCCTTGTTCACCTGACAAACCATGCAACGCTAGATGTACTCTTTGACGTCTCGTTGCAATTGTGGCTAGAAATAATGCCTTCCGACTAGTTCACTAGTCTTATCAATACCCGGGTGCCCAACCCCTACGCAGGGACTATCATGGCATTCATGAAGTATCTTACGAAGAAGATCCTTCACGTCTAGCATGAAAACCTTTCCGTTTCTCAATAACATACCATCCTTCAAGGTGTATGTTAGATATTGGTGTGTGCCTCTACGGAAGCGACAGCCTCGACTGACTCTTCCGCTTGGTTGACTACCTTGCGCGCACTAGGCCACACACGCTGTCGCTCTGCTGAGCTCTCTTGATCTCCTCCATGAGATCACTGTCAACTACAGTAAAGCTCATCTCATGCAGTATCCAAGATAGTGCATTAGCGACCACATTTTCCTTCCCTCTTCGGAAGCAAATTTTCAAATGAAATTCCTGCATCGGCTCGGCCCACCGAGCCTAGTGGCCCTCCAAATCTGGCTGACTGCATAAGTACTTCAAAGTATGATGGTCAGTGTACATATAAAATTTGGTGCCATATAGATAATGTCACCACACCTTGAGCACATATATGATCGCATATAGCTCTTGCTAATGTGTGGGATATTTTTGTTGCATTGGCGTCAATTTCTTGTTTTCAAAGGCTACTGGTCTACCTTCCTGACTCAACACTGCACCCACGGCAATGCCACTAGCATCCGTCTCAAGGTTGAAAGGTTTCTCTTTCTGGGTATCAACAATCTTGAGTATTTGGGTTGTTGCAATAGCCTCCTTCAAGATTTCAAAATTATGCTGAGAGCCTCAGCATCCCAGCAAACCACATTGTTGTTATTCTGTAACTGATCCGTTAAAGGAGCAGCTACCTTGGAATAGTTCCTAACAAACCGTCGGTAGAACTTGCAAAAGCCTAGGAAAGACTGTAACTGACAAATATTGGCCTGGCCACTTATTGACCACAACCACGTTGGCGGGGTCAACATAAATACCCTCTGCCATCACTACGTGACCCAAATACTTGACACGAGTCTTACACAACTCAGTCCTCTAAGCATTGGCGTAGAGGACTATTTCTTGTAGCTTGCCAAATACGGTTTGGAGATGACCTTCATGCTCCACCATCGTCTTACTGTAGATGAGTATGTTGTCAATAAAATTGACCATAAACTTGCCCATATAATCACGCAGGATATCGTTCATGAGCATCATGAACATGGTGGGTGCATTGGTTAACCCAAACGACATAACCAAGAACTCATAATGTCGAAAACGGGTTTGGAAGGCCGTCTTCTGGACGTCTTCCTCACGAATCCGTATCTCATAATACCCACTTTTGAGATTTATCTTACTGAAAATGGTTGCTCCCTGCAACGCATCCAGTAGATCATCACTCCCGGGCATCGTATATCTGTGCTTTGCAGTGATTTTATTCAATCCCCTGTAATCCGCGCACATCCGAAAACTACCATCCTTTTTCTTAACCAACAAAATGGGGGAGGCGAAAGGTGAATAACTAGGACGAACCTTTTACCCCAACCTGAGGTATTCCTCCAACATCTTCCGCAATTCCTCTTCCTCTTGTAGACTCATCCCGTCACAAGCCAGTCTCTCCAAGCTCGTGAATCCTAGAAGCCCGTGTGTAGAATGAACCTCCCAACCATAGCTACCTGCTATTCCCGTCAACTGGCACATGGCATCCACCTGTGGGTGATCAGTCCACTTGGCATGCCTGGCCTCTGTGACCTGTGAATACTGAGTGACTTATGTACCACCCCCGTGCCCCGCCAAAGACCTGTGACCCTCTTGGTCACCTCGACTACTTGCCGGCTAGCATCTCTAGGGTCCCGACGGTCAAGACACACCGCATCTCTAACAGCTTGTCAGGCCGCCACACCGGGTCACTGCTCATGACGCACCGGTCCCAACTTGGGACAGATGTCCTCCTCGGTCACCGGCCCTTGCAAATACTTGGCCTCAGGCCCTTTGGTAACCGGCCGTGACGAGGTCATGATAGAGTCGTAACTGGACTCTAACAATCCTTCCCTCCTCTGGCAAGTCATCGGTCCTCGATGACAAACTCTAGGTAAGACTTCTACAACGCCTGTCGCGTCTCCCAGGTAGCATCTGACAACGGATGCCCTTTTCAAGTTACTAGATACTCTTGAAGAAGACGATTCCGCACTCGTCGCTCCCTTTGATCTAGGATTCTATCTGGCCCATAACCTGTGGTGTCTTTCTCCTCTAGAGACACTAGACTTTCCACCAGGCTATCGCCATCGTGCAAACATTTCTTCAGTTTGCTAACATGAAATACTGGATGCACCTTGCATCCCACAAGTAGCTGTAGCTTATAAGCTACTTGGCTCACCTTCTTAATAATCAACCATGGTCCACAATACCTAGGAGATAACTCGGCGCACTTTCCTGTGCGTAGCACCTTCGACTTCGAAGGGAGTAGTATATACACCCAATCTCCATTCTCAAATTCTCGATAGGTACGGTTCTCATGAGCATAACTCTTTGCCCTAGCTACAGCTTTGGACAAGTTATCTTGTGCCAACTCTAGCTTCTGCTGCAATTGAGCCAAAAACTCTACAACACTAGGTACCCTATGTGGAATCCCAATGATTGTAGGACTCAATGGTCTGAAACCATAACTGAGCTCAAATGGACTCAATCCAGTGGACGCATGTCTCTTATCATTGTACGCGAACTCCAATAGCGGTAAATGCTTTACCCAGTCTGTTTGCGTACTACTAACATAGGCCCTAAGCATATCTTCCAAGATCGGATTTACTCGCTCTGTTTGACCATCCGTCTGAGGATGCTCAGAGCCACTTATCCACAATTGTGTTCCCAGCTTGGCGAACACCTCAATCCAAAAATTTCCCGTAAACTTGGGATCCCTGTCAAAAACTATGGACTTCGGAAGACCATGTAACCTGACAATATTTTGAATAAACAACTCAGCCACTTGTGGAGCTGTGACCTTCTTGGTTGTTGTGATGAAATGAGCCATCTTGGAAAACCTGTCTACCACTACCATAACAGAATTGAATCCATTCTGGGTCTTGGGTAGCCTAACAATAAAATCCATAGAGATGCTTTCCCACCTTCCTATAGGTATCTCAAGTGGATGTAGCAAGCCCAGAGGACTTACTCTGTCGACCTTGTTCACCTGACAAGCCGTGCAACGCTGGACGTACTCTCTTACATCCCGCTGCAATCGTGGCCAAAAAAAATGCCTTCTTAAAAGCTCACTAGTCTTATCAATACCAGGGTGCCCTGTACAGGGACTATCATGGCATTCATGAAGTATCTTACGATGAAGATCCTTCACGTTTGGCACAAATACTCCCGTTTCCTCAACTACATACCTTCCTTCACGGTGTATGTCAAATAAGTACTGGTGTGTTCCTCTACGGAAGCGACAGGCGAGGCTGACTCTTCCGCTTGGTCGACTAACTTGCATGCATAGGCTACATACACTGACAATGTGGGTCCTTTTTGCTGAGCCCTCTTGATCTCCTCCATGAGATCACTGTCAACTACAG
Source organism: Diphasiastrum complanatum (assembly GCA_029204225.1). NCBI lineage: Eukaryota > Viridiplantae > Streptophyta > Lycopodiopsida > Lycopodiales > Lycopodiaceae > Diphasiastrum > Diphasiastrum complanatum. Next base: position 62,847,280 of record CM055099.1, on the reverse strand, counting down.
GCAAGGCTCATCTGATGCAGTACCAATGCTAGTGCATCAACGACCACATTTTCCTTCCCTCTTCGGAAGCGAAGTTCCAAATGAAATTCCTGCATCAGCTCGGCCAACCGAGCTTGGCGGCCTTACAAATCTGGCTGAGTGCAAAATACTTTAAAGTATAATGATCTGTGTACACAAAAAACTTGGCACCATATAAATAATGTCTCCACACCTTGAGCGCATGTACTCACATATAGCTCTTACTCCTGTGCGGGTATACCATCTTGGCTCAACACTGTACTTACGGCAATGCCATTTGCATCCGTCTCTAGGTCAAACGGTTTCTGGGTATCAACAAACTTGAGAACTGGAGCCGTAGCCAGCGCCTACATCAAGGTCTCATGTGATGAGCTTCAGCAACCCACCGATCTACAATGCTGTTTTTCCGTAACTGGTCCATCAAAGGAGCAACTACCTTGGAATAGTTCCTAACGAACTGCCGGTAGAACTTACAAAAACTTAAGAAAGATTGTAATTGGCATATATCGGCAGGCCTTGGCCACTTCTTAACCACAACCACCTTGGCTGGGTCAACTGAAATACCCTCAGCTGTTACTACGTGATCCAAATACTCGACACGAGTCTTACACAACTTTGTCTTCTAAGCATTGGCATACAAGACAGAAGCTTGTAACTTGCCCAATACGGTCTTGAGATGAACCTCATGCTCCTCGTCCGCTTTACTAAAAACCCATATATCATCAATAAAATTGACGACAAACTTGCCCATATAGTCTTGCAAGACATCGTTCATGAGCATCATGAACGTGGTTGGGGCATTGGTTAACCCAAATGGCATAACCAAAACTCATAATGACCAAAACGGGTTCGGAAGGCCGTCTTTATCTCGAATCCGTATTTGATGGTATCCACTTTTGTAATAGATCCTAACACCACAGTAGGGCAAACACTAACTGATCCACCCAACCTTGCCTACTCCCTGATATAGAGTAAGCCCCTCCTAGCCCAGTGTGAGGACTTGTAGCATGCAACTGCCAAGTGTCGGCCACGTGGCACTGACGTGGCCGACTGCACGTCGGGACTCAACTGGGGCCCCTGTCCTGCTGACAGGGTCCCTAGACTGTGTTAGGCTATGGACCGTGCTAGGGCACACTACTCACACTGTCTTGCCCTGTTGGTCGTGTACGCTGGACACGACCCTGACTGTGGTATCTGACCTATCTGTGTTCTCCAGGGTTCGGCACTGGTCACGAGCTCGTAACACTCCCTCCCCCTTAAGAACCGTCTTGGTCCTCTAAGACAAAGTCTGGAAACATCTTGCGAAGGACGTTGCCTCTTTCCCAAGTGGCATTCTCAACCGACTGATCATTCCACTTGACCAGATATTCTCGATATAGAGTATGACGAGTCTACATCTCTCTACTATTAAGAATCTCCTCTGGCTCATGTGGAGGTTGTTGAGGATCCAATGGGAGAACTAGAACACTGTCCCCTACCAGATTTTTTGCTCTGGCTAAGGCTTTTCGTAACTGACTTACATGAAAGGCTGGAAAAACCTTACTACTGTGTGGGAGTTCTAGTTCATAGGTGACTTCGCCTAGTCTCCTATTGATAGTAAAGGGACCACAATACCTAGGAGACAATTTAGCACACACTCCTGATTTGAGGGTTTTAGAGTCAACTGGGACTCTCAAGTAGACTTTCTCACCAGTGGAGAACTGGGATCTGCATAATGCCTGGCTCGATCCTGGGACTGCCTAATGCTACGCTTAGCATGTTCTATCATCTGGTTTAGGTCTTCTAAAAAAGTTTCTGGCTGCTTCAACTTTTTCTTGTTTAAACCCTATAGCTGTGGGTGAGCGTGGCTGAAAACTGTACATCAGCATAAATGGGCTGTATCCCGTAGCTGAATGTTTGGTACTGTTGTAAGAAAACTCTAATATCGAGAGATACTCCTCCCAATTAGTCTGCTTCTTGCTGACGTATGCACGAAGCATATCCTCCAGCACCTGATTTACCCTCTCTGTTTGACCGTCCGTCTGTGGATGGTTGGTGGTACTCATATTAAGTTTAGTATGGAGATGATGGAATACTGCCTTCCAAAAATTTCCATTAAACTTACTGTCCCGGTCGCTGACTATGCCGGAGGGTAGACCGTACAATTTAAATAGACCGTCTACAAACAACCTCGCTAACTCTGGAGCTCTAACGGTTGTTTTGGTCGGAATAAAATGAGCCATTTTGGTCAGACGGTCAATTGTGACCCATGTAGCGTCATTACCCTTTTGGGTTTTAGGCAGGCCTACTATAAAATCCATGGAGATACTCTCCCATTTACCAGCTGGTATATCTAAGGGCTGCAACAACCCTCCTGCCTTTAAATGCTCTGCTTTATTTACTTGACATTTCTGGCACTGGTTACATATTGTTGGACGTCCTTTTTCATACTGGGCCAGAAAATTTCCTACGAAGAAGCTCATAGGTCTTCTGTATGCCTGGGTGTCCCGCACTAGGATTGTCATGACATTCATATAGGACATGCTGCCTATAATCCTCTGAATTGGGGACACATACTCTATCTCTATAGAGCAAGTACTCATCCTGAATGGAATATTGTTTCCATTTGAATCCTTGAGTCAACTGACCCTCAACCACTAGGGTTTGCTTGGGTAATACAGGCTCAGAATCCTCAATGTCATCTGACATATACCCGGACTCATCATCATCCTCAACGGAAGCTGCCGTATTCTTGGATGAACTGGCACCAGCCCCGGGAATTGGCTCTGGAGTCTGTAACTGTCTGCTCTGGACTGAGTTCCAGATAGTAGAGAAGAATGCATCATGCTGGCACTTCCCTTTCAAGGACTCGAGTAACTCATTACGAATATGAGTAAAACTCAGCTCGTTTATCATAGGCATTCTACTAAGGGCATCTGCTACTGTATTGAATTTCCCCTGTCTATATCTAATAGACATATCAAACTCTTGCATCAACTCTGCCCAACGAGCTTTCCGACCTCTAATCTCAGGTTGATTGCAAAGGTATCTGAAACTTTCATGGTCTGTCAGGACCTCAAAGTTGGCACCATACAAATAATGCCTCCAAGTCTTAAGGGCATGGACTATAGAAAAGAGTTCCTTTTCATAGGCACTGTACCTAGTCTGAGCTGGCTCGAGTTTTTTACTCTTGAATGCAACTGGTCGTCCACCCTGAGTTAGCACAGCACCAACTGCAAAGTCGCTAGCATCTGTTTCGACCACAAATGGCTGATTGGGGTCGACGACTTTTAAAGCTGGTGCTGTGGCTAAGGCTGTTTTGAGAGCATCAAAGCTCTCCTGCTGTGCGGACTCTCAAATGAACTCCTTTCCCTTCCCCTTAAGAAGATTTGTCATGGGAACTACTATCTGAGCATATTCCTTGACAAATCGTCTGTAATATCCCGCCAAACCAAGAAAGATTTGAAGTTCCAAAATATTTTGAGGTCTCAACCAACTGAGTATGGCTTTGACCTTATTCGGGTCCATCTTAATCCCATCTGCCGAGATAATGTGACCCAAATATGCTACTTCTTCCACGAAGAATTAACACTTGGATTCTTTAGCATAAAGCTTATGCTTTCTGAGCAGTTGAAATACCTTTTTGAGGTGTTTTAGATGCTCCTTCCTCGTTTTACTATAGACGAGGATGTCATCTAAAAATACGACTACAAACTTACCCAAGTATGGTCTGAGGACACTGTTCATCAAGGTCATAAAGGTAGCTAGAGCATTTGTGAGCCCAAATGGCATCACCTTAAACTCATAATGACCGTGACGAGTCCTAAAAGCTGTTTTCGGGACATCTTCCGACTTTATACGGACTTGATGATATCCCGATTTGAGGTCTATTTTATTGAAAAACTTAGCCCCGTCGAGTTGATCAAACAACTCGTCTGCTCGAGGCATAGGGTACTTATTCTTAATTGTGACTTTATTGAGGGCTCTGTAATCTTTTTCACCAAAAGGACTGGTGAGGCCGATGGTGAACTACTAGTCTGAATTTGCCTTTCCCAAGATAATATGTTAATTGCCTAGTTATTTCTTCATCCTCTGTTCGGCTGACCCAATACGGAGGTTTAGAAACAGATGCTGTTCTTGGTACTAGGTTTATTACATGATCTACCTCTCTGCTAGGTGGCAAACCATGCGGCAAATCTTCAAGAAAAACATCTTTAAATTTAGACAATAAAGTTTCTAATTTATTGATTTTCTACTGTAAAAAATTGGAAATAGAAACTTCAGGAATAAACTGAAAGTCACATAAGAATACCTGATGGTCGTCGTCTCCGATTAGGTGACAGAGCTTTGACTGCAGACCATAGGACTGTTGGGAACGTCATGCTCCCCATGCAACTGGATCTCTCGGCCTTTATGCTGAAAGCTGAGGGTGTTCTCCTAATAATTACTATGGAGGGAAGGTCCTAAACTGTAGAGCCAATCTCTCCCGAGAACAATATAGTTTCCCAGATTTTCTTATCTTCACCCTTAGCTAGTGAAACTCTGTACCTATGCTGACTAGGTACTTCTGGAAGTTTAAGTTTTTTAACCAAGGTGTAGTTGATGAAATTATGGGTTTCCCCATCATCAACCATAACTCTAACTGACTGGTTACCAACTTTCCGATGCATCCGCTCAATACGATGCTCCGTGTTCTGTCTAGGCGGCAACCCCACTGGCATGCTATCAATCAACAAATATTTAAACTCAGCTTGGCTGGATCTTTCCAGCTGACTTGCTGGATCACCTCTGAGCTGCCGAGCTTCCTAGAATAGTGATTGAATTCTTCATACCCTTGTTTGACAAAAATAAGCCATAGAAACCTAACAATTTGCCTTTCCTATGCTAGAATCTGGAAGTCTGATAAATTTGACCCTGAACTTGACATGCATCCTTCTTGTCACTGTTTTGAACATTGGAGTAGCTTAAAGATGCATCAATTTGTCTTGCTCAGCTCTACTCACTATTCCCATGTTTCAAGCCCACAAAATGACAAAAATGATGAAAATACAGCTGTGCTGTGCACTCTCCAAAACTTTGATCACTTTCATTGTTTAGCATAAAAGATCTTAGGAAGTACAAGAGCTATACATGCATGAGACATACAACAAAAATGAAGCGTAGAAGTGATTCACCTTTCATTAAAAGAAGGTATTACCGAATCACATTTTTCATTGTCGTAAATCCCTCAAAAGCTTGCCAAACGATACCCTTCAGCCGATAGTTGATAGCATGATTGTAATTCCAGCTCTGACAGCACTGTGAAGACCCATATGAACAAGCTATGACTATCAGCCAATAGGAGCTAGGCATCATATAAACTGCCCATCCAATTGAATATGAAATTGATCATACACTCAGCCCCATGCAGTGGGATTAAACTTCGGCACCATCTACCATATACTGCCAACCCTGATGCCCATACCACCATAGTCTATCCAACAGAGATGCAAGCATACTTCGAGTAGATACGAAGTCACCATTTATATGACAAGAATCATGATCCATGAATGAATGAGGCGCTGGGGCTCCCCCATACTACTTACAGTTTTATCCCAAGTGTCCCTAATCTAGTATATTTAATATTCCCACCATCTGATGTCCAAACTTGATGTGCCATCTCCAGAAACCATAACATTAACCTCCAGGACCCATATTAGCCTCGACATTATTGGTTATTACTGGGATTAGGACCGCATGAGGCCCTTATCCATTCATGAATGTATCTTTGGTACCCATGGTCAAGGCCTGGTCAATTAGGGCTAACCAGGGACCTAATGCTCTTAACTTTTGTGCCAATTTTTCACTTTTAAGGTGAAACATTTTGCTTGTTTCAAATGAGGTTATATTAAAGCAACAATAATGTTTTCTACCAAATCAATGCCCAGTGAGGAGTATGTACGTCCCCTTGGTCGTTCCACCATTTTCTATATGAAATAATTCTTCTTCCGTTCAGAACACTATTGCATCAACTGACTAGATATTTTTGCAGATGAAACAAACATTCTCTTTCTAGACTTGAACTTTTGATAAATTCTTCGATGCAGATAATGAGTCCATAAATAATGGTTATGCTTATCCAAGTTCCAATATACCTATTGGACATGAAAGCAATTTCTTACAATTGTTAGAATCGTCAACCATCACAAAAGATTTATGGAATATTTCTTGAAATTCAATCCAGGTGGCTAGGCTAGTTTAGGTTGTAGATCCCTCCACCAAGATGATGCATTGCCTTTCAAAGTTAGTAGTTATTTTTTTGTGATCCATTATCACTTGTGAACTCAAATAACTAGACCATCGTTTTAACCAATCATCCTGAACTTTATATCTATTGTCCTTTCATTCACTTGTAAAGTTTTTTGTTTTATTCGTGATTAATGGGACACTTGTCGCGTTAGGTGTTTGTCATAGTGTATTGGCAATCCATTTCTATTGTCCACATTGACATACTTGGTTTCATATTCTGTTCTTGGTCCAATGTAACACAACCATGTGATTATCGTTTTTGTGATACTTTATCCTCCCTAGTGATTTATGTCCCACATGTTACAGCAAGTTCGAAGGAAGCAAGAAGTTGCCATGTTGAGACAGGAGGCTAAGTTCAATAAAGTGTTTCACTCTTATTTGAAGGTAATGAAGGGTAAAGAAGGAATTGTTAAGGAGATGAATGACTTGGTTGACGTAGCTGACCAAAAACGGAAGCGAAAACAAGCATTGATGTATGAACAATGGACATTGCAAGTATTCTATGACATAAGGCAACAACTCCAAGAAAAGTTGGATAAGATGTCTCCAGATTACATCAAAGAAAAACTCAGTAAGTTTTCTTATCTTTCATGAGGATCCTTGACATCTTCTACAGTCGAGAATGGTACTTTATCTTGTTGAGCAGAGCACGCGCTTAGTATAATGGTTTTTTATTATGGTTTAGAGGAGGTTCAAGGTTTAAATTCCAGCCTTGCATCTTACTTTCTCTTGAAACTCTTTTGCGAGCTAATCAATCTAACAATAAGGATGTAGACAATATAAATGGTTCACTCTCTTAGGAGAGGGCAAGTGATTCTCTTCACAGAAAAACTTTGCATCCTTGCTAAGATTGTTTATAGTGCTGCTGTTCAGACAGGAATAATATTTTTCATCTCCATGAAGGCCTATCAAAGTTCTATAGATGACAATATAACTGCTTTGTCTTTTTTTCCCAGTCTTTTTTTTTCTTGACTCAGCAGAGTGTGAGCTTCTTAATTGTTTGGAATGTTGTAAGCTTAGCGTTTAGTTGCTTCTATTAACCTGACAACTAATTGAGAAAGGTTCGCATTCAGGTTTTGTAGCCTGATTGCTTATAATTTACCTGCAAATGCTGCAGTGCTGGTTGCTGTGGAAGTCCGCTTTTGCAATACATTTTCTATGGAATTTGTTTCAGGCTCCTGATAGCTCTCTATCGCCGTATATAGCAATTGCTTGATAATGCTCTCATTTTGTCAAGATGTAATGCTAGTGAGTTTTGAAAGTGAGGTTGTCCATCCCACCCTTATATGTGTTTCTTTATGCTCTCTCACTTATTTTTTATGCTTGTGTGTGTATCGTAGTGTTAATGTTGGGGCTTCACCTATCACATGTTGGGTCAAGATTTGTATATTATGCTGTCTCAAGACTTTGTGTCTAAATCATTTATGCCATGCAGCAATAGGTTTTAGTTTTGACTCACAAGTTCAACTAGTTATCGTCACTTAATCTTGTCATAGCTGAATGCTTCCTTTCTTTGCATTTGTAAGTGACTTGCTGGGAAATGTGTAGGTGTCACACTGTTTGTGAGCCTAATTTGTCTGTCTAATTTTCACTAGGGCTTATGTCCATATCTGCAACTGCTGAAGGAAACTGTGCATGGTGGCACTTACAGGTTCTATTAAATTTAGGCATTTCTTACAGGTGAGCTAGATGAACAAGGAAGCATTCAGAAAACTTTGAGAGTGAGGAGTTCCGACTTAACAAAGTGTGCTCAGCTTCTGGAATTTTAACCTCCAAGGATTTAAAATTGTCAGAAACAAGAGTTCTATAGGAGATTAATGAGATCAAAACAGTAGTTTTTCTGAGTATCTATTGTTAGTACAACATGGATCAACTAGCAATGGCCTGCTTATCAAGAGTGCATGCACTTAATTTTGTGAGGTATATAATGGTCCGCTCTAAAAGAATTTTAAGAAAGCATATTTTAAGCATCAAAAGCCCAACATTTTTGCTTCAAGTTGTCAAGATCTTCATGAGCACAAAATGGTCACGAATTGGATTAATATCAAACTCATTTGGCAATGTTTGCAAGCTGGGAGAAGCATTCAATAATCTTAAGTGGGCATTACTGATTGGTTGGATTATGGAAAGGACACGCTTTGCAGATCTGAAATCCCATGCAATGGTAAGCCTGGAAGCTATTTTCTGTGGTTTGGAATATTCTATCCATGAAACTAGAGGTAATATTGAGGCCACAATTTTTCAAAAGGAATACAATCACGATTTATGGGGAATTTGACCCTGATTTTGGTTAGTTGCGTGTTATTGACTGTACGCATGAATTGAAGGGTAGTCACTAGAGTACCTATCTGTTTGCAGCAGATTTGTAGTGAAGACTTTCGCTTCATCAGAGAGAAAAAGAAGAAAGTGTTATTAAAGTCTTCTGATATCAGAAAAGGTTACATAAGATGAAAGCAGTACATGCAAATATGGTTAGATCTGATGTGAGCCTAAATATGTCTCTTGAGCAAAGAAACAAAGCCTAGTGTTAACTTATGCTACATTATTATGGAAGTTAAAATTGTAGCTATCTAGAAGTAAATTCATGTTCATCATGTTCGCATTCAATAGAATTTAGAGATCTAGATGAGGGCATGCTATCGGCTAATGAGTTAGGAACCCGGCGTTGTTGAAATTTACAATCTTATGGGCTCCTGAACACTCAAAAAATCACCTATAGTAGGATGTTGGCTCTCCTCCTACTTTTTTGAGGTTACTCCAACAAACTCTATTTGAGACCCAATGTCCCTTAGCCGTCTCAGAACTAGGCACTTATAGCTATGACTTATATTTACATTGCAATTCACAATTGTCTCCACAAGCTAGTGATAACAATTGAAATTTACAATTTACAATCTACAATAGGCAAGGGATTCGAAGTACGTTTGACATATATCAACTTGGATTTCTTGTTACAGAAGAAAGCTCTTGAGTTCTTTCTAATGAAGAGTGGTATCCATGATGAGTGAGTAAATCTGGAGTAGGAAAATGGATGTCAATAATAGATAATACTACATCCAATTATTGACTTTCCTTGTCATACAAGCCAAGATATCTAGGTGAGGTACACAAGGTTTTGTTTGCTAAAACGTAACCCAAAAACATTGTAAGCTTTTTAGAATACTAATAGGAATATTTTTAGAAAACATCATCCTTCCCCCCCTTTCTCACTTTCCCTCTAAAAGGGTCCCATCCACGAGCCCCTTCCTCTCTTACTCGAGCCCCACCCATGAGCCCCTTCACCACGTAGCCCGAGCCCCTTCTAATAGAAAGAAGAGCGCCACACCGTGAGAGAGAGAGGGAGAAGAAGAAGAAGAAGCTTTATTAATGTCTTTTCCATGCCAAAAAGCATATAAGACATGTCAACTATGTGGTAAACATGGGAGCGTATATAAATGTCTCCAAGAAAAAATCTATGCATAAAAGATGAGCAACATAACTATAAACTACAAACCGTCCATAAGTGGGAGCAAAATAACTGCTAAGAATAGAATCATATCATCTAGCACTGTTGCTGAATAAGGATGTGATACGAGCTGTAGCAGGAGGTAATATGGAACGTCGCTGACTCGTGTAGGAGGATGATGTGCAGGGCGGGTAGTGCGAGCTACCACATGACTGTGAGTGATACTCTATTTCTGATATCTGTGAGGTGGTGTATCGTCGTAGTCGTCATCATCAGACTCGAGGTCTTGGCGTGGTTGTCTCCTAGAGAAGAATGACGTAATCTGAATCCCCAAGCTATCATTGTCAAGGGCGTGAACTCGGAGTTGGTCTGTAGAATCATGGAACTCTGTCTGTCGTGAAGCTGTTCGGCACAGTAAGGAAAATATGCCCCCGCTCCGAAAATCTGATGGTATCCATTGAGAGGTCCATTTAAGGTGAGCCAACACCCTCAACAAAAGAAGAGGACTCTAGAGGAAAATAGCAGGCAACAATGAAAATGTCCAAACCAATCTCCCGTCCTGTAATACGAGTCCAGATATACCACATGCTCCTCGTCCCTGACGAACTCAATCACCTGGAGGGACTCTCTATAGAGACAAGCCACCCCTCCAGAACCACAACCAATAGCTGATCTAGTCTCAGGTCTATATACTAAATCCCATATGTATCTCGGGAAAGTGGGTAGTCCACGCTCCTAACTCTCGTGAGTCTCCATGAAAAAAAATAAGTCTCGTCCAGTAATAAAGTCAATCAGATCACCTGTTGTAGAGGATGAGTGAATGCCATCAGAGTTCCATCACAATATGGATAATGCCCCGGGATACCCCCAATCCCGGGGGCTCCAATTCCCTAGCTCTAGGAGCTACTAGGGGTGCCAGCAACAAATCGTATCTGACCATCACGATAGATGACCCGTCTACCATTCTGTCGAGCATCCTGGAAGGCTTTACGCCTCCCCTCAACCGGAATATAAGTGAGATCATCATCCACATATATGGAGGTGCCGCATAGTTTGACTCTACATTGTAAAGCTTCTCTACGACTGGCTAAGGATGTGAAGCGAATGATCAATGTAGCTACATCTCTGGTGGTCCTCCAGGCTATGTCTAACCCATCATAAGTTGTCACAACAGATACCCCAAAAGCATCATAACTGTGTAAAGCAAGTACTAAGCAAATACTACAATAAAGAATAGTCATAGCTAGCCGAATCATGAAGCAGAGGGAACATCTACAATGACATCTGTAGTAGAGGAAAGAGCTAAAGCCATGAGGGCTCGAGCCTGATCTGCCAATAATGGTGTATGATAAAACACATCAATAGGCTCCCAAGTGGCCTCCTCAAGAGGATGACCATCCCACTGTGAACTTGCCTGCGACGTCGACTATACTAAAGGTGAACCTGATGGATGGCAGCTGGAAAAAAAGGGAACAGCTCTGGCTCTGTAGGAAATGTGAGATTGCGAGGAGCATCATCCTCAATGACAGCTCGTAACAGGCTAACATGAAAGATATCACAAGCTCGTGTAGAATCAGGCAATTGTAACTGATATGTAAAAGGGCTGAGGCGATCCAAGATACAGTAAGGCCCATAATAGCGTGGTGCAAGCTTCTCTGTAGAAGCGTGACCCTGAACAAAGTGATGATGTGCAAAGCGTAACCGGAGGTAAACCATATCACCAACCTAAAACTCAACATGACGGTGATGACGATCAACAGAAGTCTGATAGCGTTGCTGGCATGACGTAAAGCATCAAAAGCAGTTTGACACTCAGAAGTCCAAACAAAGGTATGAGACTTCTTTAGTAACGAATGAAGCGGAGCAGCCACAATGGCAAAATACTTAACAGGACGACGAAGATGGGTTGCCATACCTAAAAACATACGAACAGAATGAACATCGGTTGGGACAGGCCAATTCTCAATAGCCTGAACTTTCCGAGGATCAAGACGAATACGTCCACCACAAATAAGAAAACCCAAAAACTCGATTTCAGCCACGGCAAAAGAACATTTGGACAATTTGGCGAACAGTTGATGCTTAATAAGTAAATCAAACACAGATGATAGATGTTTTACATGATCAGACAAAGAAGTACTAAAAACAAGGATGTCATCGAAATAAACTAAGACACAAACACCTAAAAGAGGACGTAAAATATTATTCATAGCATTTTGAAATGTCGGTGGACCATTCTGAACACCAAATGGAAGAACACGAAATTCATACAAACCCAAATGAGTACGAAATGCAGTCTTATGCTCATCAGAAGGACGCATCCTAATTTGGTAGTATCCAGAACGTAGGTCAATTTTGGAAAAGATGGAAGAAATGCCAAGCTGATCAAAAAGGTCATCCATGTGAGGTATAGGATACTGAGTACGGATAGTCAGCTTGTTTAAGGCACGATAGTCAATGCAAAGGCGTTTGGTTCCATCTTTTTTGGCAACAAGGAGGACAGGAGCACCAAAAGGACTATGGCTAGGAACAATGAGGCCCTGACGTGAAAGGGAAGCAATTTGGAGCTGAGCCTCATCACGTTCACCTTTAGACATACGATATGGAGCACAAGAAGGTGGGGTAGCACCAGGAATAAGATCAATATAGTGGGTGACATCTCGTAATGGTGGCAGAGACGTAGGTTCTGAAAAGACCATAGAATACCGATGTAATAAGTCAGAAATCACCTGAGGAAGAGGACCCATGGATGGAGCAGGAGGAGCAGCAACTGATGTACTCTGAAAGATAAAAATAGCTGCACCCTGAGCCTTTGGCAGGCTACGCATAAACCGCTTCCGGGTAACCAACTGATAGTCACCTTGGGAATCAATACCAGAAAGTAAATGATGCCGACCAGCATGTGTAAAAGACAATGTCTGCTGAGAAAGATCCACAACAACAGTACCAAGTGATGATAACCAATCTGCACCAAGAATAATGTCATAGTGCTCCAAAGGAATAATATAGAAATCTGCCTATCCAGAGAAGTCACCAATGCTATAGTCCAAGCCCTGAAACATCTAAGAGTTGATAAAAGTATGTGAGCTAGCAACCTCGACACTGAGAGACTGTGTAGCAGAAATAGGTGTAGCACGAATCTTGGTGGAAATGTAACTGCTAATAAATAAGTGTGTACTGCCCGTATCCACCAATGCAATATACTCTCGCCCCAAAATGCGAACATGTAACCGAATAGAACGAGGACCAGGACGCCCAGCCCAAGTAGCATAAGCAAGTTGCGCATGGCAAGCGGCAGAAGCAGGATCATCGGGAAGCGGGTCAGCCGGCTCATCAACAAAATGTGGGTCAGGAGTATCAAGAATCTGGATATAAACATCAGAATCATCAGGAGTAAGAGCCTCATGGTAAAGATCAGCGGTAGGAGGACCAGGAGACTATCGGCAATCACGGGCGAGATGATCTGGACTCTTATAGCGATAACAGAGGCGCTTTTGCTGAATCTCAGCGAACTCTGCAGCTGAATAACGACGAACAAAGGCAGGGCGAGGTGTAGAAGGGTGAGGAGGAACGGTAGTAGAAGAAGCCAAAGTAGGAGAAGCAGTGGAAAGAGGGTGAGAAAAACGAGAAGAAGTGGACAACTCAGGATACTTATGCTGCAGGGTAGTAGCCAAGGAGATAGCATCTGAGAGAGTAGGAGGTTGAAAAGAGGAAACATCATATCGTAAGGAACCTCTAAGACTAGCAATAAAACGTGAAATAAGCTCTGTAGGATGAAGATTAGTAAAAAGGTAGGAAAGCTCAGTAAACTGATCAATATAAGCAGTCAAATTACTAGTATGGCGAAGGCTACGAAATAGATCATGTTGGCGAACCAACCACTGTTGGTCAATCATAGCCATACGAAGATCATGACGAAAAGTAGGCCATATAGTAATCCCTCACGAGTAGGATTAGAGCGATAGACACGCCACCAAGTCTGAGCTCGACTATCTAAATGTAACGCAGCCAACTGCACTTTCTAGGTTTCAGTTTTGGGATACATAAGAAAATAGGTCTCTAACTTAGAGAACCAATTTTCCAAGATATTCCCATCAGATGAACCAGAATAAGTAGTAAGCTGGATGCGATCACAAAAAATCACGAGCAAAATGAGGCTCAAGATTACTTGAAAAAGTAGAAGGAGGAAATCCTGGTGGTGCGGAGGGAAATTCAGTGGTACAGAAGACCCGAAAGGACCCATAAGGACTAGCACTATATGAAGGGAGACCAAACGTACTACCAAAAGCACCTCTGAAGATGGAGATGGAGCAGGAGCAGGCGTACTCAAAATAGGAAATAAAGGTGCTTTACCAGGACGGTGAAGAATGTCTGGGGGGTGGGTATCCCCTCGTGGTAGGATAGTCTCAAGGCTAGAAAGAACACGATCAATACGACTCTCGAGATGATCCATGCGGGAATTAATATGTGTAAAACGATCATCTAAAGAGCTCTGCGGAGGGTCTTCCGATGAAGAAGTCACCATAGGGACTGAGGAAGAGACAAAAACCTGAGGGAGAGGACGTTTGTCGTCACCCCAACTTAGTCTAACTTTCAAAATCACCAAAAATGGCACATAAATAGTCAATCAAGATGGATAATAATCAAAAAATAAGGGGCTGAAAAGTAGATTAATAGATGTGCAAGGCCAAGAAGTAGAAGGGTTCTAACAAAATGGAAAATGGAAAGAGGAGGGTGTGAGGCAGCAAATATGAACAGGAATAGGGGGCTGGAAAAGAGCAGTATGTGAGCAAAAAAGACAGCAAGTAGGTGCAAAAAGGAAGTGCAAAAAGGGCGCAAGCAATACCTGGGTGGGTGCTGATATGTCGTTCACTCGGTAGTGCCAACAAAGAGAGGTAAAAGCTGAAGACAATAGGGCACTGGGTAGCAACTACCAAGATCCACAATATGCTGAAGAATAGGCTGAAAAAGGTGCTGAAGTAAGCCGCCGAACAGCCTCCAATCAATAGCCGAAACAGACAGCAAGTCGGTGAAGAGAACCACTGAAAATGAGACGGTAGTAGGGCGCTGGAAAGCCTCCAATCAATATAAAAAATGGACAGCAAATCGCTGACAAAAAGTGTCGAAAATGATGAGGTAGTAGGGCGCTGGACAGCAGCTACCAAATCTGAAAAAACAATGAAAATCTGCCGATCGACGAAAGTGATGGGTTAGCAGGGCGCTGGACAGCCTCCACCAAAACTGCAAAAAATGATGAAGAAATCGTCGAAAGTGATGGGCAGTAGGGCACTGGACAGCCACCACCAATCTGCAAAAAATGACGGAGAAAAATCGATGAAAGTGATGGGTGGTAGGGCGCTGGACAGCCTCCACCAATCTGCAGGAAAGTTGACGGAGAAAATCGATGAAAGTGATGGGTGGTAGGGCGCTGGACAGCCTCCACCAATCTGCAGGAAAGTGCTCTGATACCAAGTTACAAGCTAAGATTCACTAGCTATGCTAGAAAGCAGGACTTAAGCGAGAAAGCAGGAAGAGAGAATGCTTAAGGAGGCTAAAGAGGAGCAATCATCATCAACTGAATAAAGGAATACAATGCTGCCCTACTTATACCCTCTCTCAGAATCAAATGGAGGATTCAAAGAAGGGAGGGAAAAGGATTTGGAGGGAAAATAGTGCGCCCTCCCAATAGGAGGACCCCCACTCCAAATCAATGTGACCAAGTCCTAAAAATATAACCAAATAGGGTCCAAGGCTAGTATGTGAATAAAAAGGGCCCTTAGGCCTGCCTATGCATAATAACAATAAAAGAATGGACACGGCGAATGTAATGAGCCAAGTCCATAACTGTAAGTGATCCATAATCCCATGTCTCTTTACTTTACATGCTGATCCTCGTGGATTTAGGTAAAATATTGCATTTATCATTATGTACAATTTTTTGTACCAAGAAACAAATAACTATGGTATAACTTTTTGGATTTTATCAAAGTTTTGGAAACTGATCCTAACTTTTTTGATGACAGAGAAAAATAACTGAGCTAATAAACCATTCTAATGTCTGTAAAATGGTTCAGTTCAGACATACTATTTGTTCACTTCAAACTACAATCTTGCAAGAAACTGGTTGCATTCAACTTTGAACAAATCGAAAGAATGCTTTTTAAGGGACAATAAACCCAATACTTGAAATGTTTCGAAGAAAGACTATTCTCATTCAACTAAATCTGAGAGATTTATGGAAGAACTGGTAACTAAGAATCGCTATGTGCTGACAACTGGTGACAACTGAGAAACACTAAATATGGTGTCCTTGGCTAGACCAAAAAGCTAATTTGTAAATCAACAAATGATTTCAAGTCAGCTATGGTTACTTTTAATTCATCTTCTTCAATTACTAATTGAAGATATTGTTTACTTATTACTCATCGACATCCATTTGACTGTTAATGCTTGGGCTTTTAATTCATCAATGCTTCTTACTAGAGAAAATAAAGTTTCCTCATATCAAAATGTAGAAAGAAAAATCTAAATTCAAACAAAAGTTGAACTTTGAAAGAAATAGGAATAAAAGTTTAGCTTTGGCTTAGGATCATTGGCAAGAATACTATCCAAGAAATTCCCTGAGCTTTGTGTCGAATCGACACCTATGAGAAATGCTTTCATTCTGCAATTTCTTTTTTCGTGCGTTGCAAACTCTGTTCTGTAGCTTGACATGCACTAGCTATGTGTACGGTTTCAGCTGGTCCCTTGAAGCTTTTGCTTCAGCTTGCTGGAATAGTTTGCTGAAAGTTCTCAAAACGTGTGCACCTGACTTCGAACTTGCTAGCAAATTTAGACAGTTCAAAGTGATTTCGAAAGATAAACCTGTTAGCTTTGTTAGAATGACTCTGGAAATGGTTTCTAACTTGGAAACTTCAACGCATGCAACTTCGATCCTGAATTGACACAAACTGGATCTGGAAAATCCCACTCCAAGAGCTACAAGCAAGGTAGATGGATAGCTTCAAGTTTTCGCTCCTTAGAATAGAGTCGGATTCTTCAAACCTATTCAAGGTTTAGGTTTTGGAACTATTCAATCAGTTAAAAACGGTTTTTGGATTTGCAGAAGAAATGCACTGATTTTGTTGTGGCACCGAATGCACCTCAATATAACGTTGCAATTAGGCACTCAAGAGTTCGATGGTTGCCTCAATAATCTGCCTCCTTGTTGCTCTTTAACTTCCTGCTGGCAGGTTGCTAATTTTCCAGAACTTACAGTTTTTGAAACCAGAACTCACTGAAATCAATGTTTAGGGAGGCGCTGAAATTCTATGAATGAGCATAAATTGGGAACAAGATTGGAAGGAAAACAGTCGGTGATCATGCAGCCTGGTGTGCCTTATTTAGCATCAGAAAACACTGATTTTTGCATGCAGATATAACCATGGTCATCCAAATAATATTGAGTACGTTGGTGTATCTAATGGGTTTATGACAAAGAAATTCATGGCGAACGTCTCTGTCTCTATAATTACTCTAACACCCCTCAGCTCTCCTACTGGTATGCATTTAGATGCATCTGCTAAATGAATTTTATGGTTGGTCAAGAATAGTGCGGTAGTTTTATGCTCAAAACTGCCTACAACCTTGTTGGGAAGCCAACGCTGCTGTTCTGATTGACAAACTAGGATTTAGCTTGAGATTATGGCTACAAGAGGCGTGCTGGACACTAAGCTCCTATCCTCCAGAATTGCTAGCCTTCTGCTGAAACTACTTGCTGGATTTTTTTCAACAGTCAGCATAGTTTGCTACTGCCTTATAGTGCTCTTCCACCTGCTTGAGGGACAGACTCAAGGCCAATGTGTACTCTACCCAAAATCCCAGTTTTTGGCAGATTCAAGGGCGCCCAAACTGCTGCTAGGAACTCGTTGAAAGTCCCCTTTCTGACCACGATTTACAGCCCACAAAAAACCTTGCTCCTGAAGCCAATCTCTTGCTGCAACTGGTTGCTGGAAAATCCAATTTGGTGGAGATTATACAAACTATTGATTGACGGAAAAACTTTCCTTTTGACAAGGGTTCTTAGGTGCCCAATATCCTGCAAAATCAATCAATTATTGGCTACCAAATTTTTTTTTGCAGCAATGGGAGCATGCTCAGCGTAGGCAAGGATAGTTATGGCTCTGATACCAGTGTTAGGAACAGCGTAACTACGAGGAAGGCAAAAGCTAGTCTGATCCACCCAGCCAATGCACTCTCTTATAGAATGCCCCTCCTAGCCCAGTGTGAATTTGCATGGGAGCGGTAGGTGGGAGTTACTGCCAACACCCACTTTTCATGCTGCATGCATGGATTACTGTTGCATGTGGGGTCCCAGTCCATCACTGAAGGATTGCATGGCCCCTGATGCATGCATCCGCATGTGTCTGCATGAGTATCCATGTGTCCTCATACCAATTGCATGGTATGCATGCATGCCTTTGACTCACACTGTCCTCTGCCCTCTGGTGGTTAGCTGTTCCCAGATGTACTCTTGGGTCGGTACTGTTACGGTCTCGTAACCAAGGGCAAAAACTTTTACTCTAATATCCCCCTTTGTAGCTGATGTATGTCTTAGATGATTTGCCACCAAATAATGTGGCCTAGTAGCTATTGTAAGGTAAGATGAGAGCTCTACAAGCCCCAAACAATGAACCTATTGAATGAACCTCAAGCTGTCATTCTATGTTCATCGTAAGGACTTAGAATTGGCTCTGTATTTCTCATAGAAAATTTTGCAGCTAATGTGAAACTCATTCTTAATCATTTTGGGGATTTATCTAATAGAACTATTCTCATTAATGCAGTGCACTTCGTTAATGTTGACATTTTGCATTATTGTATGTTGGTCTATTTGATGGTAGTTGGTAGTGGGTTTTTGTTGTGAAACATACTTTCCTCTCAATCTTATGTAAATATGTTGGGGGTCGTTTGTTGGCTTGCCTATCAAATTTTTTTCAATGAAAATGTACTATGTTAAATTCAATCATATTCACTCTACTTTAGAATATGTTTTTGTTGTTCCAACAGTATAGGCTACTTGTACGTGGTGTATTCACATCAAAGATATCAATTCTCTAAGCTAACCAAAGTTTAGAAGAACATCTGTAGAGATCATATAACATTTATGAGGTATAACATTGAATTTTTTTTTGATATTGTAGGAAGGTTCCATTATCAATACATGGATGCTTCAAATAATCAACTTATCTACAGAGATATGATATTCCAAGACTACAATCCATTTGAAAGTTTGCAGTATGTAATTAAATATTCGACAAAAGGATTATATGATCCAACAATGCATGACCTACAAAAGGTTAGGCTACTCTTTACGCAACCACTTGAAATTATGCATTTTTGGAAGGGCATGGATTTCAAAATGTGTGTGTGTGTGTGTGTGTGTGTTTTAATGAGCAATGTATGTAAAGAGCTTTATGGTTGTTTGATTGTAACCCAATTGGTTGTCCATTGTAAGTCTTCTCCTCTATCAAATGCTAAACCTCTTCTTGCTTTGGCCCGTCATGACTGGTTCACTCATATTCACTATATCCACCACCAAAATCATCACATCCTTTCACATTAGATCTACCTTCATTAGATACACACATCCACCAATTTGCACTATAGATACGAATACCCAAATTATTACCTATTCTAAATCTAATAAATTCTAGGACTACCCCCCACTAGGTACAACATCATACCTCCAACATCCATCATGCATTACATAAGATCCACACCAACTATCCATCATCATTGTGATATTAGATGTGTGCCATATCGCTTTGTATATTTTGCCAAGGCTAATATTAGCTAGCATGAACATTACTTACTAACTATTGGATTCATTGTAGATAAGACCATCCAACCAAATCTCGCTACTTGGAAGTGCGACAATCTAGTTCTTCGTCAAATTTAGTTTGTTATATTTATTTGGAGGAGCTGATATGATAAATTTAGGTTGTTGGGAGCATCCCTTGATGTCAAAGTGAAACTCAGCTGAGAGAAGTGCTCCTAGAAGAGGGTGAGCGCCCCCCTTGAAAGGATGCCACCAAAAGGTGTTGATATTCCTAGGTGATGTAAATTTCCTAGTCATTCCCACCTAGATAGAAAAATCTTAGTGGATTACTCTATTCATACCAACAGGACTCAATAAATTAAATTTCTCCATCAACCAGAATCTTGACTGGATTTCCCATGTATATAGGTCTTTAAATCAAAGAATCAATCACCAATCATTCTCCCCAAGGTTATTGTTACCATGAAAAAAAGGTCTTCCTCATAGTTGATCATAAGCTTTAAGGGATCCTTTCTTATACTGCTTCAATTCAAAAGCAGTATTTAATCAGATTTTGGTAGGTCTTTTTTTGGCAATCTATAATTCTTCCAATGCTTAAAGTCTCTGATGACATCTTTTTCTTGGTGTCATTGATCAACTGGTCTTTGCTTGCTTAGGAAGGTGAGATGTTTGATCGCTTTCTATGGTTACTTGTTGGGACTTATATTGAATTAGATGACAGACACCCTTAGTCCAAAGAAAAACATGGTTTGTACTTTTTCATGAGGAACAATATTTAGCATAACTTATCTAGTGACTAATCAGGAATGACTTATCTTTTGGATGCACTTACACCTTTTGGCTCACAGCAGTGAGTTTTTTCAGATTTTTTCTTGGATTAGCTCCTTTTCAAGATGTTCATGAAAGACCACCTAGATGTCTTATCTGGGATGATATGCCGTCTTTAAGGGGGACCTTTCTCTATTGTCCACTTTCGGGAGGGACTTTTCTCAGTTTTCAGTTGGCCCCTCTGAGGGGTCCTTTGAACCTCCATAGTCTTTAGGATTGCTATCAAAGGATAGTTCCTACTTGGCAGCCTGGAAAAAAAAATTTGTAGGATATTTCCAGCGGCTATTTTAGTGGCCGCTATCTTTTCTAGCAGCTTATTTGGCAGACTTTTTCAGAGGTACCTATTGCATTTTCCAATGCCTAATTTTCAGGAGGTGTCGGCAGTTTTTCATCAGCATTTTTTCCTAGGAGAGCGCCCATCTATAGATTGGATTTCCAGCATACGGGTCTACATTTTGCAGGTCTTACGTCATTGATTGGAGGAGGATCAGCGCCCATCCAGCCGGTTGTCTAGCGCCTATCTTGCTGTCCATTTTGCACAATTTTTGCATAGTAGTCCATTGCCCATTTCCAGCCCATATAGCATCCATTTTGTTACTATCCATCACCCCTTTTCTGCCTAATTTTTGTCTCTACCTTTTGACTAGTCCATTACTCATTTTTAGTTTACCTTGCTGATTTTGCACATTTTACCAGCTTTTTCAGCCATTTGCATTTGCTATCCATCGCCCATCTATGGACATATCCGATGCCCATTTTTTAGCCATCATTTCACCCATTTGTTGTTTGCTTTTCGCCATTCTACCTATTGTTTGCAGTGCCCATCTATACCTATCTTTGGCGCCTCTTTCTGGAAAAATTTTCCAGCCATTACCGCTATTGTATTGGTGACCATTTTCCAGCTATTTGGAGGCTTTTACGTTGGCAATTTGAGCGCCTATCTTCAGCCAACACTATCGAGATTACATTTGGAGGTATTTTTCCAGCATTATTATGTAGCATTTATGGTAGTTCTTATTGCTTTACCTTATGTTGTTTTTTGCTATTATTTGTCCAGCTTTTATATCAGCATTGTTACCTTCTTTTGGCTGTCCATACTAGTCGTGTTTTGGGTACTTGAATAAGACTAAGTTGGGTTGACGACAAAAGTCCTGTCCCTTAGGTTTTGTCTATTTCATTTCACCTTATCACTACTTTTTCGATGGCCGCTTCATCTCCATCTACTAGTGAGACACGTCAAGATGCCTTAGCTGAACACATTCAATAAGTCGTTGATAGTGTTATTTTTGGGATTTCTTTTCCTTTAGATGTCATCATGATAGGCTTTGCCTCTCTCTAGGTGCCCATGACATCTTTACCTAGCTTTGGCGCTACTTCATCACCTTCTCCTATTGGCAATCCTTTTGGTAGTCCTATCATTCCTACCCCTCCACTGCCTGGGTTTTACCCATTTCCTAGTCATGCTAGTCCCGAGCCACACTACGCTCGTGACTTTTGTGATAAGATCCAGCTTACGACCTATTTTGGTCCCTATGATGCTTACTGATGCTATATCACTTGCTACTACACTACAACATAAGTATCCCAAGACCCTTGCTTCATCTCCCTTTTCCCGTTCATGAGACCAAAATCCTTTGCATTGACAACAAACAGATCCTTGAATAAGTTGACTATCCGGCACCAGTATCCCATTCCTCATATGGATGACCTTTTTGATCAGCTTGGTACCTCCAAGATATCCAAAGTTGACCTCTGTTTCGGATACCACCAGATTAGGATGCATCTTTTTGATGAGTGTAAGGTCATGAATAATGTTATTCATCGGCTTCTTGGTCATTGTGTTTTAGTTTATTTTGATGACATTCTCATTTTTATTTCTCATCTTTCCGAGCATGTTTCTTCTATTTTTAGATACTTGTTACTCATCAGCTATTTGTAAGTGCTCTTTTCTTGTTTCAACAATAGGGTTATTAGGTTTTTGTATTTGTGATGGTCGTATTCGTCTTGATTCTCGTAAGATCCAGGTTACTTGGGACTGGCTTGTGCCTCTTGATGTTCATCATGTCCATATGTTTTTGTAGCCACTAACCTTCGTCTTCCTGTTCCACATTTTGCCACTGTGGCCGCACCTCTTCATGAGCTTTTTAAGAAATCCCATTCTTTCTTGTGGACTTCTGATTGTTAGACAACCTTTGATACTCTTCGTCACGCTGTTGTTTCGGCTTCTATCATGTGTTACCTCCATTTGATCATAAATTCATTGAGATTGATGCTAGTTCTATTAGTTTAGGCGCCTTACTTCGTTAGTGTCAGCGTGTCATTGCTTACTTTGTCAGTGCCAGTGTGTCATTGCTTATGAGTCGCGATGTCTACGCTCTTATGAGCTACGGTGCTCTGTTCATGAGAAAGAGCTCCTAGCTATTATTTATGCTCTTAAGAAGTGGCATCATTATCCTTATCGTGTAGCCTTGTTGCTACCATTCTCCCATGGTTTGATGCATTGCCTTCTGCCTATCTTTCTTGTCCTGATTTTTTTGATGTTTATAATGTTGCTCAGCTTCCTTCATCTCGTCCTCATCAGGTGTACTCCATTGTTGATCATCGTCTTTATCATTGTTCCCTTTGTATTCTCAATTCCCTTAATGTTTGTTCTAAGTTGTTGTTTGATGCCCATTTTTCTCTTGTTGGTGGCCCTTTTGGTTCTCAGAAGTCTTAGTCTTAAGGACCATTTTTACTGGCCATCCATGAAGTCTGAGTTCGCACTTCTTATCCGCCAGTGTCCCTTTTTATGCCCCCAATAAGTACTCCCTTGCCAAGTCGGCTGGCTTGCTCCAGAGTTGGCCCATTCTTCATCACTAGTGGACAAACATTTTTATGGACTTTATCGTTGGCCTACCTTGTACCTACTCATGTATGATAGTGGTTGATCGGTTCTCGAAACAAGCACATTTCATCCCTGTCCGCAGCGCTATCACAGTAGAGAGCAGTGTGCACGCTTATTTTTCATCAGAGGTCTTTCAATTACATGGGTTTCCACATTCTATACTATCTGATTGGGATAGTAATTTTACTTCTCTATTTTGGATAGAGCTTATGCGCATTGCGTATTCTAGATGTTCAACTCTTTATGAATACTGCTTATCATTCTACGGCCGATGGACAATCTGAGTCCCTTAATCGGGTCCTTGAGGATTATTTACGACATTTTGTTACTCCTGCAGAGAAGGATTGGGATCAACATTTATGTTTAGCAAAGTATAGCTATAATAGCTCTGTCAGTACTGGCATTGGTGTGTCCCATTTTAACTAGCTCATGGCTATGCTCCTTCTTTACCAAGAGCCCTCTTCCGCTAGATGATACACATGTTACCCTTGCTTCATTCTTATCAGGTGCCCGCAAGCTTATCACTCTAGCTAGTACACTTATAGCATATTCAGCAGTGTTACCAAACTTCTATAGATCGTCATCGCCGCCATGTTCAGTTTCAGCTTGGTTAATCTTCGGCTTCAGTTTTCACCATGCTACTATGGGCCTTACCGCATATTGGAGTGTCTCAGTCAAGTGACTTATTGTTTACAGCTACCGCCTTCTACATATGCATGTGATATCCTCCATGTTAGTCTGTTACATGCTGCTATTGAGGATGATGCTCCTCGTGACGCTACGTTTCCAGATGATCCAAAGCTTTTTCCTTTATTTGAGGAGGCCACATGGGAGCCTATAGATGGTTTTTTTATCATACATTGTTATTTGCGGTTCAGGCTTGTGCTCTAGCTGCCCGTGCTCAATTGTCTACAGTTGTTGATCCACCAAAGCTTGTTGTTCCATGATTATACGTTGCATCTTCATTCAACCTGAGGGGCTTTGTTTTTCCGCAGGAATGAGTTTTGGACTCGGCTCATTACATTCGTCGCGTCCTTCTTTATTATTTTACTGCTATGCATAAGCAGGCCCTTGGGCCCTTTTTATTCATGTACTGGCCTTTGGCCCCATTTATTAGGTACTCGGCCATATGATATTGGAGCAGGGGCCCTCTTGTAGGAGGGCACACTATTATTCCTCCTTATTTATGTTGACTAGGTTCATTGACATTATCTTATCCTCTGAAAGGCTCCATGAAGGATTCATCTTGTTATCATACACCATTATTGGCAGATCAGGCTCGAGCCCTCATGGCCTTGGTTATTTCCTCTACCACAGATATCATTGCAGATGTTCCCTCTACCTCATGGTTCTGTTGGCTAGCTATTTCGTTTTTGCATCTACATCACGTTACTGTAGTAGTTGCTTTAGACTTGTATGCTGCTTGTGGGATATCTGTTGTGACGACTTATGTCCTCTCCATCAGTATTTGTTAGAAATAAATGACTATGCTAAAGTTATTCCATAGGTTACTTTGACCCAAAAGGTCGAGATTTGTGTAACCATGGGTATTTAGTTATTTAGGCCATCTTAAGTTTGTCTTAAGTTCAGTTGGACCCAATTTTGGTCATGTACTGACTCGTGGGTCCTTAGGGGTCTAATTTTGTTTAGGGGCCCTATCTTGTCTTTTGGGGGTGCCCTACATTTAGTAAGTGGTTAACCTTAGGGTTTGGTGGCATTTGGCCACATCCAGGTAGAGTACTTAGATGCTCATTGTGTATTCCATTTTGAACAGTTTGGCTAAGCATTGCTCTCCATTGCTCTTGTTGTTGTTTTATCTCTCTCTCTCTTAGAGTTGGGCGCCCAGCCTCTTCTCTCTTGTTTCTTGTGGAGATTGATTGATAACTAGAACTTGGTGACTTGACTCTTGCTTTCCTACATGGTATCAGAGCTATCAGATCTGCAACAAGCTTGTTTGTTGGCACCCTACCAGAAGAGGAGCTTCTCTGCTTTTTGTTGTGAAATTTCAGCATCTTGCTGATCTTTTCAAATGGAGTTTGGATCAGCTTTTTTGTCTCTTTTCAGGTTGAAGGAGGGCGGCCATCAGAGATCTTGGAGGAGCAATTTTTGGCACCCAAAAATTAGAATCTCAAGTCTGATTTGTATGCAACCAGTTTTCAGCACGTATTGTTTGGAGGAGGGCGCCCAAAAATCTGCTACTGATTTTTGGTTGTGGTGTCTCCTTATCTTGCTGTTTTTGTTTTCAGGTTTGCATTTGTGTAGGAGGGCGCCCAAAATTCAGCAAACCCTATTCAGAGTTAGGTCAACTTGTGGCTGGAAATTTGCAGATTCTCAGCAAGTAGTAGGGCGCTTTCAACAACCCTAGTGGAGTGTGTGTTGATCACACTATTTGGCTTCCTAATTGGGTATCGGTGTAGGCTTCAATCGAAGCTAACCTAATTTTCAAGAAGCTGGTTTTTTTGTGCAGAAAGATAGCCATCTATCCATTATCTTTGGGCACTTTGGTTGCAGATTTAAAGACATCTTGTGCTCCTACTTTCAGCTCTTTGTTTGCTGCAAATTTTTGAGTAGATTTGGTTGTGGAAAGGCTCTCTTTCCTATCTACTACAAGCTAAAATTTTGTTGGAGGTAATGGCTAAAGAATCGGAAGCTATCAGTTCTTTGTTTAGTGAAGATCGGTTGGATGGCACAAACTACTCCTTGTGGAGTTACATGATGAAGAATCTTCTCATAGCGAAAGGGCTGTGGGATTTGGTCAATGGTGATGAGGAAAGGCCTCCGTCTTTGGCACCTCCGACACCTCGTGGATGATCATCATCAACATCATCTTCTACATCTTCGGAAGAACAAAAGAAGTGGGATAGAAGGGGTGCACAAGCACATTCTATGGTTGCTCTTGCTGTGAAAAGATCTATCTTACCTCATATTAGGTCTTGTAAGACATCTAAAAGTGCGTGGGATACACTTTATACTATGTATAGAGTAAAAAATTCAACAAGAGTGGTGTATCTTAGAAATCAGCTTTCTTTGTTGAAGATGCAAGAAGGGGATCAAGTGACCAATCACTTGACGAAGATCAAGGATCTTCGTGAGGAGCTTCTCAATATTGATGAGATAATTGAGGATGCTCAATTTGCTTCCATTACTCTCAACTCATTACCTTCATCTTATCTTCCATTTGTTTCATCTTTGAGTATCTCTCTTAGGGGACAACAACTCTCCTTTGATGAACTTGTTGGGCTGCTTCTTCAAGAGGAGCAAAGGAGGCAAAACTTTGCGGGTGACACTCAACAAGATCAAGCTTTCTTCACGAAAGGCAAGGGCAAAGGCAAGTCAAAAGGAAAGGGGAAGCCTCCTTCCAAGGATGAGCAAAAGCCCGTTGGAGGTCAAAATGTCAACACTCAAAAGAAGAAAGGGAAGTGCCATTATTGCAAAAGGTATGGGCACTTCATCAAGGATTGTAAGAAGAAGCTTGCGAAAGAGGAGAGTAAAGGAATTGATACTGGTGCTTCACTTGCTACTTTGGAGCAAGAGCTCGAAGCTAGTGGTGATCTCTTCAACCAAGACTATGCTTTTGTGTCTAATATTGCTTCTACTAGTACTACTACATCTATGAGGAATTCAGATTCTGTTTTGCAAGTTGCTGGTTTTCAGCCCATTGAATGGGTGATTGATAGTGGTGCTACTCGTCATATGACTTCTCGTAAAGAAGCATTCACTAAATTAGTGAAAGTGCAAAATGGAAGTAAGGTACAATGTGCGGATGATGCATCTTATTCTATTCATGGAATTGGAATTGTAGCCATCGTTCTGCCTAATGGTAAAGAAAAGTACATTAAGAATGTGCTTTATGTTCCGGGAATCAAGAAGAATCTTCTTTCGGTTTCAACTATTTTGAAGCAAGGACTAGTTGAGTTCAAAGAAGATAAGTGTCTTGTCAAGGATCCTAAAAGATCACTCTTGATTATTGTTTTGGGAACAATGCTGCTGGCTTATTCATTATGAATACATATGAGCGACGAATTCCCTCTACATGTCTTGTTGCTTCTACATCACAATCATTGGAGTTGGTTGAATTGTGGCATGCAAGGTTTGGGCATCTCAACTTTGCAAGTTTGAAGAAGCTGAAGACATTTAATATGGTAGAAGACATTCCTACTATTGAGCAGCCGGAAGGGCATGTATGCGAGGGGTGCATACTTGGAAAGTTTCAAAGGAAACCTTTTCCAATTGATGGAACTATAAGGGTTCTTGATAAATTTGATTTGGTTCATAGTGATGTTTGTGATCTAATGAGGACCGAATCCATTGGAAAGTGCATCTATTTTGTGACTTTTATTGATGACTTTTCCCGTTTTACATGGATCTATCCTATGAAGGCTAAATCGAAAGTTTTTCAACGTTTCAAAGATTTTCTAGCAATGGTGGAAAATCAGTTTGGGCATTCTTTGAATATGTTCGGTGCATTTCTTTGAGAAAAGGGAATTCTACATCAAATGACAACTCCCTATACGCCTCAACAAAATGGTGTTGCCGAGCGAAAGAATCGCACACTTATGGAGATGGCCCATTGCATGCTCAAAGCAAAGGGGCTGCCTCACAAGTTTTGGGCTGAAGCGGTTATAACGGCAGCATACATAAGCAATTGTTGTCCTAATAAAGCATTGAAAGTATTAACTCCTTATGAAGTTTGGTATGGAAAGAAGCCTACAATCTCTCACTTTCGCATTTTTGGTTGTACGGCTTATGCTTTTGTTCCAAATAAACTTCGTAAAAAACTTGAGGATAAAGGAGTTAAACACATTTTTGTTGGCTATAGTAGTGAAAGCAAAGGCTATAGGCTGTTCAATTTGAGCACTAACAAGATTATTGTTAGTCGTGATGTGCATTTTGATGAAAAGAATTCATTGGATGTGGCCCCAACTCATATCTTGAAGGGGGACAGCCCACATAGTGTGAATGTTGAAGTTTTTCCAGATTTGGTACCATCTTCTATTGCTAGAGATAAGGGGCAACAATCAACCAGTTTCAACCTGCCCAACACCTCATCAAGTTTAGAGCCTAATGTTCATCAAGAACCGCCCATTGTTGCTCATAATCAGCCTGCAGGAACTGTTGGACAGCAAGGATTAGTTTTGGAAGATCTTGGACAGCCAAGTGCGGTGTCGGAGGATCTTGGACGGCAAATTGTAAGAAGAGACATGGCTGTTGGACAGCCCAAAACAGTGCCACGGTGGCTGTTGTCGACTTTGCGGGACAACAAAGTAAGTTCATTTTATGATGGAAAGACACGTGCCTCTACAAAATCAGTGGACTATGCTGATTTTTCAGATTTTGCTCTTACATCTCATGGAGATATTGCGAAAGAACCTGATTTTTATAAGCAGGCCAAGGGAGTAAAATGTTGGGAGGATGCGATGCAAGATGAGTATGAC
Source organism: Diphasiastrum complanatum (assembly GCA_029204225.1). Taxonomy (NCBI): domain Eukaryota; kingdom Viridiplantae; phylum Streptophyta; class Lycopodiopsida; order Lycopodiales; family Lycopodiaceae; genus Diphasiastrum; species Diphasiastrum complanatum. The sequence continues at coordinate 62,818,583 of CM055099.1, read as the reverse complement.
TCACTTATGAAGAACCCGATTTGGGTTCTTGTTGATCTTCCTCATGGGAAGAAGGCAATTGGTTCTAAATGGGTATACAAAATCAAGTATAAGGTAGATGGTACCATTGAAAGGGACAAGGCAAGGCTCGTTGCCAAAGGCTATTCTCAACAAAAGGGGATTGATTATGAGGAGACTTTTTCTCCTACTGCTCGGATGACTACTGTGAGGGTAGTAACCTCTTTGGCTGTCCACTTTGGTTGGCGTTTGCGGCAACTTGACATAAAGATAGCATTCCTCAATGGTGATCTCAATGAGGAAGTGTACCTTCAACAACCTGCTGGTTTTTTGGTTGAAGGCCAAGAAGATAAAGTTTGTCTTCTCAAGAAGGCACTTTATGGACTGAAGCAAGCTCCGAGGATGTGATATCAAAAGATACATGCCTACTTTTGTGATCGTGGGTTTACTAATAGTCCTCGCGAATCTACTCTTTATGTCAAGGATACTTCAGATTATATCATTATTATTTTGCTTTATGTTGATGATATTATTATTACGGGAAGTAATGAGCAGCAGATTGATGCCGTAATACTTGATCTTGGTATGGTTTTTGAAACCTCAAATTTAGGCCTATTGCACTTTTATCTTGTTCTTGAATTTGTACAAGAAGGGGCTGGAATTTTCATCTCTCAAGAACGCTACATTGGGCAGATTTTGAAGCGGTTCAAGATGGAAGATTGCAAGCTGGTTGCTACACCTATTGAAATTAAGTAGTCAAGGTGATGGTGAACCATTTGATACTACTTTATATTGTCAAGCTATTGGTTGTCTCATTCACCTATGTAATTCAAGACGGACATTTCTTATAGTGTCTCACTCATGAGTCAATTCATGCATGCCCCGATGACATCACATTGGAAAGCGTTGAAGAGGATCTTTCAAGGAATAAGAAGTCATGGACTGGTTTTTCCTGCTTGTGATGATGCATGTTTAGTTGGTTCTAGTGAATCGGATTGGGGTGGAAATCAAGACACTAGACGCTCTACAAGTGGACATTGCTTTTTCTATGGAAATTCTGCAATTTCGTGGTCAAGAAAAAAGCAGCCCACTGTTGCTACTTCTTCTAGTGAGGCAGAATATAGAGCGATATTTTCAGCCACAACAGAGTGTTTATGGCTGAGAAGACTACTTGTTGACATGAAGTTTGGTGAGCCCTCAGCCACTCTTATCTTGAGTGATAGTCAAAGTGCTATTGCCATTGCACGGAATCCTGTTTTTCATGTGAGGACGAAGCACATCGAGATCCATTATCACTTTGTTCGGGAGAGACTTCATGATGGCGACAGTTTACTTGAAGACCTCTTCACTAAGGCATTGCCTAGAGTCAGATTTGAAGCTTTATGCAAAGCTTTAAATTTGATACCACGTGTTGGTTTTGTTACATAGTGAAGATTTCAATTTTTGCATTGTCATTTAAGGAGGGTGTTAGAAATAAATAACTATGCTAAAGTTAATCCATAGGTTACTTTGACCCAAAAGGGCGAGATTTGTGTAACCAAGGGTATTTAGTTATTTAGGCCATCTTAAGTTTGTCTTAAATTCAGCTGGACCCAATTTTGGTCATGTACTGACTCGTGGGTCCTTAGAGGTCTAATTTTGTTTAGGGGCCCTATCTTGTCTTTTGGGGGTGCCCTACATTTAGTAAGTGGTTAACCTTAGGGTTTGGTGGCATTTGGCCACATCCAGGTAGAGTACTTAGATGCTCATTGTGTATTCCATTTTGAACAGTTTGGCTAAGCATTGCTCTCCATTGCTCTTGTTGTTGTTTTCTCTCTCGCCCTCTCCTAGAGTTGGGCGCCCAGCCTCTCATTAGGGCCCTTTTTGAACTCAAAAAGTTTTTGAACTCAAAAAGGGCCTCTTCCTTGCCTAAACAAGTTTCTTAATCATAATTAGTGTAATGCTAATCCATTTTACGTGGCACCTTTACCATGGGTTACCACATAGAGTGAGCATGAGTTAAGAGCTATCTCTAAGATCTATTTTCATAGACTTTAGTAGGTTTGTTACATAGACTATACTAGGGTAACCTTAGAGTAGGACAAAACCTATCATTGAGTGTCATCCCAAAAGTACAACACATAGGACCTAGGCATGACACAATACTCCATGTCTAGCTCATTTCAAATGCATACTTCAAACTAACATTAAGCCAAATTCGTTTTTGAAGATCTTCTTGGACCTTGGACTTTTTCAAGATGGGAACAAAATGTCACTTGCATGTGAACTTAGAGAAGGAGTATTTCACAATCAAAGCTGCATGGGGTGTTAATCTGAACTCATACGAAATGCATTGTTGGAGGTTAAAAGGAATGAAAAATATCGATCTATGGGTAAAAGGTGATTTTTATCCACCTAATCCATCGACCAATATTTCTCCTCAATTTTGTGATGTACATAGTTTGTTAAGGTTCGTTGGTGATGGTGCCAACGGACTTCTTGGCTGCTGTCAAGTTATGGATTCTCAAAGAATCCAAGCTGAAATGCTAGAGAATAGTGCAAACATTCATATTACATACATGAATGAGCAATTAAAATCATTGCAACAAACAAATCAGACATTGGCTAAAGAGATAACAAATTCAAAATTAGAGCTCACCACATCTGTGACAAAGTTTGAAGAATTGCAATCTTTAAACATTAGTCTTCAAAAGATATTATATGGATTTCAGCGAAAGTGTCGAGTCTCAACGGATGACCAATCAAAAGACAATACTAAAAGGCGCAAACTAGATGTTCTGACACCAGGTGGTAGTGCTAGTAAAAGATGCAAGAGATTGACGAAAGAATTTTTGAATAACATGGTCGGAGATCATTTCCAAAGCACCAAACATATGAAGCAATTCATGAAGGGTAAATATTTGATGCAGATTGTGGAAAATGAAACGAGTGATTCATTTCGTTTAAATATTGCAAGAAGACTTGCTACTAGGTTTCAACCGAAATAGTTTATGCATATGATCAAAGAGGTGTGAGTCGAAAGGGATATAGAGCATTGAAAAAATTTATGAAAAAATCTGACCAAAACGGATTGAAACGACATCAAATATTACCTGCTTACAAATTGCTTCAAACTACAAAGCAAGAATGCAATTCATTTATAGAAAATGAATTAGGTGGATTCTTCCATATTCAGGATACTTTTAAAATATCCAGCAAGCAAAAGGGATCTATTGTTCGTTTTCATTATAATATGGGAGTATTGGAAGAGAGTGTGTGAATGCACAACAAATATTGGCTCGGATCCCTGTATGGCTGCCACACGTGCAAAGGTGTGGCAAGCATTTGATGCTTTGTCACTGACTATCAATAAAAAAAGACTTGAGGGAGGAAGATTACGATAGATATCAGACGGAAGTACAAGCATTTACTCGATTGATGATTGATGCATGGGGAGAAACACACATCACTCATTATATGGTCAGTGTTTTGTCTTTATTTTTTCTTTGTAAGTTCTATCCAAGTGAAATGTACTAATTAGATTCTTTTGCAAACAGCACATTTTGTACGCTCATGGACCTTGATTTTCTAAGACATATGGATCATTGGCTATTTGGAATACCCAAGGGATGGAGAAGAGTCATTACAGGGCCAAGGCTGCGTATTTCAAAAATTCAAGACATGGTGGAGGTAAAGGTCTTAGCAATGCCTTGGTAGAGATATTTCAGTGGTTTTATAGATTGACAGTTTTGCAATGAGGAGCGGAGGTTCTCGTGAGGACCGAACAGAGCGAAGGTCAGATGCATCCCTGGCATACTACATTGGACAATTCCCTGACAACTATATCTTCTGTTTCAGCAATGAGTATAGTCCTGATGGGCCCACTGAGCTGGTCAAGTGCAAAGCATTATCAAAGCATCTTGCAGATGCTCCACTTCCACAGACTGCACCAAAGGCCTACTGTGTATGAAGGAGCGCTATCTTGCAAGACTTCTGCCCGGGGTTTGAGTCCAGATTACTTCTGGCCTCAGCGGTTGGACCATATGAGGAGCATGCTGATGCTGCTAAGTTAGCATCGGAGTTAATGAAGCCAACAGTAGGACTAGAAAATAGATCAGAGTCACTACTGGAAGCACTGGCTAATGGAAAAGAATTTTAAAGGAAAATGTGATCTTTTTTCAAAAATATTTCAGTTCAAACTGCATGCGTTCGAAAATTTCATTCATTATGGTAGGTTATGAAAATTTTTACCAATCATCTAAATTTAAGGGCATTAAAGTGCCATTTTGAACTTCAAATGGCCCCCCTCCGCACCCTGGCGTGATTTGCACGCAAGGGCGCGGAGGGGGGCCGTTTGACCTGTTCAAACGCCCTCTGTCCGCGCCCTTGTGTGCAAGGGCGCGGAGGGGGGCCGGTTGACCCAGTCAAACTCCCTCTGTCCGCGCCCTTGCGTGATTTTCACGCAAGGGCGCGGAGGAGGGCCGTTTGACCCAGTCAAACGGCCTCTGTCCGCGCCCTTGCGTGAAAATCAGCATTTGATATACACTCTGATAGAAAATTTAGTGAACCAAAAACATTCACAGAAAACTGTATTTCATCATAAAATGAATTCACACAATAATTCAACAGTTGGATGACAAAAATGATCTAATACTATTATCTCGAAATTTGGAGTACATTGTTTTTGATTCCTCTCACGTCTCAGCCTCTTTGCCAACAACTTGTCCTTTGGAAGTATAGTAACTCTCTTACAATGGACAACACACAAAAATGAGTCTTCAAACAAATTTGTTAGATACATCTTTGCCGCCTCTTGGATAGCCGAAGCAGCCTCGCCCGTAATTCTGAGCCCAAGGGAGAATTCTTCCATGATCTCCTTGATCGTTCGGACAAATGGAGCTCTCGGTATGAGGAATTCCGTGGATTTCTGGTATTTTTGAATCTCCTTATACCAGTTCGGAATTCGGCTCTTCCTTCGGCGGCGTGGTTGCGGAGGCTGCATCCTTCTGAGGACCTTGCCTTGGCAGGGTGCTGGTGGTGTGGCTGCCCTTTTCCGTGTTGCTGGCTGGCTAGGTCCTGCCTCATCTTGCGTGGGAGGGTCCTGCGGGGGGTCCTGCGGCACCTCTGGTGCTGATTGATCTCGAGGCACCTGGGGAGCTTCCGGCTGCGGCTGTGCTTGAGAAATGGTCCGCGGAAGGCGTCGAGGCTTCGAGCGACCTCTCTTTCAATGAACAGCTTTAGCTTTCGGCCGTGATGTGGGTGTGACATGCTGAGAAGCCTCCCCAACGGCTTCTGCGTGGGGTGTCTGGTCCGAGCCGACGAGCAAGGACATCATGGGCCCCATTACAGGCCCTTGCACATGTCCGAGTGATTGTGTCGGAGTGGAGTCCCCTGAAGCTGCTCCGACTCTTGACGAACCAACTGCAAAGCCATCAAGAGGCACCTGTTCCTGAGGACCGTGATTGTCGAAGATCCCAAGGAAATCATTGGGAATCGGCCCGGAAGCAGCTACCTCACTGTCTAGAAAAGCCTGAGTGGCGTCGCGCTGGCTCTGTGTTGGAGAGGGGCTTCCCAGCACTGACCTCACACCAAAATCATGCAGCAGGACATCCTCTGCTGCTCTGGCCATATGCTGCTCATCCAGAGGTGTTTGTTGCTGCCCCTGCTCCTGCCCCTGCTCATCCATTGCCGCTTGCTGTTGCCCAAGCTCTTCCATTGCCACCTGCTGCTGCCCCTGCACCTGCTCACAATCCATGGGAACTTCCCCAGGATCATCTATTGTTGCCTGCTCATCCTGACTCCTGTCCATTTCCACCACCACAGGTTCAATGCTGCTACTTCTGCTCCTACTCCTAGTCCTCGAGCGCCTTTCCCGAGCTTCTATTGCTTCTAAAGCAGCTTGGTGCAATAACGCTGTTTCCCTTGGATTCCTCCTGGCTGTTTGTTTCGTACGTGCCATAAACTAGGTCGCCATGCGGATATAATAGAGTACTAATGTATAGGAATTGCAATAATGACACTAATTTGCACTTGTGTGAGCATAGAAGGATGATATCAACCTATGAAAAATAAAGGAAACTCTCTCACTCTAAGGATGAAATGGCGAAATGGGGACCCACACACCCTTATATAGTGTGCCATTCCAATTATAGCAAGCATTCCAAAAAGATCTCTCGATTGTTCAAAAATAGTAATGTAGAGTTAATGTAGGGTTAATGCTAGAGGTGTACTTAGTGGTCCCACACTTAATTTAATCTACACCATACAATTTGCCATGTCATATGGGCCATTGCTGCTCAATTGCCATTCTTTTATTGGCACACGTGTCGTCATTAACACTAATCATGATTAGTGAACTCTCTTGTTTCTTGTGGAGATTGATTGATAACTAGATCTTGGTGACTTGACTCTTGCTTTCCTACAATATTTTCATTAGTTCATACTTTTTCAATATTTAGCATACTTTACATTATTGTTTTTGAGATAGTCATTATGCTTCTGTGGAGGGCTTTGTTTTTCTGCAGGAGAGAGTTATGAACTCGGCTCATTACATTCGCCGTGTTCTTTATTATGCATAAGCAGACCTATGCGCCATTTTTATTCATGTATTGGCCTTGGGGCCCTATTTGGTCACATTTTTAGGACTTGGTCATATTGATTTGAAGTGGGGGTCTCCTATTGGGGGGTGCACTATTTTCCCTCCAAATCTTTTGCCTCCCTCTACTTTTAAATTCCTACTTTGGGGTTCATTGGTAGGGTGTATATATAGGGCATCATTGTAGTCTTTTACTCGGTTGATGATGATTGCTCTTCTTAAGCCTCTTTTTAAATATTCTCTCTTTCATGCTTTCTAGCCTAAGCCTAAGTCCTGCTTTCTAGCATAGCTAGAGAATCTTAGCGTGTAATTTAAATGTTGAAGATTGGGGTGGATATGCTCTTGATTCAAATTATTCAGCATTGATTCAATGGAGATAGACAACTTAATTGAATTAATGCAACCACAATCGAAGTAGCATATACAAGCATTCAAGAGCCATTTAGAATAACTCAAGGTATATTGTTATGTAATCTCTATGTTAACGTATCTCCATGAGTTCTCTAATACCCATACAGATTTTGCAAAATACTTTCAGCTGAGTAAATAGCAAGTGAAGCGGTAAGCCAGCATTCATGCTTTTATTCGCTGGCTATTTAGTTCTCTATTCACAAAACAAGCTGTTATTCACATATGTACTTATAGTTTGAGCGGCATGCTATTTAATCATGGCTTCTTATGAGCAGGAAGTCTTTGAAAAGAAATTTCTGGGTGAAGCAGTAAAGGAGTCTTCTGCAAGGGAGATGTTGGACATAACCAAATGGACATATCGGGCTTTTCGGAGCACTGTGTGGGGCCACATTAATGCTGATGAAGAGGATGGTTCAGAGATTGTTGTGCAAGACCTTGAGTAAGTCATGGCTGTACCAACATAATAATTGAGTCACAGGCTTATGCATTGCTGCTAGATCTTGAATGGTCTCCTTTTTAATATCAAATGCTTTCATATCACTGAAATACGATAATTGTTGGTTCTTGAAAGCTTCTCAATCTTTCAAGGTTTTCATACTTGGACGTTTAAGCTGGGTATCTTGCAGATGAAATAGGTTTTCAGATATTATCATCTTACTCTTCATTAGTGTAATTTTACAGAAAATGGCGGTCACACGACTTGATGTACAATACAACTTTTTTGGCATCAAAATATTGGCGTGAAGAGTTTCCAAGAGGCAAGATGGTGAGAAAATTGTCTTTTGAGAGTCTGTTTTGGCATTTTATGTGATTATTTGCAGAGCCCAGAGTCTTGTGTACACATTATTTGGTTATGGTTTCAAACTTCTATGCAAATTACAGTACTTTTGAATTTGACATTGTGTATATAGATGTAAAGGAGAATTTCTCTTGGTTATCTATTTCTTATGTATAATATTACCTCTTATTAGCTGTACTGCTGCTGTTTTTATGGTGTGATATGTGGAGTCTGACCATAGGCGTAGCACAGATTTGGCTTAATCATGATTTGTCAAGGGAAAGAAGATTGCATTTAGGTGATGGGTTGAAAGAATTCTGACTCAGAGATGACAAATATTGGGGACTACGAAGGTGTTTCTAATCATTTTGCCTCGAAAGGAATTTGTTTTGTTCAAAGATGAGAAAGTAGGTGGCAAAAAGCAAGGTAAGTCCAATTTGACATTGAGGATAACTTGGTGAGTATTAAAGTGCGAAGATTGTACGCAATGAAGATGTCACACTCATATTGGGTAGCAGAAGCTACCTATAGATAGCATTTACAACTCAAACTCTATTCTTATGCCTGCTGGTACTTTTTGTCTTTCGAAGGAGAACCATGGGGCTTTACACTAACCTTATGCAGTTCTGAACTCCTACTCTTGGGGCCTAAACAGGGGAGGGGCTAACTACTTGTTTCAGCGGGTTAGTAAGAAGCCCATATTTGACCATTAACAGCATTTGAGGATGCAATTTCCTGCTTTCATACAGTCTGATGGCAGTTCCATCATCTTAGGAGCTTCGAGTGATCAGGATGTACAAAAATTTCCAGTGGAAATTTCAATCATGCAACAAGGGTATTTTCAGCTTGAAATATCAGAAAAAATGTACACAATGATTGGGGGCTGTAACCCCCTATCTTAACAGCTGCCAGTGGTGCCAGAGTTGTTGGTGTCTCTGGCCCTTTTTAGCTCGCTCTTTGGACCCAATGATGGGGGAAATTTTGGTCCTTGAGTTTGCTTATTCATGAACTCAGACGGTAAGAATGTAGTAATTCTTGGATTTTCCACTGCTAACTTGCTATAGTACTTGAAACTTGATGATTACATGCCCAGAAAATGGAGCTACAGTTTCAGGGATGCGCACACAGACGAACAGTAAAATGACTCCTCTGGAATCTTCTTTTTTGAATTTACTCCCCCATTTTATAGCATTAGCTCTAGATTGATCATAATGTGTTATTCTATAATGTTTTTTCAGGATAATTTGTATGCATATTGCTCCCACATGCTGTCCAGGACATTTTTTCTGCCCTTATTAGCATAAAGTCCCAGAATTTTGGATCCCCAAAAGACATTTATGAATCTTCTTTTTCTTCTCAAGAGAGCAAGATTTGATAAAAGGGATCCTTTTATCTTGAGATGCAATGAATACCTTCACGCTCAGGCACTCCTTGAGCCACGTTGCTAGACCATCAAGGTTTTGTTTGTTTCACTTGAATTGTGTTGTGTATTTGAGCGTAGTCGATGCCCTTACTTTGTGCATAGCCTTTAATCACCAATATCGCCTTATGTTTTGGTATGCTCTCAACTGCATAGTACTCAGTCCTGTATATCCATTTACAATCAATGGGTTTTTTACCAGCTAGTGGCTTCACCAAGTCCCATGTATTATGCTTGGCTCTCGAGGATGGTCGCGTGGCCTCTCAAGCCACTTTGTAATATCTTCAAATAAATTGTAGTAAAATAATTTGTAAAGGTGGAGCACCTAAAAACTCAAGTCTAGGCCAAGCACAAAATTTAATATGGACAACGTGCTTAGAAAGTAGAGAAATGGTCATTTTTTAATGTAAACCCTATGATGGGTAGTTGCCTAGGGAGAGCTTAGATATCGATTAAAAACTTAGGGCTAGGGGTACAAAGAGCTATTGGAAACCTCATATCAGGACAAGTGTTATATATATTTTTATGTAGCCTCTTTGACAAGTTAATGCAAAAGTTGTGTTTTGGTGCTATAACTACATTGTCTTAGGAGGCCAAGTAGTAGTTTGTGTTTTCTTGCTTTCTAGATTTTAGCTTGCTATTCTTAAGTGCTTATCCACTTGTTTTATAGGTCTTATGAGATGGTGAAAATCATATCTACAAGTAATCTTGAATCTTGATGCCTTTGAAAGTTATTGCCAATGTTAACTAGTTGCTAGTTGCTTGATGCAATTAGCGTTGTTATTGATAACTGAACATGCAAATTCTATCACTTCTTGATGATTTGTTCATAAATTAAGATCTTGTTTAGCTATTCCCAACACATGTACATATACAATGAATCTCTTTTCAATACAATTTTCTATAAGAGCCAATCTTGAGCCTACATCCTCAATATGGGTCTGGGTCAAGATTAAAACAAAAATGATCTTATCACAAGCATCCACCCTTTCAAAAACATATTTGTCTATCTTTGTTCTTGTCTATCTATAATTTATAAGGAGATTGAGCACTACATCTTTCAACATAAATTCAACCATAATCTCCAACTCACATCCCATACATCATGAAATGAATCTCATATAAGCCAAAGTAATATCATTGTTATTGCTATCTTACAAAATCAAAGTAAAATGTACACTATGTGCTCTTTCATGTGCATGATGAACAACTAACGTGATTGACATAGAGGGAAAAAATACATTTTTTGATGTATCAATTTGTTTTTTTGAAGATAATTTCCAACCAAGGAAGAGGAGAGCCACAACCTAATAAGATTTGTGGGAAACGTGTTGTATTGGATGTCGAATGTAATTTGCATCCTCATCTAAAGCTTTGGTACAACTAGTGAGTTGTGTTATTGCTCATACTTCTTAGAGGTACGTTGTATTTGGTACAAGCACAAGCTTCTCATGTAAACTTTTGAAACCAAGTACAACTTTGTAATGTTTGCCTTAATGATTTTTTGTTATCATTCTATGGGCAGGTTGCAAGTAGATTCATTTGTATAGAACAATTTCTCACTACAAATAAGAGACGTATAGACATTTACCAATGTGATTTCAAACTAATAACATCAATTTTATGATCTAGGTGAATACCTTAGTTAAAAACTGAAAATATTTTATAAATCAATTTACTCATTTACTATCAAACTTGGCTTGATCTTAAAGTAAAAAGACAATAATAGCATGCCACCACATTGGGGCCCACCTTCTCTTTATGCATGCTAAATTTTGGTATTTGGAAAATTGATTCATCTTTTTCAAAAATGAAGGCCAGTTCACCTCTCTATTCCTCTCATCTTCTCTTTTTTATGTTTTGATAATACTTAGCTTTATATGTTTCTTTTTATGCTCTAATGACCTCCATGACTGCACTTGCTTGGTAAGTGCAAGAGAAAAAAAGAAGTAGAAGAAAAACATTTAAAGTTTGATTTCTTTCCATATTAAAAGTACATTAGCATTATCTAGCTCCTTGGATGCACAAAGTCAAAAAAAACTCCTCGCGAGTTTGATCATTGATTTTCAATATTACACCAACATGACATTTTCTATTGATCCAAAATAGCCATCTATCCCACTCTAATATTGGAGCATTCTCACTATTGGAACTAGAGGATTAACCTCTTGTAATCCACGCACATCCGTAAACCTCCATCTTTCTTCGCTTTCAGAAGAACATGAGCGCCCCATGGTGATTTACTAGATTGTATTTGTCCCATCCTCAAATAATTTTCTATTTGATTTGAAATCTCTATCTCCTCTTTTTGAGAGAACCTATAAGGTTGTCTAGAGATAGGATGACTTCCTGGAATTAACTCTATCATGTGGTCTACTGACCTAGATGGTGATAAACCATGAGGTAATTTTGATGGAAAAACATTTTTAAATTCACTTATGATCTGATTTTTCATTGCTTGTTCACGATCTAAACTTATTGGGTTCAAAATTGTATTAACTGTAGAAATCCCATCGATTGCATTAATTGTAGAAATCCCATCTGATGGATGTACAAAATTATTGCCAAATAAAGTAACTACCTTATCTCTTTCCTTGAAAGTGAGAACATGCTTCTCAAAATCAATAATCAGAGAAGGCATTTATTAAATAGCCATTCATATCCAAAAATTAAATCAGTATGAGCTAGGTCTAAAACATGAAAACTAACTCTCTATGTTCTTGTATCAAAACTGGGAGATTTGTGGCAATTTCACGTTCCAAGTCTCCAACCTCGCTCCTGAAGCTAGATAAACTTTTCTATGATTACTGGCTCCAGTTTCCAAGCCGAGTTTTAAGACGAGTATTGTCGCTTGTGATTCATTTATATGAGCGTAACTTGTCACTTCCTTTAGCCATGTCTCGTTGAAACTCGAAATGGTTTTCATTAAAAGGCATGCGTTGCTAGGTCTGCTCTCCTTTGTGCTTTAAATATCGTGCTTGATTTCATGTAGATTACTTACCCACCATTTCTTGAGCCCATAACAAATTATTACCATGGTTGAATGGTGTCGTCCGTGCCATGCTAATCCTTGTACCTATCTTGCCTATGCAAAAACTGGTTTTCTATCGCTATATTTAGTTCTGAGCAAATCCATGCTTGAGAATGTTAGATTTAACCCATGATATATAGGACTTCGTTATGGATGGGTTTGGTTTATTGCTTCCCAAGGATTTCCAAGATTTTTTACCAAGTATTAAGGTAGATCCGTGCCATTCTAATCCTTCTGTAAAAAGCTCACGCATATCCATGCTGACTAAGAACATTATGTTAAAAACTCTAGTTTGGATAAAGGTATAGACTATTCATGAGTAGTGAGAAAGAGTTGTTAAACTGATTTGTAATAAGAATAGAAGGCATATTAGTCAGGTTTAAGTTTGAATGAAGCAAAAGGCCGGCAACGAAAGTTAGATATGTAAGAAGAATGTAAGAACCATATCCTGAGTATTTGTTATTTAGAGCATGTAACAAAACCGTGTCCATGATGTATGTGGTTCGTATATAACCCGAAATTTGCTAAAAGAAGTCATACCTGGATGATCGTAGACATGGTTTCTTGAGAGGATGCCATGCTATTCCCATGAGCAGTTTGTTTTCTTTAGAACACAACCATACTTATAGTCTTTACATATAACGAATGGGATAAATCTCTTACCATAAGATTGAAACCAAAGGAAGATAGCTTGGTAGGGCGCATTCACAAGAGGAGGGAGATGATGAACTCTCCTCACAAAGTGTTGTGAAAAAAAGTAGCCGAAACTGCATGATATATGGTGGTGTGCAGTGAGGTTTCCTGAAAGATGGCATATTGCCTCGAGAGAGAGAAGCAACAAATCTTGTCCCTTCGTCATGGCTAAGCTTAATTTTGAAGTTCCGATAGTTTGTTGTTGTTCAGCGTACCATAGCATAGTGAGGTGCCTTTGAACGAAGAAGCATCCATGAGAGAGAGAGAGAGAGAGAGAGAGAGAGAGAGAGAGAGAGAGAGAGAGAGAGAGAGAGAGAGACAACAACAACAACAACAACAATAGGCAAAACATATCAATTCAAGGATGGTTGGTCCACATCATTGTTTAGGATATTTAAAAAGCCCTACTTTGGTGACCGATAGGTGATGGTTAATGGAGAGATGGCACATGCACTTCGCATTTGTCTCTCAAGCAAAATATATAACATGCATCCAATTGATGCTTCAAGTAGTGCTTTGCCACAACAGGTTTCCTTGCCTAGGTTTGAGAAATTCCTCTGACCATTTTCTTTGAGCTATTAAATCAAACTTTGATAAGACTAAAGCCGAAGGAGCTATTTTCTGACTTGAGCTATTGTTTGACTCGTAGGTAACCATCCTTCCACTACTGGCGTTGCCTTGCAAAGGCAATACAATGTGTTCAGGTTGATCAATGGAGTTTGAAATAAAGTCAAAAGTAAAAAAACAAACTATGACAGTAAACTCAACTTTTTTAGCCCAACTACCCAGCATGGAATTGATCAAGTGTGCATGGAAAATAGCAAACGACATTTGGCGAATGGCCAAAAATTGGCATGCATAGTCTGCATGCATAGAAGGAGAAAAAAGAAAACGAATTATTTGGCTATTGCATGCTTGATTGTGAACATGTAGATTATAACAATCACATATGTGAGAATGTGCAGTTTCTTCTTCTCTTATTGTGTCTCGCATGCTCGAATGAAGATATAGGACAAGCGTAAATATATATTTTGGTAATTTCTTTGACAATATATTTTTATTGTTTATAATAGTGTTTTCTTTAGTAGAGTATAAAAAACGTGTTCCATTGAAAAGCGAATATTTTGAATATTGATTGTGATTATTGTGAATATTGATCGTGAATACTGACCATGATTATTGTGAATATTGATCATGATTATTTAGAATACTCATGATTGTTGTGAACACTGGTCATGATTATTGTGAATACTAATCGTGAATATTGATCATAAATATTGAAATATTCTAAATACTGATCATGATTATTGTGAATATTGATCGTGAATATTCTTAGATTCTTGCCAATTTTAAAATTGCAAAACGATAGACATATTTTGTGATCAAAATATTAAATCCATTGTAAAAAACTATCATCAAATGAAGATCACCTATTTGTTGACAAAATCATTTCATACAGAATTCTTAATTAAATCTCAGTTTGCAATCTTAATTCTATGATTGTAAAACCTTTAACTACTTCTGTGGTAGTGATTATGATAGTGTAAGCTCTTGCAATTTATATTGTTAAAGAAAAACAAATGAATCATTACGATAATTTAACTTACAGATATAGCTCATAAATGCATTTGTCCGAACTCCAAATCTATAGGTAAATTGTTGCTTCCAACTTCAAACATTGAAACAAACTAATATCAAATTTGTTATTATAAAACACAAACTTATCAAAAACATATATATGTTTCAGATTCAAAATATACAACAATATAAAAAATTTGGATATGAATCATCTAACAAGTGCATTATGTCCTATTTATCTTCTCATGCTATTTAACTTACATAGCAACATCTGGTACTTTTGAATGTAAAATTTGAGAATCAATCATCCGCATGCACATCTTGTTATTATTTTTACAACCACCACAGTGCATATTGCCAAGCTAAATACTTATCCTATAGCCTTTGTTGATCTCATAGATCTACGGAAGTTTCCACTTTCATCTAATAGGTGTTAGATTGAAAAGCTCTTTTTTAGGACAACTTTGTTTGGTTAATTGTGTTGTCTAATACAACAACGAGATAATAATCATCAAAAAAAATTATCATGGTAGATGTGAACTCAATAACAAGGTGGTAAAGATTGTTATTGATATTGACAACAATTGCACTTTATTTGTTATTTGAATATGATTGTATAATACATTTAATTTTTTTATTTGGTTTTCTCTTGCAAATCTTATGTGATTACAATGACATTTAAATGGAATTATAAATTCTAGAGAAATTATAGTACCTCCACATGATTTAGAAAAAAAAAAAATTGAGATGTATTATAGAAGAAAGGAATAGGCAAGACTAAAGGTCAAAAAGATGAAAGTTGTATCATAAGATATTGAAGTTTATATTGCTTGTACCAAACTTTGTTATTATCTATTGAAGTTTTAAATCTTCATTATGTTGTTCTGTTAAGGGTTCCGGTTTGAGATTATCCAAACTCCGAATTTGCTTTTATGGTTTTGAACATACAAGGAAGAAAGCGAGGCTATTTGACAACGTGGCATCATATAGATATTTCTTTCCACCCTGCGATCACAGATCACGCTTGTTCATGTCCACTAAAAAAGAACGTACAATATTAAAGCCATCATATTTCACATTGATGACATAGGACAAACACACATGAACAATGAGTTTCTTTTTGTGAACTATGTATGAGAAAGCCATATGACAACTTGAGCCATTTTGCTATTGTCATGAATAACATTCAAACTCATTCAAAATATATTTATGTAATGGATTTTTGGTGACTATTCTGCCCATTTCTGAACAGATTAAAAAGTAGAATAGTCACCTGTTTTTATTTTAAAAATTAGTGCAGCTTCTGACTGCATCTGCCATGTGGCAGCATTGGATTGGTCTCAAATTTTTTTAGTGCTGATTCTGCTTGACCTGCCATGTGGCAACAAAGGATTGGTTTAAAAAGGATCCAAAAATCCATTACGCAATGGAAGGGGTCGGGCAGATGCCATTCTGCCCGGTTCGGATTTCCAAAAAATTTTAGGCTCTCCTAAAAAAATTCTGAAAATCTTTACCGAGCAGAATGGCCTCTGCCCGGGGAGGGGCCGAGCCTAAAAAATTTTGGAAATCCGAACCGGGCAAAATGGCCTCTGCCCGGCTCCTTCCATAATACGTTTAGTGCTTGAAGAGTTTGAAGGACAAAATTGTAAATGACTCTATAGGGAAAATTAGATTCTTAGGAGCAATAAGGAGAAAAATGTGATTTGCAGCATCAGGGTAAATTCAGTGCATCTAAATGGGTTTTAGAAATACATTCTAGCTAACAATGTTGCTCAGCAGTGTATGATAGTGCATCAATGCTCTACCTTAAGGCAGATTGGAGGCACTGAGCCTCGAAGACCTACAGTCTTCAATGGCACTGTCAAAGAATAAGGTTTAGACCTCCACTCTTCCAAAGCTCACTTACAGCTCCACTCTCTGCAATGAGATTCGTTGCAATATTGCAATTTTAATCATCACTAAATGTCTGATAGCACAGTTACAAAAACCATCATCAAGGACCGAACATATTAACAAATTTCCAGAACAATAGCTTTTATAATTTTGAGAAAGATGAAGGTTTTGTATTCATCTTCATCCTGCTGTTGTATTACGAGTTCCTGTTTGAGATTATCCAGACTCAGAGCAGGTTCCCTTTTATGGGTTTTGCATATGCAAGGAGGAAAGCCAGGCTATTTGACAACGTGGTTTCATATACATATCTCTTTCTACCCTTTGATCACAGGCCAGAGGGTACAGCAACAGTCACTCCAAAATCGATGATAATTGCCATCGAAGTCCCCAGAATCTGAAGCATCATCAGGCATGTTCTCAAGGTTCCTTTTCTATATGCTAGCACATTGCTTAGCCTGATTCTTTTTTTAATACACAAAAATGCATATAAGATCCCTCAACAGGATCTACATTTGCTATCCTCCACTATAACAGATGCGTAGGGCATCATCCTCCAAAAGCAGCAAATACGCAGATGTTTACAGACCTTCCTCTTTCTTTCAAGGCTGCGTGGAAGCTGGTAAGCACTTCTATTTTGTCATGCAACAGCCTTGCCACACTCCACAGATGCAGCTTGGTGCTTTTCTTTCTCTTTTGCCAGTCTTCACGCAGGGTCGCTATTTTGGCTTCGGCCTCCCTCAGCATTTGGTCACCATTACTTGCTTTGAGATAGTTATTGCTACCTATTCAGTTAACAAATGCTCTCCATCTCAGTTTTAATAAAATAAGTACTGTTCACTCCTGCATAGAATCTAGTCTTCGAACCTCTTTCCTCTTGTTTCTCTGACCTGTGATTCTCCTTCTATGTCTTCTTCCATTTCAACATCAGCACTTTCAACATCGTCGTGTTGTTCTGCAATATCAGCTTTGATAACGTTCCAGAATCTTAGCAGTCAAAGCCTGCACACCTTTTGTTGAGACTTCACGAACTGTTGCATCAATCTCGGCATCCATAGCTTCGGATATGAACCAGAATTGTAATCTGATCAACCTCTTTCCAGCACCCCCAGCTTTTTGAAGTCTACGCTTTTTTGTTACATCTGCATCCTGAACAATGCTTCCAACAATTTTCTAGCAGACTGACTATCTATCTAAGGACTTTCCTCAATGACTGGACGATAGCCTAGTCTTTCTACCAAAATTTCCTAAGATCTGAACTTCGTGGGTTTTCTACACCAATGATCCATTCTAATACGGAAGGTCCAAATCCAGTATCAGCAAACCCTTGCACACTACATTGCAAAGCCACAGTTGTGCTCCAAAAAGAGAGCAGCAAAACAGTGTTGGGATGATGGAAGGAGAAAGGCGCAGTGGCCTGACAGGGACGGCATTGTCGATCGAGAGAAATGGGTAGCGCGACAGCAGA
The DNA here is from genome assembly GCA_029204225.1 of Diphasiastrum complanatum. Lineage (NCBI taxonomy): Eukaryota > Viridiplantae > Streptophyta > Lycopodiopsida > Lycopodiales > Lycopodiaceae > Diphasiastrum > Diphasiastrum complanatum. The sequence continues at coordinate 62,800,743 of CM055099.1, read as the reverse complement.
GGAGGGTGAAGAAGAAGCAACGATCGCCATCTCCGTGTTTGCAAGAAATGCTCGAATTATTAATAGAAGAAGAAGATATAGCAAGACAGCTTAAGCGATTAGCAGTTGAGAGAGAGACCGTGCGTGGTCCAGAAAGAGCAACCTTTGAGAGACGGAGTCCACGTCAGAAAGAGCAACCTTTGAGAGAGACAGTCCACGTCAGAAACAAAGTGCTGACGTGGTTTCCCGCGATAAATTTCCCGCTCTTCCGCACCCACCATCTATTTTCTCTCTCTCTCTCTCTCTCTCTCTCTCTCTCTCGTCCATCGCATTGATCCTTTGCTCGATCAAAGCACGCACCCACGCGAGAATTTATGTTTTCTTTTCAGATCTTCTGGAGTTTGGTTTTAGCTTCTGATCCTCCACGCGATCCAGTCAAAAGAACCCAGTTCTTGATCTGAGATTCAGAGAAAGAAAGGCGTCATGTCAGGGTGGGATGAGGGTGCGGTTTTCTACAGCGATCAAGCCAACTTTCCGCAGGGTGATCCAGACCATGGCTCCATCACAAAACACTCCTCCCAGCGTAAATTCAAGGAGTTCATTCGCAGCTACAATGGGCTGCGAGGGGATTTTTCTTACAGGTATCAACATGGCTTGCTCTTTCCTGCGCTCCTATGTTGCTATTTGGTTATTTGCAGTTGGAAACTGGAGAGAAGAGGATAGTTGGGTGGAGATTTTGCTCGAGGACTAATGGATTTTGTGATTATGGTATCGTTTGTTGGGTTTGTACAGGGAAAGTCTGCTGCATAATCAAAATCATTTGCAAGTGGCGATGGAAGACCTTGACTTCTTTGACGGAGAGCTGTCGGAAAAGATTCGAAAAGCCCCAGCAGAGTATCTACCCTTGGTATGGACATTCTTTACACCTTTGAGTTCACACACTATCTTGTAAGTTTGGATCAGCATAGATCACCATGAGTCGTTCATGTTGTAAAATTATCTCACACAATGGCAGCTCCTCCTGCTCGAGCTCATTTGGGTTAACATTTTATCCCGACGTATCCCACTAAAGGTTTAGCTTCTGGCTCAAAGGGTGTCTGAGGCAATTTTTTTCCATCCGAAATCTGAACTTAGCTTGGTGTTCAGTTCCTCTTGTTGGTTCTTCGTTATTGGAGTATTTGGTTTGGACAATGTCTTATTGTCTTAGCTTCTGGTGGCTCAAAGGGCGTGTGAGAGGCTACTTCATTTTCATCCGAAATCTGAATTTACAGACGCTCGGAGATGCAAACATTTAGCATTCCTTCAATAGACGCCTGAAGATGCTCACATCTAGCATCTCTTCAATTGCATTTAGTCATCACTTAGGGACAATATTATCGACGGTCCCTGGCTGATCCTACAGTTGTGGACCTAGCCCGCAAGAAGACATCATCCACCAAGGATCACAGCCTTTTAGAGTAGCTCTCAACGCCACTAAGTTGTCGTACTAGCTTACTGTTAACAACAACCTTAATGAGTACATGGATTATGTAGAGAAATGGATTCTGCTTCTTATTAAATAATCTAGCTCCCACCATATATCTACAGCCCAGGTGTTTAGTTTTCATAAGTCTTCTTTGAAATAACTTGACAGATACAGATCTGAGGGAGTGTGATCTTAATTTCACCAGAGATTGCACAATTGGAGTCTACAGCCATTTCAGAATGTTCGGAGCTGGATTATCTGGTTCAAGGTGTATCAATAATGGGAGCAAATTTGAGAAGATATTTCCAAAAGTTCGGAGTGAGTGTTCAAACAGTGAATAGACAGCATGAGGTCATACAATGCCCATAAATCGAGAAGTGCAATCTGGGAACGCATCTAAAAAGTAAACATAATATGGCTGTCAAAGAATGTACAACGTTAACTCCTCATCATTTTATCTAATGGATTACAATGATGGTGATTTATACTCTAGTGAAGTATTCTTTTGTTTATGGGTTTGTTGATTTATTTCAGGATAAAAGGCTGCTTATGCTTACTATGCTAGACTCAATGTCGTTATTCAATTTGTTCATCTTCGTCAGATCTAAACAGACACTTTGGTTTATTTCCTTTCTTCTGCCTCCCAGTTTGAGTGTGCTGCAGCTGAAGTGCTCGTTGGCTTGAAATCTAAAGTTGCTGGCGATGGAGGCGAAATGGAGGAGCCAGATCCTGGCGAAGTGCAAATCTTACTTACTTCTAAAGAACATCCAGCATCAATCCGTGCCCTAGGGGTATGCTCACATGAATGTGGCTCAGACTTATTTATCTAGGAGCAGTTTGCATGTTGGCTGTGGTTCTTGGCAGCCTTCTGTCTCGAATGGGTTGGTATTGAAAAGTTGCTCTGCATAAATACTTTGCTGTAGTGTCTGAGACTTTCAGTCTTAAGTTTCATATCAGGTCTCAAAACAATGTACTTTTTATTCCAGAGGAAGCTGTTGTTTCACTTGAAGATTTTTAACGGTCTTTCTCAAAATGCTGCACAAAACTTATTTAAGAACCTGAGTTGCCTTGACCTTTTTTTGGGCAATCTCAGTATTGCTCGTTTACACGCACGCACATGCATATACATATGCATACAGACATAATATGTCCTATTTGCATATTAGTTTGTGGAAAGTTCTTGGTAAGGCATGCTTCCTGTCTTGCATAGGAAGGCTGAATTCAGTAGAAATTTTTGACGTTCACATTTCAGACTGTTTTGATAATTTGCTCTAAAACATGAAAATCTTGCAAATGCAGGCGGACTATATATCCAAGCTCGTGAAAATTTCAGGCATTATAATTGCTGCTTCTCGAACAAAGGCTAAGGCTACATCTGTGACATTGGTTTGCAAAAACTGCAAGAATGTAAAAGTAGTAGCTTGCCGGCCTGGTCTTGGTGGAGCCGTGATGCCTCGCAGCTGTGATCATGTTCCTCAGGTTTGTCCAGAGAATCCCAAAGTTTGTAATTGTGAAAATCTGGATAGGAAGATCGTCGCTGCTAACACCCAGTTGATGTGCAGCCAGGAGAAGAACAATGTCCATTGGATCCTTGGCTTATTGCTCCTGACAGAAGCAAGTATGTAGATCAGCAGACATTGAAGCTACAAGAGAATCCTGAGGTAGTTCACATGGACCTTATTTAGATTCTGTGATGTGTAGCTCTTTGGATTTTTTTTAATGTCATGGATATGAGATATAGAATATGTGTTTGTCCAGGATGTACCAACTGGTGAGTTGCCTCGCAATCTATTGTTGGCAGTTGACCGTCATCTTGTACAAAGGATATCTCCTGGTACACGCGTAACTGTAGTAGGAATCTACAGTATATTTCAAGCTGGAAATGGCCCGTAAGTTCACTGGCCTTGTTGTCCACCATGCTTATCCATCTTGCAGAATTCCACTGTCGTGCCATCATATCTTTCAGGCTAAAGCTCTCAATTTAGTTTGGAACTTGTTCAGTGCTGTTTGCTTCTTACTGACCTCTTGGTTTAAACCAAGGGTTCTTAAGTAGTTAGTTATCTTTAAATGATGAAGCGACATTTGAAACTTACTATTTAAAATCGAAGTAGAAATCTTTCTCATTTTCAGTTTAGGCAGTCGTAACCACTTAACTTCATAGCATTGATACCTGTTCCTAACATTTTTTAATAGGAACTGGTACGGTACTGTTCCTGAGGACTGGCCGTTCCAATTTCCGTTCCTCAAATTGAAACAGAACCGTTATTGTCTGGGAATGGAACGGTTCCGTACCAGAGGGGTAAAAAAAAGCTTTTTATAACTCTGTACTATGACTTATGAAGGTTTGAGAGCTTGTTCCTAAGTTTCTATTCTTGTTCCCATTTCTAAAAGCTCCTCGCTTCCAAGTTCATGTGTAAAAGAAGTGTGAGTTCCTATAGTTGTTCCTATTGAACCCTAAGTTCTTGAGTCCATGCATAAAAATTAAAGGGTTTTTAGTATGTTCCTGTTCCTATTGAACCTAAGTTTCTAGGACTTCTGCTCCCGTTCCAGTTCCTAAGTTCCTGTTCTTAGGTTCATGTTCCTAAGTTCACGTTCCTACACCTAAGTTCATGTTCCTAAGTTCTAGTTCTTGTTCCTAAGTTTCGTTCTTATTTTTGTTCCTAAGAGCATCTTTAACTTAGGTTTCGACTTAGGAACACAAAAAGGATCCTGTATCAGTTCGTAAGTTTTGTCCCACATAACATCAATATAATCACTTAGATTCATAAATTTCTGGTTTTTTAACCATTTTTCACATTTTTTGACTTCTGATATCATCTCTGAACTGTGTTGATATTCTTCTGCTTGACTCACAGGCAGAAGGGAGCGGTGGCCATTAGGCAGCCCTATTTAAGGGTTGTAGGTATGGAGGAAGCAAGTGAAAGTAACTCCCGAGGTCTTACTTCATTCACTAGTGATGAGGTGCGTTTCTCTTCTCTCATGTGGAACGTATTGCTTTATCAGCGGTCTCGTGGGAACGTTATCTGTTGTAGTCCAGTTTACTCCATGGCACCAACCAAGTTGTATTGCCATGTGAATGTCCTTAAAAAGTTACAGCCTCAAAAGAGTCATCTGAATCAGTTCAAAGTTTTCTATGTGTCACTCTCTCGACTCAACATTTGATTGAAGCTTAATATCAGATCACATGTCTGCTACAACTTTCTTTGAGACAGTTTGTTGTCTCTAGCTCTGGTAACATATCACATAAAACAGGAACTAGAATTCAAGGAATTTGCTAGAAGGCCGGACACATATCAGGCAGTATGTAAGCTCATTGCTCCTTCTATTTTTGGACATGATGATATCAAGAAGGCAGTATGTTGCCTTCTCTTTGGTGGAGCAAGAAAGGTATGCAACTTTGTACGTGTTAAGTTCATGGTCCTCAACCTCTCAGGATCGAGTTTGTAATTACATCTAGTGATGCACATGAAGTTATCTGATACAGCACATACTGTGGTTTTAAAATTGTGAGTAAACACTGATATCAAGAGTGCTGCTCATGCAGAAGCTACCAGATGGCGTACGCCTTAGGGGTGACATAAATGTGTTACTTCTTGGAGATCCTTCCACAGCCAAGTCACAGGTTTAGATGAGCTTTTTAGATTGTGTTGTTATGGTTTTAGTAAATCCTCAGAGCACATGTATGATCAGCAAGAACAACTCAAGCTAACTTGTGCGATTAAAATCTATAACCTAAACAAGAGACTTTGAAAGATGTTTTTCACTTTAACTATGAACTTGATAGATATCATATTTTATCGTGTCTCAAACTTTGTATAACAGTTTTTGAAGTTTGTGGAGAAAACAGCTCCAATAGCCGTGTATACATCAGGAAAAGGTTCCTCTGCTGCTGGGCTAACAGCTTCAGTTATTCGTGATCCAAGCACGGTATTGATACATCATACATGAATTTGCACCTCAAAGGACACATTTTCAGGGAATTGTTACAGTTGTGCAGTCAAGCTAATTGGATAAATGTCTTAGTGTTCTTGCTCTTACAGTGAAAAATTCTGAGCTAGCCTAATTTATAGACTTCTGAGCAGGTTTAAGAATTGGGATAATTCTTGATGTGATCAGGAAAATAAAATTGAATTTTCCCCACCAAGCTTGAATATTTCTGGTGGGGAAAGTTCAATTTTATTTTCAATCCAAAATAGTTGTTTCTTGCCAATGGAGGTTTCTTTGTGGAGCCTAATTTGTTGTATTGGCAGCGGGAGTTTTATCTCGAAGGAGGTGCAATGGTGCTCGCAGATGGAGGAGTTGTTTGCATTGACGAGTTTGATAAAATGCGACCAGAAGATAGGTGTGGTTCTATATTTTTCAAAGAAGCTTACTTATTCTATACTAAGTGCACTTTCCTGATTGGATGATTTCTCTCTGGTTGTCTTAACCTTGTGCTCCGGCCACTTGGACCTGTATTTGGCATGACATAGCACTTGGCAGTATTTGTGTCATGTTGACCTGGCCTTAAATTGGGGTTTTCCAGCAACTATAAATGGGCAACCTGGCCTCATTGCTGTATGGATGGCCACTTACACTTCTAGGGATAGGGTGTAGCTCGTAGCTTAGGAAACAGCTCGATATAGCATGAGATCAGAATAGTTAGAGTAGATTTCTTTGGAAGATCACTACTCTCCTTTGATTGGCCTTGCCTTGCAAAGGTAATTCTGTTTGTTCAAGTACACCATTTGCATTATACCATACTTTAGCAAAATACCATCATCTTCCAGCAAGACCTTTGTGGTGTACCACAATGATCTTATTTTATGACATACTTGAGTGACCATTGATCGTACTTGCACTCTTCTCTCTGTTTTGTATATTTGTGATGTGTATGTGCTTTTTTAGTGATAATTTATTTTATGACAAAGTTGAGTGACCATTCAGCATACTTGCACTTTCCTCCCTATTATCTACATTTGTGATGTGTATGTGCTTCGTTGGTGATAATAAACAGAACTGCATAAAGGGCTTCCATATAAAACCCAAGACTCAATCTCAAAATCCCTAGAATGCTTCGATCTAGAACTAGCCGAGAGGCTCCACCTATCTTCAAATACGCCTGTAGAATTCATTTGGAATTTTAGAGGATACCTCCTGGTCGCTTCAGATTTAGTAGCTCTTGCAAAGGCTTAATGGAAAGGGTGAATTTTTTTTGCTTAAGAGAGACACTTTTATTTGGGCCCTAATATGCTCCTTTAAATATGCTGTGATCTGAGAGTTCTCCCCTTTGATTGAGGTTACCAGTGAAGCCAGTTCTAGTAGATGAGCACACAAAGCGCTACTACGTTCTAGTTTGACCCTTGGAGGTACCTTAGAGAGTTGAAGTTTATGAGTTTTGAGTAAGCTGAAGTCAGGATTCCATGGCCTCTGCAGAAATAACTTTGCATGCAATGTTGAAGGAAAGAGTAGGACTGAGAAAAATATCTTCTTGTTCTGTCAAAAACTAGTAATCACCTCAGTCAGTTAAGGTTATCGCTCCTTCGAGTTTGATGCTGGAAAATCAGTCAGAGATCTGTATAAACCATGGGCTGCTTTGGGATTTAGGGAGAGCCGGACATTGGAAAGCATTCAAATGCAAAAGCTTTCAGGAAAGAATGAGTGAACCCCATTTCGATCATTGTAGAAAGTTCATGCAAGGGTGTTCTGAAATCATGCTGCAAGAAAGATGAACGTGTCAAAACATTGGCATGAATGACAGCACCTGTTCAGAAACCTAGACGCATCTTGAGTGTCAGCCCCAAGCTATATGTACTTAATTCACATTAGAAGGTAGTACATTTACATAAAAAGGTGGTACTTAGTCCTTAGTATTTTTTGTTTTGCGGGGTGGCAGTGCATCATGATTTTCAGCCATGAACTATATGTAATGAACCTACGATAAATAGAAAAAAATTGTGGTACTCAGTCCTCTAGCTATCTTTATGTTTTGCAGGGTGGCTATTCATGAAGCCATGGAGCAACAGACAATATCTATTGCAAAGGCTGGGATAACGACAGTACTCAATTCTCGTACATCAGTGCTAGCTGCAGCTAATCCTCCCTCGGGTCGCTATGATGACCTCAAGGTTTTGTTTTCAGTTTTGTCTCAAATATGTCTGGAGAAAGCAGTTTAAAATTCAAAAACGTTTTCTATGACAGGTATTCAATGCAATGTGAGTGTGTTGCCTTGTTGCGTGTCATCTCTCATCTAATCTACTCTGAAAACTCATTTATTTCCAGACAGCCCAAGAGAATATTGATCTACAGACAACAATCTTGTCTCGCTTCGACCTCATTTTCATCGTGAAAGATGCTAGGAACCATCAACGAGATATGGTATGTCTCGTGTCTCAAGAAAAGACCAGGTGATGTTTTTCAGATTATTTCTGAATTCTAAGATTTTTGAAGTTTGTTTCTACTTTGATGACAAACTGAGTTTTGGTTGCAGCAAATTGCTCGGCATGTGGTGACGGTCCATGCCACAGCAGGGGCAGTGAGTAAGGACTCAGAGAACAAAGACCAAGACAATTGGCTTAGAAGGTGAAACGCACTTCACGAGTTTAGAACACATAATAGAGACAAAGCGGTATTGAAAAGGATGCTAAGGCCTGTCAGAAATCTTAAAGTGTCTGCCTGTAAATCCAATGTGCTGTGGTGCGACTAGATGCTGTGCTGTGGTGCGACTAGATGCTGCCATGAAAAGGATAAAACTTCAAAAGACTAAACTAGCGAGTATAGATAGCTATCTAAACTTAAACGCAACATCTAGTTGAGCTACTGTAATAGCTTGGTATATGTGCTGAAGGATGCATATTTCTGTTCAAGCAGCTCAAAAGACATGACGTGGGCTTAAATTTTTAGGTACATCGAGTTTTCACGGAGTCGCTGCAGTCCCAGATTGTCCGACTCTGCTGCTACATTGCTGCAAAATAACTATGTTAGAATCCGGCAGGTTGGTGCTTTCCGAGTCTTCTCTTTTATTTTGCAAACTTATTAGAACTTTACCCATGTCGAATTGAAACATGTTCACATTTTATGCTGAGATATTACTACTTCCCAGCAAATGCGACAACAAAGCAATGAGACTGGGGAATCCACTCCAATTCCAATTACAGTCAGACAGCTTGAAGCTATAGTCCGTATCAGTGAAGCGATTGCGAGGATGCAGCTGTAAGTAATCAAATTGCACGTATACTCTTGCAAAAGAATGGTAACTTAGAGCTGTGAATGAGTTGCTAACAAGGTACTCAGACGAGGCAGGATATGTAAGCTGATGCTCATGAAGACTTTCTAGCTTAGTAGGACCATAGTATTAATCGATTATACAAGTGATGTTTTGCAGATCTCAATCAGCAACGGAGGAGCACGTGACGGAAGCTCTTAGACTGTTTCATGTTTCCACCCTTGATGCAGCCCGGTCTGGTATCACTGAAAATCTTACCATCACACCAGAAATGCGAACAGAAATCCAGGTACGGTACAGTCTTTACCGTTAGCTCAGAGGTTTTAATTGTGCTTAAGGTCTCAACCCAAATATGAAAAGCTCTACTTCAGACTGTCTCCTTACTCAATCCTGTGATCATCAAACTGTTCATGATATCTTTACCACTTCTTTTCTAACTGTTCTGTTTGAAGTTTTAACCGCATGCTTCTCCAATGCAAGCTGTTTGTGTGTCGTGTCTAAGTGTGACAAATCAACGATTTGCTTTTGCTCTCTAATATCCAGCAAGTGGAGACTCAAGTTAAAAGGCGTATGGGCATTGGAAGCTTCATGTCAGAAAGACGATTGATTGATGAGCTTGTTAGGATGGGCATGAATGAATCAACGGTGCGTTCAAGTATTTGCATCAGTTAGGCATTTTCTGTTTGAAAGATCAATCTCAACCCAAAGAGAGGTTTCTAAGCTGATGATTGATCCCGTGCTTGTGCTTTCAGGTGCGGCGAGCACTTATTGTAATGCACCAGCGCGATGAAATCGAGTACAAACGTGAAAGACGGGTCATTGTAAGAAAGGCCTAGTCTCATACAAAAACTAGATTTGACCCTTTTGCCCTGGCTAGGCGATTTTTGCAACAACGACAGTCTGAACCATTACATAGACCACGTTGTAAAGCTCTAGATGCCTGTTGCTCGAAAGTTTGAAACATAGCACATCCCTTTTGACATATGTTGGAGAAAAGTAGAAACTAATACATCAATTGCATCCAATGCCATTTTAGGAGGCCTAAAAGGTTGATCAAAACCTCCGAAGATGCTCCAGTCGATTTTGGCACATAATCTATGTGGTTTCCCTTGGGATCTTTAAAGATCAGGCTCTATTTAATCTGTCCATGACTTATTTCAATGCCTGGCTGGAAATCAGTGACCTTTCATCAAAGCTATCATTGCAGTATGGCAGTAAATTGCTCCTTAACCCTTCACTCATGCAACTAGAGAGCATCCAACTCTTACAAGTCTTAATGTTGCTGTCTGTTAGCGTGATGCACTGCCATGCCTGAAATTTTTTGCTGTACCATCATGTCTGCTGAAGCTTCACGCAGCAACATTGTCCATTACTTGGCTTGCTCTAATTCAGTTATTTTGCGTTCTATTGGAAAATGTTTTATATGATTGTTGCTCTCTTGATCATCTTTGATCCTGTGAATGTGTATGCTGTGCTGTAGTAAGTGGTTTTCATGCATATGGAAGTTCCATCTGGTTTTAACGTCAGAAGTCTAGGAATGTAAGCACCCAATTCTACTTTTCACAACAAACAATTAGGCTAAGATGGTAGAAGCAACACATTCATACAGAAGTACTCAAACTGAATGCATGAAGATGGAGCATAAAAGGAAATGCAAATAGTGAGATCTTAACAAAGCAACATCTCGCTATAAATCATATGCTTGTGAAACTCATGGAGGAAGCTCCTCTAAATACTCACGAGTGGGTGAATCACATTTTATAACATTTTGAGTTCCACCTCTTAACTGCACAGTATTAGGAGGCCTCTTCCTTAAACATACATTTCAAGTTTGAGAGGGCCCAAATTATTAGCTCCCACATGGTTTCCATCTTTTGGGAATTACCATGGGGTTTACAAAATATGCAATTTAGCTTAGCATTAGTAATTCTCGTGCTCTCAAACTCGGCTCTCAAATCATCTCCATTGGAAGCCCTTTTGAGTGATGAGGCACTGCATCGACACCTCGGGACATGGCATCGGCTAACCCATTCAATTTTGCCATACCGTCGTCGTCGCCTTTTCTGAAGCCCTCCATCACAGCATGAGCTTCGGACCCTCTATTACGACTGCCATCATTACCACCTTGCCACCTTCATTATCTACTACAATGAACCAACGGGGTTGGCTTAGTTGGTTAGCTTGACATCCAAAGTTTCTTTGGTCTTAGGTTCGAGCCTCTCCTTGGAAACCAAGAAGCATTATCTACTACAATGAGGTCTTGGCACAATATGTGAATATTTTATGAATCACTAAGTTATGAATGACAACACAATTAGCACCGTTGGTAATGTAGAAAATCAACATCTACTTAATGAAAGAGATTATAATTTAAAATAGCTAGTTTTTCGTGAATCTTCACCAAGTTGATTGTTTTATCCATTAACTTCACCCAAGAGTAATCAACTACTCAGTTAATTGCAATGATTTAGAAATCTCAAATGTCTAGGTGCAGATCTTAATTATACTAGTATGACATCACATGTAGCTTCTCATCTAAATCATTTATAAGTTAACCAATAAATCTTCCACAGAAAGATTCGTTAACTTTGCAAAGTATTTGGCTCAACAACATTCGATCATACGCTTATGTTCACCGACTAGGTTAAGTGCACCAAATAATCCTAGTGATCAAGAATACACAGAAGATCGATACAAGATTAATCGTGCACATATGTAGATAATTTCACTATGACCTAGTACATAAACACACTCTTATCTGGCAGATTCATTTAGAACTCACATATGTTATTCCCATATCTCATTGAGAATCTTGTAACTTAGCTACAAAAAAAAATTTATTTCTCATGAGTAAATAACATATCCGAAAAATCTCTGAGATGAATGACATTCACTCCTAGCAGTTTTCCAATCCAATTTCCTCCAATAACATAATTTCTTCCACTCAATCAACCCCTCCATGGCCCTAGTACTCAAACTAAGATTAGGTTGATTTAATACAGACATTCCAAATTTAATTTTGATCAAACTTACTTATATTTCAATCAAAATGGAGTTAGTAACTTTTGACCTTCATTGTACTACTTAATAGATAATGATTCAAATTTCAAACTTGTTCTAGATCCAAATTGTCCACGCAATCCTTAGAGAATTTCTTTTATTCGAAAAGTTCCAATTTGGTATCTTACTTTGAATCTATCTGAAATTACTTTCAGAAAAGATCTCATTTCTATACCACAGCTAGTTCTCTTTCGAAAACTATGCAACCAACAGATCCTCAAGTAGAATTTTATCCCATCACTTCACCCCTCCAAAAATTATCAATTTTTATAAAAGTTAATTGGAAAGATGACATATGAAAATATTCAAATCCATGAAAAGTCAGTAATAAGTGCATTCCACAAAAGGATTCACTCAATTATAAACAGTACTTTTCTCTCAAATATTTCCAATTCGAGTGATAGCATATATCATTCCACTGAAATCCATTTATGCAACAGAGATATCTTAGGTTTAAGAAATTGAAACACTTTGACCTTAGAATTTATCCAAATTCCAAGCCTATTCACACAAGTAGTATTTTATATGACATAATAGTCTTTCTAAAGAATAACTTCATGCTGGAAAGAATCATATAAACCAGTCTGATGTCTTATATTCGAGAAATTACTAAGAAATAAAGGATTAAATAAGAAAGCGAGAAATAGATTTGAGGGCCTTTGATTTTGTAAATAGTGAGATACCACATTGGGATCTAGATTAAACCTCAAATTTTTTTAAAATACCTCACATTTTATCAATGGTTTTTTCTTTTTCCCCTATCATGACTAGGTACTAAAATACTCCATTGATAATCAAATCTTTACAGTCCTAGAATTCCCTTTCCAAAATTACTGATGTTCCATACCACTAGATCTTCCTTCCAAAAAATCCTTAACCGCCTTATCTGATATTCTAGAGATCCACTGATCATCTAGCAATCATATAGTCCATACATGCTATTATCTCCTATTTCCAAAAACTAGAGAATCCATTTATTTAGATGATTGGTATGCCTATCAGATGGATACCACAGATATATATTTGATCATGTGATTTAAACAAAAGAATTAACACGGTTCAACATTACATTCTGATCCTTCCAAGTTAATAATAAGCTTCGAACCCCCATGGATCCAACATTAACTCTAGGGACAAGCTTCTATCAATCAACAGATCCAATGCAATCCATGTATCTGATTCCACTTCTAACATCACAATTGACATCCAAAATTGCGGATAACTCAATGGCCACAAAGATATCAGTTATAAATTCAACTAAATGAATTCAATCTAGGAAATTAGTATCCGGTATTAAGCAATTATTCCCAAGGATTACCAAAATCCTAATTGCAAAATACATTTCCCGATCACACTTACTACCTCTGATGTCACACTTACTACCTCTAATGTCCACTCTTCTTCCCCCCTTAGAATTTTCAGTCCCCTGAAAATTTGTTTCAGCTTAAGTACAGCAAAGATATAAGAACATTAGTAAATGTAAAAAGTGAATTTACTTGTAGGAAAAAGTCTGAAACAATTTCACTTCTATCCTATACCTGGGTTGAATCACTGATATACAAAATTCATCCACTAGTATAAAAAACAGTACTAGTCTGATCTTTTGCATATAATTCACCATAGAATTTAACCGAAAATGAAATCAGTTTTTTACTTTTGATCAGTTTCTATCAATTACAATCTTCCAATAAAATTGGACTATTTTTTTTTTATTGACTGGTTTGGCATTACTCCGCCAATATTAACAAAAACTATCAAACGGTCAAAATATGAAATTACTTGAATGGAAGACAAACACAATGGAAAACACAATATGGAGAAACCACCCAACCAAGTAGAAGCAACCAATCAAATTTTAGAAGCTTCACCCCTAAGCCAAGGAATAAGAAGCATGAAAGTAGAGTGAGAGCCTAGCAATGAATCAACCATAAGGTGAGGTAGTAGGGTGAGTTTGGCCTCCTTATATAGAGCCTAGAACCACCTGTGCACATCATCCCAAACCTTGTACTAACTCCATTTAGTGTGTTCTGGGCCTCACAAGAATATTAGTAATTTTCGAATAACGTCCAGTATGACGTGGCATAAATAACAACTTGTTTCACTGGAGTACCATGTATCCAAGACTAGGAGTATATTGAATCCTATGTGTTGGTCATGGACATAACATTTTACTTCTTCAATCTGTTCATACAAGATATCAAAAGTATTAGATAAACGACAGAAAGCTCCATCTTCTAATCCCAACACATGTGTACTAAATGTGAAACCCTACGCCACTCTAATAATGAATGTAAGGTAATAATACATGTATCTTATGTTGAAAGTTCTTCAAGAGACATCTTGTATATTTATGAAGCAGAAGCTGAAGACATTTGTCACTTCATCCAAGGAGCACAGTCTACCTAGGCACACAATTAAAGCCAAAATTCACACCCAAGTGTTATGTGCCTACGCAAATTGTATCTCCAAATCAGGAGACTATTTACGCACCTGTGAATATGCCGCCAAAGCATGTAACATGTAGTTGTTATAATTGTGGCACTCAAGGCCACCATTCTCTAAAATTTGAAACCGTGTCGACCAATTGACTATGTTCCCTTGTGTTCAAATTGTTCTGGAGAAGGGCATACTATTGCAGATTTTCCAAAGCCTTTGAGACCAAAGATCCTGCACAAATATGTCCAGACTCGGTAGTAGGTACTGACTAAGCCGAAACAAGAAGATGCAGCAGTTCAGATATTCGAGTGTTTGTACTTGGAATTTTTTCATTTGAGGTGCTTTTGAGCTTTGTAGGCTTGATGATACTGATTTCAGTATAATATATGATTCAAGTGGTCAAACCATTCTAAGGTAATTATGGTCAAATCTAAGATTCACATCAAAAGGACTAGTCAGTTGACATATTTCTTGTGCAAGTATTTTACTTTTCTCATTAATTGTCAACACATCACTCTTCTTCACACTTTTTTCCAAACCAAAAATAGAATGAACGAATGACAGCTTTATCAGCAGCAAGAATTGGGGCTATCAAGCTCTTGCAGTTAGAGGACGAGGCGGAAGATTTGGTCGTGGTTGAGGACAATCGAGAGGAGGAAACTCAAGCCGAAGATCATTTCAACAATGTCATGAGCAAGCCAATGATAGCCCGAATTGAGGCAATTGGAATCAAGGCCGAGGTCAAGGACGTGGCTATTCTAGGCAAAATAAACCTGAAAATTGCAGGTACTACAACAAACCTGGCCATTGGGAGCGTGAATGCTTCAAGAAACAAAAGGAGATAGCACAAAGAAAAGGCAAATGGCAGGCAAGCAATTATGCTAATCAACATCAATTTGATGATGACCATTATGAAGACAAAATCAATGATGATCAATTTGAAGATGATATAGGTGAAAGCTCAAACTTGTTCATTACGGCGCTAATGACAAGTGACGAAGCAAAGGATACCTGGTATATTGACAGTGGAGCGTCCAAGCACATGACTTCGAGGAAGGAGTGGTTTTCGGAATTCAAGGAGATCCACAATGGCGATGAAGTTGGACAAGCTGATGGCCAATTGCTACCTGTGAAAGGATTTGGAGTGTACCAGTGAAGCTAGCCAGCCAAATGATAAAGCGGATAAGCAATGTGCAATATGTTCCTGGTTTAGCCAACAATTTACTATCAGTTGGGACGATGGCTGATCAACAACTCAAAGTTGAGTTTGATAGCGACAAATGTCTCATCAAGGACATCAAGAATCACTACAAAGTGATTGCTACAGGAGCTAGAGTCAACGGAAATCGACTCTACAAACTGAATGCAAGATCTTTTACTCAAGCTATGGTAAGCATTGCTGATAGTCGAAGTGATCTTTGGCATCAACAATTTGGTCATATCAGTGCTCAAAGTTTACAGATTCTGAAAAGAGGTATTCTAGTTATTGGATTGTCTGATATTTCTTTTGAAGAAAAAATCTGTGAAGGTTGCATTTTGGAAAAACAACACTGAGAAAGGTTTCCCAAAAGTGGAGCAAGGAGAGCCAGTGGCATCCTAGATCTTGTCCATAGTGATCTATGTGGACCAATGCAAACTAGATCTCTTAGTGGCTGCTATTACTTTATTACCTTTATTGATGATTATAGCAGATGCATTTGGATTCATTTCATATGCAAGAAATCAGACGCTTTTGCTAAGTTCAAGGAATTCAAGGCATTAGTTGAAAAGCAAACAAGAAGTTACATCAAGACCTTGAGATTTGATGGAGGTGGTGAGTATTTTTCGACAGAATTTATTGATTTTTGCAAAGATCAAGGGATCAAGAGGCCGACTACAATACCTTATTCATCGTAGCAAAATGGAGTTGCAGAGTGAAAGAATAGATCCATTGTTGAGATGGCCATGGCAATGCTCAAAAGCAAGGGTATGCCAAACACCTTTTGGGCAGAAGCTTGCAGCACAGCTACACACATCCTGAATCGGTGTCCTACAAAATCTGTGGAAGGTAAAACACCTCATGAAGCTTTTACTGGAAAGAAACCTAATATTTCTCATTTGAGAGTATTTGGTTGTGATGCTTATGCTCATATTCCTGATGAGAAACGAAGGAAATTGAATGAAAAAGCTGTCAAGTGTATTTTCCTTGGAGATGATGAGAAGGCCAAGGCATATAGGATGTATGATACAAATGCACAGAAGCTTGTGATTTCTAGGGATGCTACATTTGACGAGATGGGTCAAGGTGAACAATCTAAAGAAATCACTAAACCTTTTGATGAGGGAGCGGAAGTACAGGTCAAGAAAGAAGTGGATTTTGATGCAGAAGATCCAATGGAAAAAGATAAGTTGAGGCTGAAATTCCTAAGAGAGTACCTAGATGGTACTTATCAGTCATAGGTGATGCTAAGAAGGGAGATACTCTCGAATCTAGCGAACATGGAGAGCTTGGAAGGTCAAGCATAAATCGAAAACCTCCTGCAATGTTAGAAATGAATCTAGCCCTAATGGGTTTTGTGCTAAAGGCTCAAGAACTTGGTTGAGCTCCTGAGGGTACGATGGCTATCACTTGCAAATGGATTTATAAGATCAAATATGGAGCAGATGGGCAACTCAACAAGTACAAAGCACGGTTGGTTGCGAGAGTATTTGAGCAGCAGGAAGGCATTGATTTTGAAGAAACCTTCGCACCCATAGCTAAGATGGTAACTATATCTCATGGTTGGAAGATCCAGCAAATGGACGTTAAATATGCCTTTCTTAATGGAGTGCTGGATGAAGAGGTGTATTCAGTACAACCTCAAGGATTTGTTGAGCCAGGGAGAGAGCATCTTGTTTGTAAGCTCAACAAAGCTATCTATGGATTGAATCACGCACCACGGGCATGGTACTCTTGCATTGATGAACACTTCAAGCGAAGGGAATGGTAAAGAGTAAGGCTGATCCTAATCTTTACATTCTAAAGCAAGATTCAGATATGGTGTTCATTGTTTTGTACATGGATGATTTGATTATTACAGGAAGTAATGAGAGCTTAATTGATGAAATCAAATCAAATCTTTTCAATGCTTTTGACATGAGCGATCTAGGATTGATGCACTATTGTCTTGGCATTGAAGTATGGCAAGAAGAAGAGGTTGTCTTTCTTACACAAAGCAAGTATGCATGAGATTTGCTTTATAAGTTCAATATGCAGGATTGTAAGCCTTTGAGTACACCGATGGATGTCAACATGAAGCTTACTGCATATGGTGAATCTGAGAAAGTAGATGCTTACTTGTACAGGCAGCTGGTGGGTAGTTTGATCTATTTGACCCAAACACGACCTGATATTTCTTATGTTATTGGTGTTCTTAGTCAATTTATGCAAAATCCTAGTCAAAACACTGGAAGTCTGCTAAACATATTCTCAGGTACATTCGAGGGACATTGAATTTTGGTTTGAAGTATGATCAGCCTGAAGCGCCAATGTTGGTAGGTTACACAGATGCTAATTGGGTAGGTAATATTGATGATAGAAGATCTACTAGTGGTCATACATTCAGCTATGGTACAACTGCAGTTTCATGGAGTAGCAAAAATCAACCTACAGTAGTCTTATCTTCGACGGAAGTTGAATATCGTGCACTCAGCAATGCTACACATGAAGCAGTATGGCTACGAAGATTGCTTGTTGATTTAGGTCAATCACAGGTGGATGCGACTACTATTTCTTGCGACAACCAAAGCTGCATTCACCTTGCCAAACATCAAGTTCTACATGCTCGAACCAAGCACATCGAAATACATTATCACTTTGTTCGAAAGAAAATACTTGATGGAACCATTGATCTTGTTTTTTGTAAATATGAAGATCAAATGGCAGATATTTTTACTAAGTCATTAGGTAGATGTAAATTTGAAAAATTTCGTACTTTATTAGGAATAGAAGAATGTAATTTTATCATCGAGGGAGAGTGTTAGAAACCAATGATAAATTTGTTATTGTTTACGATTTACTATTGATAGCTGTTACCAGCTGTAAGTAGCTGTAGGCTAGTCTATAGTCAGCTATTAGTTTTCTCTCTCTCTCTCTCTCTCTCTCTCTCTCTCTCTCTCTCTCTCTCTCTCTCTCTCTCTATATATATATATATATATATATATATATATATATATATATATATATATTCAGGGTTTATTGTACTCTCTTTTATTCAGTGTGATATCGTGTGATGGTGTGTTCTTCCTCTTTCTCTTGGTGATTGCTTATGGTGATTGACTGATAGTGCTCATCAGATTATTGACAGGTTTATCTCAAAGTGAATATAATCCTAGCTTATATCTTAAGTTTGATGATCGTGGTATTGTACTCTTGTTAATCTATGTTGATGACATCATCCTTAGTGGCATCCTTAGTGGTGATAGTATTCTTGGAATCAAGAAAGTCAAGATAAATCTTTCACTAGAGTTCAAAATAGTAGATCTAGGTGATCTCCATTATATTTTGGGCATAGAATTCATTAGAGGGTCTGATTTTATCTTCCTTTTTCAAATAAACTATGCTCAAAGTTTGCTAAAGAAGTTTAAGATGCAAGATTGCAAGTATTATAAACTCCCATGGAGCAAGATGTGAAAATGTGGATAACTATTACTAGGCCTGATTTTACCTTTAGTGTATGTAGATTGAGTCAATACATGCAAGATCCATTGAGCATTCATTGGAAGAAAGCTAAAAGGATCTTGAGGTACATCTCGAGTACACTAGACTTTGGTATTCTCTAGGAGACGTAATTACTTGCATGCATATAGTGATTCAGATTTTGTAGGTGACAAGAGAAATAGAAAGTGCATATGCAACCTTCATAGGTGATGGAGTAGTTTCTTGACTATCAAAAGAGCAAGAAGCAATCTCGCTCTCTTCAACCGAGGCCAAGTACAAGGCACTTACTACAACAACCAAGGAAGTGCTTTGCTTCAATAGATTATTGGTGGAGCTAAAGATTATGGATCCAAAGTATGTACCAATCATCCATAATGACAAAATTTCAGCTCAACATCTTGCATCAAATCCAATCTTCCATGCAAGATCCAAACACGTTGAGATTTGTCATCACTTTGTGAGGGAAAAGGCTCAAGCAAAGGAGGTCTCTTTGGAACATGTATCAAGTAGTGAATGTGTGGCTGATGTACTCACTAAACCTCTTCAAAAAGCAGCACATGTAAAGTTAAGAACCTCTCTTGGAGTGATTAGTAGACCTATGTTAGATCCAAACCAGTTGTGAGGAGGAGTGTTAAAATTCACAAGCTAGTTTGGACCAATTTTGGTCACATGCATTGTAATTGGCAAGATGGCAATGAAGATAGATGCCACACGTGCCAAATAGCATAGGATGCTTTTCCAAAGTCTTATTCTACATCCTACATTGTAAAGGCACCTTTGAAATAAGGCCAAAGAGTGCTTAGATAGGGTAGAGAGAAAATAGGAGTTAAAAATAATATGTTTTTCAATGTTTTTTAATCTCGAGATCAAGGACCCTAATTAGGGTGGATCCAATGATCAATTAGTTTGGATGTTAGGGTTAGGTTATGACAAATATAGAGAAGCCCTGAAATTCTCAAAGCCGAGCTACTAATGTATAAATATGTGATGGTTTCTCCATCAATTTATGAGTAACAATTTGGTTTTCAATGCTACCAATGTTGTTGGTGACCTAGATGTTTGATATCTGCTATTTGTGTTGAGTACTTTGCATTTGTGAGATTGATTTGGAAGTTCAAGTACTGTACTCTACTTGTGACAGCCCGTACTTTCACACGTGTGAAGGGAATTGCATGAATTTGAGACTTCAAGTGGAGTTCAAGCCTATGGCAGTCCGTACTTTCACACGCAAGTCTAAAAGTGACTTGTAAAATTAGAATCTCTATCACTCACTAACAATATCACTTGGCAGTCCATACAACCTAAATAATCTTTCCAAAAAGTTATGGGCTAAGTCAGAAGCCTTTGTAGTTGGCTTAATGGGTATGAACGTAGGTAGCTTAGTTGACTTGTCCATTACAACCCAAATAAAATTAATTTGTCATCGAGTTTTAAGGAGTCCAACTACAAAATCCATAGATATACTTTCCATTTCCTCTGAGGGATATCTAGAGATATAATAACTCTCTAGCCTTTATGTGTTCTGCTTTGGCTAGCTGACATGGTTTTTACACTTCACCATATAAGACTTGACATATGGCTTGAGTTTTGGCCAATAAAACTCTCTTCTGACCAAGTCTAAAGTCATGTGTATACTTGGATTGTGTACATCATGGCATTAAAACAAAAATTATTCTTTATTTCATCATTCTTTGATACACAAAGTCTTCCATTTTAAAACAGTAGCTCATTTTGAATTAGCAACTGTTCTACATTCTTTTTATCTTTTTTTAGACAACTAAGATCCTTGTGAATCCACCTTAGTTCCATTCTCAATTCATTCCAATCTTTACCAACTTCCATAATAGATAATGCCTCCAAGTTTTAAGTGCATGAATGACAATAAATAACCCTTTTTTCTTGAGTTGTATAATGCAACTAAAGTCCAGTGAGTTTGTTCAAAAATGTTATCGGCCTATGATTCTGCAAAATAACTGCTCCAATCATTGAATCACTTGCGTTGGTTCTAACGATGTAAGATAAATATGGATCCGCGATCTATGTGGTAGGAGCTAAGACAACCATAACTTTTAGCTTCTCAAAACATTGGCTTGGTTCTTCATTCCATTCAATAAGCGGACTAGGTTGCCCTCTCTTCTTCTTCTTGTTAACTCAGCCTTCTAGCAAATTATTAAGAGGTGTTACAACTTTTGCATATACTCTATATAAATTTTTGAAAGAAAATTGTAAATCCAAAAAGAAAAAAAAAAAAAACTTCTCTAATTGTTTTCGTTATCAGCTTGCCTTGATCTGAAGCATCCACAACCACAAACAATTTTTTGAATGTTTTCATGAATTTTTCCCATGTAGCGACTTTAGGTTGCAGATCATGTAGCTACAACCCTTACCACGGAAAAACAGGACCATGCTCTCTATCTTCTTTTCTTCAGTAATCTTGTGTAGATTGAAATAACTATTCCATTTTGTAAACTAGTAATCCACCACCTCAAAATTCTTCTCTTTCTTCTCTCTCGAATATGGTTCTAGTTGAAAACCCAAAGTGAGAATAGAGTTTTGACTTGATTTAGCAAAACTTCCATCTGTTGATCAATCTCGTAAAGTATTTCAATTATTCATCTCATTGAGTGCCACACTCAATTGGTAGAAAATCTTAACATAGGTGAACATTGAAACTGTTTGTAGTATTTTCAACCATTATTGATCACTTGGACGTCAATTCCACCACCAAGAGAAAAAAGCAAGGAGCTACTATCAAAAAGAAAAAACAAAAACAAAAAGCATCGCCACCTTATGATCAGTGCAAGCCCAAGCTCTAATACCACTATAAAGATCACCAAGGGCAGATCCTTAAGATCATGTTGCATATGCTAAAAGGAGTGTTGTGGAGCCAAACCACCCAACCAAATAAAAAATTAAAGATCAAACCTCAATCAGCTTCACCCTTGAGCCACGATGACTAAATAAAAGAGAGGAGATAATTTTGACAAGCAAATACCAAAATTTGAAAGTGGACTAGGGTGAGTTTTTGTAGGTTTATATAGACTCCCAGAGCCTAGGAACATTCCTTATAGAACCTTGATCTTTTACTAAATTCATGTTGAATTGCTTTTGATACTCCTCTACATGCATACAGTCGTCGTCAATCACCATGCACTGCTCCACATGTCTTAATTGGAGTGTTTGGGCCCTCACAAAGTTATATACTCATACACTACATTGCCGAATATCCACGTCAAGGATTATTCTGAATTCTCTAAACCGAACATGGACGTGACACTTGGAAACGTGAACATAAAGCAAGGGGGCGAGTCTTCATGCAATGCCTTTGGCAACAATTTTATAAGTGATGTTGAGCATGGTAAGAGGTTTGTAATCAACTATAGAGCTAAAGCATCCACTTTGGGGATGAGCTTGATAAGGCCATGGGAAAACAAGAGAAAAATTGAACCATAAGAGACTGCCACTTTTACTAAAGACCAACATGATTTCAATGAGCAAGAAAGAAATAAGGAGTGAACCGATCAAGTCCTAGAGTCATATCTTTATAAATAGATTTCAAGTCCCAAAAGGAGTTCATCAACAAAATCAATGTTGAATATTGTCGAATCAATAATTATAAACATGCACGTCTTTCATTGTGATGAAAATTGTTACCAAAAATTTAGACTAAAATAAACTTTTTGTTAAGGTCTTCAAAACAAAAAAAGGCTGCTCTGATTTGAAGAAAAAGTAAGAGAATGAAAATTCTTTAATTATGAACTGCATTGGCACTAGCCAAAACTAGTAGCTGGTTATTGTCCTTATTCAACAACTACAAAATGACTTAGCCTACTAAAATATCAAATTGTTTCCTCCATGAAATCTATGTTTGGCCCCTTTTGGATCTATAAATGAAATAGTTAAAATGTTGAGGCTTATTCAAAGGTTGTTGCTAAAGTTTGTGGAACAACCAATGGTCTCTCTAAGAACTACATTATCAGAGTCTTTCCAATCCTAGACATGATGACAATTATAATTGAAAAAAGAATCGATTACCAACTTTCTTGTGTGATGATTAGTTGTATTATGGAAAGTTTTGAGAGCATCAACTACTTTGAAGGTTTTGAGAGCATCAACTACTTTGAACCTTACTAAAGAGGTATTTTGAAAAAAAATTAGTGCAATCCTAAGAGATGTTGAAATCAACTTTACATGAAACTAAATTGGTATTGCCTCGATGACTAAATTGGGAGGAGAACTAGAAGTTCAATAAGACATTATCAATTTATTGTTTGGAGACCTATGCAATTGGGCATGATTAGGATTTAGCAAATGTAGATTATAGACCAACTAGAATTGTAAAGGAATTAAGGTGTTACTAATTTTAAATCACAAAGAGCAACATTAGTGAAATAATGCTATTTGCAATCCACACATGAGCTACAAGCATTCGTCTTTTATCCTCAAGGTCGTGTAGATTTCATTTGTAAAGAATTTAGACAAATTTTCCTTTATGTTTATACGAAACAGAACTTGTTTGAAAGCCTCATGTACAGAAACTAGTTCTCATCCAATTTAATCTCAAGTCACTTGCAAAAATAAGAGCTCAAAATTTCTAAAAGCTGCAAGTAACATTATCGAAAGTGATCAATTGGCATGAGGATTGTTTTCTCACTTGGAATGTTGAGCATGGGAGATGAGACGTACAAAACCTTGCACAAGATCCCACAAATACTCATGTCACTACTTCGAAGGCTTCTAAGAATAAAAGAGAAGGAATTTATGTCAAGAACATTCAAGGGCCTATGTCTAAAGTTGCATTTGCAACACCTGTTAAATGTCTTTTTTATATTTGGGTCATTCTAAAAGTTATAGTACATATAAAAAAATATGCAAAAATTTTCAAATAAGGTCTGGTTTACCCAGCATTAAAATATCTACAATAAGCAAACAAAAGTTGATGTTTCATGCTTATAATTATTTCCAAACATGTAGTTCATGTTCAAGACTTGGCACAAGTTTGTAATCCTTAACTTTATATGCCTAAGAAGTTTGTTCCTTAACAATCCTTTTTATAGTACAATTGCAACCTTAGCAATTTTAAAATTCTGGACAACCAATGGTGGTAAAATGTTTGGTGCACTACATAATTCCAATGGAGATTGTGTTATTAAAGAGCATCAACCATCAACACCCACACAAAGTTCCCAATATAAGTATTACAAGGGCACATTTTGATGCCTCATGCTCGTCCTCAGTTTAACCTTACCACGTGATGTTGGGCGTGGCTATTTTTCATTATTATCGTATTTGAATTAATAAGAATGAACCAATGAATAGCCCATGTCAGCACAAACAACCACATAGTAATGTCCAAATGTAAGAACCTATTTCCCTAATCTCGACTTCAGTTTGCCATTTTTCCTTAGCCAGTGTTATCATATACACCCATTTCCATCTTCCCACACGTGTTGGAGTATCTTGAGCTTGAGTTAGGCTCTCCATCCAGATTCGATCCTCTATGATCTCACGGGTTGATAATACCAAAAAGCATATGCACCCATTTCTTTGTAAGAATGTGCTAGTCAACAATTTGAGGCAGAAAATATGGTATACACCCATTTCTGTGTAAGACTCATATAATCAACAAATCTAAAAGAAAGCAGAAAGACATTGTGTATCAAACCGAGTTTTAACATCCGAATATAATTAAATTCTTCTAATTTCACCGAATGCCGCTTCAGAAAACTATGTTATAGAGTGCCACATTGTGCTCTTGAAAGGGAGATTCACTGCAACCCCCAGTTAAACCAAATCATTAAAACCTACACTTGCCAAGAGGATGACGTTTTTAAATATCAACCCAGTTTTCCTTAACTAGTATTCACTTCACTTCAAATTTAAATTGCCACTACGGTGACTGCAATTTATAGCTGGTCTAGTATGATATTGTTTTCTCTATATTTTCCACGTTTTCTGAGTTTCAACCGTACCAGGTGATTACCACCATGGTGCTGCAAGAGAAACATGAAGTGCTACAAAATTAGATCTACGCCGTAAATAGTTTTCTAGAATCTGAACCTGCATGCAAACAGGCACTGCTAAATATGTCTCTAAAAATTTATAACTAGCAAGGACGGAAAATGGAATAAAAACCATATTGAAAATGAACATGTATGTGAGCAGCTCTACTGCAAGTAACCTTGTACAAGAGCTGCCATATTACATTGCTGTAATCTACAAATGCTACCAGGAAAATGCTGATTTGTATATGCAAAAAAAGAAGCATCATGCTAAATGTTTTAAACTAACAAAAAGAGCCCTTAGATTGTTCGTTAGAGAAAGAGTAAAATACATATAGGGGGAAGCATATATAGAGCAGGAGATAGGCATGGTATGGTATATAGCGAATGTTGCACAGAAGATTGGACTGTCCATTGGGTCGTTTCCTAAAGCATTTTCCAATGCACATCGAAAACTACATTCAGACAGTTGGAAATAAGTTCACATCATAAACTACATTCAGACGGTTGTTAATAAGTTCTCTCCGTCAAAATACACAAACAAGCTTCCCAAAACTGTGATTCGTTTCTTATGAAGCTTCTCAACATAAAATAGACAAAAATTCCTACAAATACCTGCAAGTCGCAACTCACATTTACTGAAACTATTCCATCGAAAACTCCATGGAATAAAAGGATATGCTCGAACAACACATGTAAGCTGTGCCAACAGATAGCTGAGTTTGCACCCCATAACATAGAAGCATGCCGAGCTTGCTACTACTACTCTGTACTTGTTGGCTGCCCCAAAATGAAGAAAGAACTAGTCCTAAAAAACAAAGAAAAAGGATGCCCTCGTTTTCATTGAAAGATTGCAACCATGTTTGTGTACACTCCAAACTCTTTCAATTGGACAAAAAAGTTTTCATCATAAACTGCCAACAGTATGTTCCATACTCATGGACCTGCTGGGACCAAAGTCACCAGAAGACTTTTTTTAAATTGGCAAACTTAACCCAAAAATGCAAGCTGGAGTAAAACAACTCTGTATGACAACACGCTGAAAGAAAAGAGTTCAAATGACACACCTGATACAGACAGCTTATGATTTCTTGCAATGCACAGACACAGAGAATTGGGATTTGAGATAGAATGAAAGAATCTTAAGCAAACAAGGCCAAATTTAAAAACGAGAATGCATGCATGGGGACTGCGAACATAACAAAAAGCCACATGTACACTACATTTTCTTTCCTCCCAAACAAAAATCATAATTAAACACCACACCGTTATGCTTCAGCACAATTCCCAGGCTCGTGCAAAGACATGAATCATGTAAGTTAACCACAACTTACAAATAGTAAAGAGGAGAACACATGATCTAGCTTATCAACCTAATGAGACAAAAAGGAGTAACCTGATTAGAGTTTAAGGATGCCATCTTAAAAAGGGCTATAAACGCAAAAAGTGAATAAAGCAGAAATTTGGACACATAATGTTCTTATGTTGGCTCATACAAAGGCATGACTCATGTAAGTTAACCACAACTTTTCAAAGAGTAAAGAGGACAACACACGATCTAGTTTGTCAACTTAACGAGACTAAAAGGAGTAACCTGATTAGAGTGTTTAAGAATGCCATCTTGAAAAGGGCTATTACAATCCAAATTGACAAAGAGAGAAATTTGGAAAAAGTGAATAAGCAGAAATTTGGACATGCTTATGTTGTCCAAATAAATGCTTAAACTTATCTTGTTACCAAGGCCAACAATGGCTATTATACCATGGCTCACCACTCAAATCAGTAGTAGTAGCTTAACAGTAATCAACCAAGCAAACCCTTTTGCAGGCTATCTTTCCTTGATCATTAGCATCAGGCCAGTAATAACAAGTTTTTTAATGGTGGGCTGGAAGTATATATATTTTAGGTTATTCCTTGCAATCATTAGAAGGCTTCTGACAGTTAGATCATTTCATCAGTCGTCATTTCCCATTTAAAAAATCAAGAAACAAACCAGTCAACATTGACCAATCAACTGCTGTTCATGTTTGTTGTATTGCTTGCTTCAAGCATACCAACAATTGTTACTACTAACCCAGCTTCAGTTAATTATGACAGAGAAAGGACACATGCCCAAATACAAAAAAAGCACAATAACATTCTATCAGCTAAAATTAAGTAGAGAACAGTAGTTGAGTAGTTATTCTGACCAAACACTGAACCTTTCTTCATGCCAGCTAGATATTTATAATCCTTAATAACCTAGTTAATGATCCATACAGCAGAAAAATATTTAAATTTAGAGCCCAGGCACCTAAAAAGCATAGGCATTAAATGCGAGATTGAACAAAGGCGCTGCCTTAAGGAATTGGTAAAACAAGTTCACAATTGTTGCTAGACTCCATCCGCCTGCAGTTTCTCAAACCTAAGAAAATCCAAACTATCAAAGTTTCATGTACCTGCACCAACAGGGGCAAGTTTCCTATTTTATGCACATGGCACTATCTCCTGCAAAACAATACTGTGATTAGAACTAATGCGTTTCCGCAACCTGCAATCTTCCTGCCACCTGCAATTGTATGATCAATACTGCTTCAATTGTGTCCACCTGTTGTTAGACAACTCTGCACTGCAGGTAAACTTGAATGTATCCAAGAAAAAAGCAGCTCTCCAACACAACTGCCATCTCGCAGTTCCACCTGTACAAAAATTCCCTGTTAGCTTAGCACCCACCTGAGCATCCAAAGTTGAAAGAAGCATGGACCTGAACCTGCACAACACTTATGAAAATACTGTTATTTACGCCTAGAAAACAAAGAAAAGGTGGTTCTTCTTTATCATCCTGTGAAAGGGGAGGAAAACAACCTTTAAGAAGACTAAGCAGTTTAACATATGATATTGAAAATCCTTGTGTGCGTACACGACCAATAAAAGACAACAGAATAAATGCAAGTGCACAAACATGCTCTATCATCCCTTTTTAATCGTTTCCCTATTGCAGACAGAAAAAGAAAGAACAAACACCAATTTAAAGTGCAGAGAGAAATGTCATCGTAACCCTGCACACCACCTGCACAAGGTAAAGGAACTGTGAGCTAAAAAACTTGACTCTTTAACATAACGCACCCCAAGAGGCACATAGAACTTCAGTGCAATAGAAAAGGTACAAACCAAGAAACCAGTTCAGTGCTCATAATCTTGATCATAAGAATGAGATCTGCCTCCATTTATCACTCCAGGGTTTCCATTCACACCGCCCTGCTGCTCCTCACGCTCTCTATTCCACTGTTCTATTTTAGCTCTCCTCTCAGCGCTGCCCTCTCGCACCGGCGGGCTCCTGTATCGCCTAGGTCCAGGACTGTGACCCCTTCGCCGGTCTCCAGGACTGCGACTTCTTCCATGCTCCTTCCTGCGAGGGTAACGATCCTCCTGATACTCATCTCGCTCTGCATATCTTCTGTCATACCCTCTGCCACCCCCGCCCCCGCCACCACCGCCGCCACCACCACGGCGACCACCTCCAAAGTGCCTCTCAGGCCTTTCGAAGTCTCTGCGAGGGCTAAAGCTTCTACTTCTGCTACGGCTGCTGCGTGAGTGCCTTTTGTGGCTTCCAAACAGCTTCCTCCTTAAATCCCTGCTAATCTTCTTCAGATGCATGAAGTTGCACAACCCGCCACGATTGCAAGTGTTTTCCTCATACTGCCGACATGTCGCTTCTCTAAAATCCGTCACAGGAGAAAAGTCCACAATAATAGGACGCCCTGCGTAAAACCGTCCACTTAAAGCTTGCAGAGCAGCAGCCGCCTGTTCTTCTTCTCTAAACTGTGCATAAACATTACCAACCATGTGATCTGCAAGATTATCACAAACGTTCAAGCTTTCAAGTTCCCCGTACTTGTTCAGCTCCTCAAACAGATCTTCATAGAAATCCTCAAAGTGATCCTGCAGCTTTCCGGGGGTCATATTCTGGCCGTGTAGATCTATTCCTGGCGTAGCCATGTCCGGCCGCTGATACATATTGGACAAAAGCAAGGTAGGGCTGATTGTGGGCCTGTTGTGAAGCCGGGAGCAGCGATCACCATGCCTACATGCTCCGATCTTAAAATAAAAGG
The DNA here is from genome assembly GCA_029204225.1 of Diphasiastrum complanatum. Taxonomy (NCBI): domain Eukaryota; kingdom Viridiplantae; phylum Streptophyta; class Lycopodiopsida; order Lycopodiales; family Lycopodiaceae; genus Diphasiastrum; species Diphasiastrum complanatum. The sequence continues at coordinate 62,771,828 of CM055099.1, read as the reverse complement.
GACAATTCACCCGATCCTTCTCCGTTCCGAAGATCGAAGCCAAATGTTCAGCCATATCTACCAAGCCCTTATCAAAACCTCGCAAGCGCTGTCAGATCTGCTGAGAATGACGATCTAAAGGGAAAAAAACAGTGCAGATCAATCGCAGAACTGCTCGCAATAAGTCGCAGAAGCGATGCAAATGCAAGCAATGAGGAGCGAGCTAGCGAGAGAGAGATAGAGCTAGCGAGCGAGAGAGAGAGAGAGAGAGAGAGAGAGAGAGAGAGAGAGACACGAGAGGACAAAAGAAAAGGGGGAAAAGGGAGAGAGACGAGAGGCAGAAAAAGACAAAGGGGACCAAAAGATATTATACTTGGTGTTCTCTCTTTTAGGTTTTGGGTGATCTTATTCTTGGAGTAGCAACAGCCATGGAGTTATTTTGCCCCACAAATCTGGCTTGTTTATCCGTGCTTTAGCGCATAATGATCAACATGAAACACCATGAAACACGAATGGATAGCCCAGTAGATAGTGTCGAACCGTCTTCATTGTAAAGACCATTTCCAATTCCTTGCGCTCTGTCGTAGAATAATTCTTTTCCTAAGCGCTCAAGTTGACGCCCTCAGTTGACGCCCTACGTAATATACAGGGTTTCAAGTGTTAGCTCCCAAGGGATCTCAAAACATCATGGAAAAAGTGCTCTTTTTGAGTGTTTTTTGACGAGATCTTGAGATTCTCTGATTCCTAACCCTTTCATACTGATGTACCATTGCATCCAGGTCATATCTGACTATGGAGAGTTCTCTGGGAATGCTGATGGACATTTGGTAGTTTACCCATCAGTTTAAGTGGATTTTGCTTTGATTTTGCTAAATTTTCTTGAGATCGATGTCTCTGATTTGCAAAAATGGAGACTAAATGATGTAATCTGATGATCTGTTTCTCGGTGGATCCTATCTGGATCTAGATCTCACTTGGATCTTGTTGGATGTTGTCGGATGTCGAATCTGCTCAGATCTTACTGGATCTTGATGGAATTGGCATCACCATCCTTGATCTGCTTCACTTGTTGGAGAAAGAGGGAGAATAAGAGGTTGTCGTGTGTGAGAAACGAAAAATAGCTCTAAAACGAAAACGAACATGAACGAGATACAAAAGATGAACGAGAAACTAAACTCGAACGAAAAGTGTTTGTGCGCAGCGGAATGAGCTATATGACTCTTTCCCTAAGCATGACTACGCCTATCAGAACGAATAGAGTGACGGAAATCACGGTGGCTCTGATTACGTAGCCAAACATTTGTTAATAAAACACCAGAAGAATTGTTTGTCGCGAATGATTCGCGAAGAGAGAGACTGGCTCGACCGATAATTAGTCACGAATGATTCGCGAAAGACAAAACTAAATATTAGTCGTCTACTTACTGATTACCAAAATGAGCAACTGGAAAAGTTAGACCGAATGAATAATAAGCATAGCAATACTGACATAGATTTGAACGCAACACAAAGAGCTGTTATCATATTAAAGTATATCAAATATACATGTCAATAATGTGGTAGAGCACAAGACGATAGCGGGCGAAACCGCGTGCTCTACAAAGCTAATTCAATCTATAAAAAGGTATGAAACCTTATTATTGATAGTAAAGAATCAATGCACAGAGCATCTACTTTTTGTCTGTGTCTGATAAGCTTCTAATGCTAAATTTTTGCACACATGATCTTTAATCTCTTGATCAATGATCTCTGATCCATCAATCTCGTCCCGCTGAATACTCAAATGGTATCCAGTATATATACATAATATTACAGGTGTGCAGATCAAGAAAGTACAGAGTGGATGTGCTGTCTGTAGGAGATCGTGGGTGGCTGCAATCGTTGTCTAGTCTGTTAGCGCAGTTGCATGGGGTGCGCATGAAGAGGCCACGACGTCAACCTTCGCTAAACTGAACGTTGGTGAAGATGCAAAAAATGCGACACTCTGACGAAATGCCTTAGGATTTGATTTATAGGGTGTCTTCACTTTTCCTAGGGCACCTTCGGCATTTTGTAAGGCAGTGTCGCCTTTTTCGCCTGTCACAAATCATGTGTAAAAACACATTGTCGCGTTTTTCACCTTTTCTTCGCCTGTGAGAATTTACATGTAAATGTGCAGACTGCGCGACAACACGAGTAAATATGACATATGCAGCACGAATGGAGGCAGATTAAAAATGGATTTAGGAGAGTAGAGGAAATAAATCCAACATCACTGTGATTGCCAATACCTATGAAAATAGCTACCATTGATTGGCGTGTCGAATGGTGTCCCATCTAATTGGTCGAGGTTCACGGCTCCATGGCTGAGGATCTCCTTTACTTGGAACGGGCTTTCGCCTGTGAACTTCAAATTTCCCTTGATCACCTTGGTTTTATACAATAGTTAGCATGACCCATGAAAATGTAGACTCCGCAGATCGTTCCTGGTGATGGCAGATTGACAATGATCTTTATCTTTGACAAGTCCGTGGCATATCTGATATTCGCGGCATCTTGTTAGCACCTTTTCCAGATTGGATAAGTGTTCCGAATTTGGTTCGTGCACACACAGATCATCCAATAAAATCTCCAAAATTTTTTGCAAATATTCTTTGAATGTTGTCTGCATAACTTGTTGAAAGGTATTTGGAGCATTGCAAAGTCCAAACGACATCACCTTATAGGCATAGGTTCTCCATTCTGTGGCAAATGTTGTCTTGTGCTGATCTTGCGTTGCATAGATGGCAACATCTCTGTGTCAATCTTAGGTTTTGCTTTAACACCGGACACTCATTGGCTGTATGATTCTGAGTGCAAACTGAACACCATACATTTTCTAGGCGGGGATACTGCAGCTCGTTTTGTTCCGGTGGATTGGAAATTGGTGCTACAGCTCCCAACAAGGCCTTCAGTTTATGATCAAACTGAGCCGTCAGTTGTTCCATCTGTTGTTTGTGTAACTTTGTCATTTGTTCCATCAGCAGCTCAATGGATAGGTTGGATGCATTGGATGATGACACTACTGAAGGAGTTGGAGTATGGGTGGCTGGATAAGATTCATCGTCTGAACCCTCATCTTCCTCCCTGATGGCATCTTCCATTACTTCCTGCAATGTAGTGTACTGCTTCCATTTTTTAAGTTCTCTTCTGATACTTTGTGGCAACCCCGCAAGGAACCACACAATAATCGCATGATCGGGGGTTAGGGCTACGTTGCACTCGGATCTTAGATGTTTGACCCATTCTATATAGTTTGTGACCCTTTTTCTCTTTCCTATCTTCAGTTTGCTCAGCAGGACAAACGGATCTTCCAGGAACTTTCTTAGTTTAAAGCATGTGATGAAGCACGAGCAGTTCGTGTAGCTGATGCAAAATCTACTACAAAATTTCTGTATGAGAATATCATTGTTCGATTTGGTTGTCCTATTGAGATTGTCAATGATCAGGGAACACATTTTGTCAATGAAACGATAAAGTGTCTATTGGAGGACTTTTTTGTTATTCATCGGTTTAGTACTCTGTATTATCCAAGGGGTAATGGACAAGTAGAATCTTCCAATGAGATTCTTTGTAGTATTATGACAAAGACAGTGGACGCAAGTTGTTCTGATTGGGAACATAAACTACATGCAGCATTATGGGCATTTAGAACAACTTATAAAGTGAGTACAATCAGACGCCATTTCAACTTGTGTATGGCCAAGATGTAGTTATGCCAATAGAATTTTTAGTTTCATCACTATGCATAGCAGCAATAGAACGCTTGGATGACGCTAAATCTTTACAACTCCATCATGAGGCTTTACATAAGTTATGTGAAACTAGATTGATGGCAGTTCACGCCTTAACAGCGGAAAAAGCTCGTTGCAAGGCATGGCACGACTGTCGATCACATAAGAAGGATCTGAAAGAAGGAGATCTTGCTTTAAATTGATCAAGAGAAAGTTAAAATTTACAAGTGAAGGACCATATAAATTCAAAGAGATATTATCTTATGGAGCAGTGGTCTTGGAACACCTAGATGGTACAAGATTTGACAATCTTGTGAATGGCAGCCGATTATGCAAGTTTTGGTAGGACAACTATTGTGCAAGGTGCTGCCCACAGTGTAAGCACGGGTGCATCCATGGTCGGGGTGGTCGGCAAAACGAGGGACTTGATGAGTCAAGGTGCTGCCCTTGAGGTGTAAGCATGGTCAGTTCTCGCGGTTCGGGCCTGGCGCCGTCTCCACGTAGGATAGATGAGACAATGTGCTGCCTAGGTAGGTGAAAGCACGGTCTATGCCTTGTGAGGTGCAGGGTGACATATTCGAACTGTACGAGTTAACCATTGATACAGAGATGTTGCTCGAGTTTGGGTGTAAAGCATGGGTGGTTAGCTGTCGATGCGGGATAGCTGCCGATCGTTTAGCTATAAGGGCTATCGACCAGATTTGGTGGGATGGTATCAACAATGTGCTGCTTACTGGTGAAAGCACGGATAGTTGGAAGGGTATTTTCTGTGGGCTGATTTTTTGATCAATCTGTATGGGTGTGGCTAGGAAAAGGTCCTTTGGCAGGGCTATCTCAAAGGGGGACCTTGTCTTTGTTACCTGTTAGTAAACCTGCCTGAGTGTCTTGCTTGTACGTATTCGTGATGAGTCTTAGTACTCGTGCCTGGTTTGGATGATTGCTTGTGATACAAGGAGCTGATGGCTGAGAAGGAACCTTTCTTTTAAAGGCTGATACCATCAAACAAAGAGGACGAGGGGAGGTGGCGAATCCCACCAATATTATAGGGGAGTGCGGGTTGCGACTGAGGACGAGCTCCAACCAAGTCTCAGCCTCCCTTGCTAGAATGTTGTCCTGGCATTCTCTTGGCATGCCAGCGCCCTGGAGACTAGGGTCGGTCACACAGTTGAAATGTAACCTTCTCGGATTTGTTAATAAAGTAAGATTTCTCTCAAATTGACTATGATTACCTTCTGGATTTCAGTGTTTGGCAAAATCGCCAGTTAAGGCGCTTCAAACTTTTTGATCGGGCATGCAATTGAGGGTCGTATCTCGGGACGCCAACGGTATGTCGTTGGGACCATTCGGTCCGAGGCGCCAGTGGTATGTTGTCGAGACTATTCGGTTCAGGAACTGGTTGTCTCCATATCTGTCGTGACTTGTGGTTCTGAGTGTTCCTTGTATGAATGTGAATGGGTTAAGCTCTTGGGGAACGGTCTCTAGCCTGTTGGCTGAGTTGGATGGCTTGCTTGGGTGGAAGTTACCTGTTTATGGCTGTCCATTCTGGCGTGCTGGCACCAGGTTGGCTTCCAATGCTAGTGATGAAGCTTTGAGTTGGTTAAGTCTGATGTAAGTCAGACGACTTGCTTGGAATGGATGTTACTCATTTGTGACGAAGCTTCGAGTTAGTTAAGTTTGATGTATGTCGGGCGACTTGCTTGGAGGGAAGTCACCCACATCGAGACCCCCGATCTGGCATGGCGCTAGGTTGGATCTCAATGTTGGTTTCTTAACTTCAAGTTGGTTAAGTCTGATCGTTGTTGGCAAGTTGGTTGCTTGTATGTCAAGTGGGATTGGACGGCAAGAGTTGAAGGCTAGGAAGCTAAGTCATGGTTCTCGGCTCCCTTTGGGATGCCTGCGCTACACTTTCTACCTGTCGTCATGTCTTCTACTGAGTCTGATACATCTGTCTCATCTTGATATGTCGTTTTACGTGATGTTCCAATCTCAACGAACATCATGGCGTTTCCTAGCACGAAAAAAGTGGTTGAATGGTTGAATCTTGCTGATCCCTTGCTCAAGGCAATGGGTATTCGTGCTATAGCCTTCTTAAACAAAATAGCACGGGAAAAGTGGCTGAATGATTGAATCTCGCCAAGCCCTTGCTCAAAGCGATGGATGTTCATGCCATAGCCTTCTCAAACAAAGTAAGTATGGAGTTCATTAGTATGGCCTTCGGTGCGTGGAACGAGGCCAAAGCTAAGTTTTACGTTAAAAGTAAGCTTTATCAATGCTTGAGTAGTGTTAATGGTTAGTGCTAGATGTGGATTATAAGCATGTCCTTGATTATGAACTGTGCTATCACTCTCATGGGAACGAATCTATGTGTGATAGCATGTTTATCCTCTTCATCTCCTTTGATGCTTGATGTGCTTGGATCTAGGGTTGAAGGTGGGTAGGAAATACTAGCTACATCTGTCAATCCAAGAGTGAATGTAGTATCTTCTATCATAATGTTGATACTTGATCAAGAATCAATAGGTAATTTTTTTTATTAGACAGCTCAAGATGGTAACATCAATCTCACGTGCCCTCAGATCACCGAGGTCAACAACTAATAGACATATTTCAATAACAGTTATTATGCGATAAAAGTTGTTCAAAAGTGATGTTTGGTCTTAATTATCGCGGAAGCGAGACTGTTTGGTTTTCGTCATTTTCTTCTTATTTTGCGAACAATTTTGTGTATTTGAATTTTTCTTTTGCGTAGAATCGTTTACAAGATCCTAGACACTCGTCTATAGATCACAGAAAATATTTTATTCTAGCAATCAAGACACACAACACAAGACAAGGAGATGTACAACAATAGAGCGACTGTATTATCAGTATAATTTTAGAGTGAGATCGTCAGTGTCTCGCTTGTTGGCGGAGTGACACTCTACTCTTTCGTTGTGTTCTGCTCGTTGGCAGACTTTCATGCACAGCTCTAGTATTTTTACCTTTCTGCTCTACTCGCTACGTCTCTCTCTGTCTGGTACATATCTACTTCTTCTCTTCTTCTTCACACGTTTTTTATGATCCAGAGAGGATCGTTTATACCTCCACAGTGTGGAGTTTACAAGATAGCTAAACGTAGAATCACAAGACTAGTTAACGCTAATCAACTAGTTAGTTAGTCTCCATTGTTGACACTCATTTCAGCTGGGCATGAAGTCTACGACTCCAAGCCCATTAAGCTGTCAGCTGGTAGCGCGAAAGATTCCTCTTCGTTTGTTTCGTAATCTCCCGTTTGCTTTCGTTCTTTTCACTTCTTTCGTAGTTTCTCGTTTTGCGTCCCTTTGCGGTTTGCGGTCCTGGAGGTGTGCTTATGATTCACGAATGATTCGCGAATCATTCGTGCTTCAAGTCAAGGGACGTTGACTGTCATGAATCGTTCTCGTTCAACCTTCGTTTCTTTTTTGTGCAACGACAAAGTTGCAAGAATTCACCATTTCTAACACTCCCTCTTGAACCCTGCAGCTTTGTTCGTTTAATCCAATTGTCTTTCTTTGCTTTGCAAAGAGTGGCTTGTTGAGCGGTTTCGTGAGTAGATCTACAATCATATTTTCTGATTTTATGAACTGGACCTGGAGCTCTTCTTTCGAAATCAAATCTCAAATGTGATGGTACTTCAGAGGTATGTGCTTTGTCTTTGAATGGAAGACAGGATCATGGGATAGATAGATGGCACTTTGAAAGTCCATCATCATTGTGCTTGGCCCCTTTCGTGGTATCCCGATTGCCTCCAGCATCATTTGTAGCCACACTACCTCATTCACAACCTTTGAAGCTGCGACATATTCAGCTTCGCAAGAGGATTTGTTTTTTGCATATCCAGCTGATTGCAGCTCCGCACGCTATTGTACATCCTCCAGTAATGGACTTGCTGTCATCTTTGCAGCTCGCCTAGCTCGCATCATTGTAGTGATGCAGTTCGAATCTCTTTTCTTCGTTTTCAGCTCTATAGGTTAATCTCATATTCTGGGTACCCTTCAGATACTGTAGGATTCGTTTGGCCATTTGCCAGTGTGCTAGGCCAGGATCAGAAGAGAATTGCCATCAAGGCATAAACAGAGAAAGCTAGATCGGGTCTGGTACAAATTGTCAAGTACATCAAACTACCAATTAAGTTCTGGTAGGGTATATTTGCCATCTTCTGTTCTTCCTCTTATGCTTTTGGGCAATCTTGCTTCGTGAGCTTGGCTCCAGCTATCATTGGTGTAGCCTTTTCCTTGTAGTCCATCATGTGGTACTGCCTTAGCACTTTTCTGGCATATTCTGACTAACTCAAGTGCATTTTGCCCTTTGTTCGATCTCTTTTGATTTCCAGCCCTAGGCATTTCGTTGCTTCTCCAGGATCTGTGATTTCGTAGCTTTCAAAAATCTGACTCTTCATGTCTTTGATCAGCATCAAGGAATTTCCTATCATCAGCGAATCATCCACGAAAATGGTTAATATCACAAAATCCTTTCCTACTCTTTTAATGTAGACATTGCAGTCTAGTTGAGTAGGATTGAAGACTAGAGACTTCAGAAGACCATCAAGCATTTTATACCAGGCTCGTGATGCCTGTTTTAGACCATAGATGCATCTCTGCAATCGACAAACATATTGTCGATTGTCGGGGTCTTCATAGCCTTCAGGTCGCTTCATGAAGATTTCCTCCTCTAGATCTCCGTGGAGAAAGGCTATTTTCACGTCAATCTGGTGAATTTCCAGATTGTACTGTGTGGCGTATGTAAGGAGTAGCCTTATGCTTGTCATCTTCACAATGGGCGAATATGTGTCGAAATAGTCAACACCATATCTCTGCGTGTAGCCCTTCGCGACAAGCCTTGCTTTGTAGTGGCCAATGGTGCCATCAGATTTCATCTTCTTCTTGTACACCCACTTGCAGTTGACTATTTTTCTGTTTTCTGGCAGTGGCTCTAATGTCCATGTCATGTACTTTTAGTACATCAGTGCTTTTCAAGGCAAAATAATGTCCATTGTAAGCTTTGTAGGCCCAGAAGGAGCTATTAGCCTTAAGAACAAGGCGGTTCCCTCTTTAGGCCCTTCAAAGTAACTAATAAGGATAATAGGCCAATAAGGGCCCAATGTAGTTTGAATAGTACTTAACAAGGGCTAACTATCCCTCAAGATAGTTAAGTTTAGTTAAGAAAGAGCATTGTCTATCACTAGGCAAGAGACATCAATTTGTGAATCTTTTGGCTCATTTGCAAGTGAGAGCTTCTAGCTTTCTTGTGAATGTGAGCCATAGGGATCTCCATTGCTAGGTCTCATGTGCCCTATCTACATGAATCCATGCTCATTTACATTGCTTTGTACTCTTCTTTTACTAATGTGATTCCATTGAGATCTCATTGTTTCTAGCTTTCTATGGATATGCTATCTTGAATGCTTTGTACTTTTCTTGCTCTTAACTTTACTTCCATTGTAATTACTATTTGCTTAGATTTGGAACATGAAATTTCTTGGTATTAGAGCATAGATCCATGATTCATGATGATTCTATGAGAATTCCATTAGATTTGATGAGTTTATTGTTTTTGTAACTTTCTTTTTGCTAGTTTTTAGCTTTGAATTTTTCGGTTCTGTTCAGATGAATTTTTGAAATTTAATTTTGTTTTTTTATTTCTAATTTGATTCAACAAGTTTGTAGAGATTTGTTCTAGCTCTAATTTGCACCAATTTTCAAGGCAACAGGATAAGAGATGCAAAAGTTATTGCACTTTTCCCAAGAGCTATCAAAATAGGTGACTAGGATTTTGCTTTCAGTTGATTTGAATTTTTCAGATCTGATCTGAGTTTTAATTTCTAGTTTCTTTGATAGGATTTTAGAGCATTCTCTTAGCTTTGATCTGATCCATATGGCAGGTCATTTGGATTAGTATCCAGAAAGTTATGACAAATCTTGATTCCTAGCTCTAGTTTTGTTAGTTTTCTTTCTTCAAAATTTTCAGTCCTGTTTTGTTGTTAATTCGACCTATCAAATCATATTAAATCATTTATCTGATACTATAGCTTGATAGAGCTTGTTATTAGCTTTTCATAGGTACTAAGTTTGTGTGATTTGGATCAATACTGAGTAAGTTATGATCAAATTTGTGGAGATGGGCCAGAATTGCCAGAATTTTGAAATTTTCTTTTGTGGATTCTTTCCAAGTGAGAGAGAAGCACTTCAATTTTCAATTTTGAAGTTTCATGTCCTTTGTAAGAAAATTTTGATTTCTTCAATTTGAAGTTTGATTATAAAAATCAAAAGACCTAACCCTAACTATCTAAAGCCCTAACCCTAAGCCCTAACCTAACCTAAACCTAAACCTATTCAACTTTGCACGCTAGCCCCGCTCTCTCTCTACATTCTAAATCCCTCCGCTTCCATATCAAGACTAATCGTGTCTACGAGGCCCCCACTACTGAGAGCCACCTTCCTGTCTTCTACGCACAAATTTAACCACCGCTTCTTTTGACAAATATGCCCAGTGCAAGATGATAGCAACCTAAACAGTGTGCTGGATCTTCCTTACAATTCCAAAGCACCAATATATGAGGATGGGTGGCGATGTAAACCCCATGGTAGAGCAGCAAGCTGAGCTAATATATTAACCCGCGCTTTCCATCCGTCAGCTCCGGAGCTGTGCTGACAAGCAGGCTAGAGTGTCAGGCTTCAGGTCACTACTATCAACACACAACAGCACAGATCAATCAATACATACGCTGATCAGTGATCAATCAGTACATGCACTGATACACTTCACATTGATGATGATGCATAAGCTGAATGCATCTGTGCCCACGTCCCATTGCGATCTGTGTCTCCTCAATTGCTTCTCGTCCTCCTCCTCAGTCGAGAGCGTTCCTTCAGTCGAGAGCGTTCCTTCGGTTGAGACTGCAACCAACGCGTTCCCTCGGCCGAGATTGGATTTAACGCGTCGGTTACTTGGTCTCTCTCTCTACGTTCCTCTCTCTCTTCGTCGGCTACCCCGACGTCGGTAACGTAGCCGACGTCGGTCACCTTCTCTCTTCGACCACTACCCGACGTCAGTCACATCCTCTCTAGAGCTCTCTCTAAATTCCGTTGGTTGAGATTTTTCTCTTTCTAAATTTCGTCGGTTGAGATTTTTCCTGTTTTTTCTCTCTAGCACGATCCATTCTGTTGTCACAAATTTTTTTGACGAGCACCCAAGTTACACCAGAAGAGCAACCTGTAAAAAAAAAAGAAATTTGCCGACAATTTTCAGATTTTTGACGATTCTTTCTATTCTTCTATGAGCATAGGAATGTTTCATAGATTCCAAAAAAATTATTGAATTCAATTTTGATTTTTTTCATACCCCCCTTCTAGTTGTATATAATCCATTTTACCAGTTTTTCTTTTAACTTCCGTAGCTTCCTTGTTTAAGCTCGGATTTCAGTGCAGTAAAAACAAAAAGTGATCAAATCGATGAGCCTAACACTACTAAGTTAATGAAATCTTGTAATTATTACTTTTCAATTTTTTTCAAGACTTTTTGTTTTTTTAACCCTCAATCAAACTTGTATTTTATTTGTCTATTTTCGATCCTCATATCATCTCCGTCTGAGTTCGGAATTGAACGCTATAAAAAGCAAAAGTGCTCAGTTGTATATGAGCTACAGCTTCCTACCATTCTCAATTTGACTCATCGTAAAACTCTGAGTTTTAAGTGGGTGGAGTAACTGCCAAGAGCTTATTTCCTTGCAAAAATCAAACTTCGCGATTTTTTCTATAGGGGTCTTTATAAATTTACAGACTCATATTCTCTCTTGATTTGTCAAAATGGATTCTGATTCTGATTACAAGGTGGAATTTGATAATCAATCTAGATGGGATGACCAATCATATTGTGATTATCGATACAAGGAGCAAAATGACGGTATTTTAGATCAATATTATCAGAATGGAGAGCACAATGACAATAATTCAAATCAATATGAGCAAGACGACTCATATGGAGACTGTTTGAGTGATGATGAAAACTATTTTGACCAAAATAAAAACTGTGAGCTACACCAGTCAAATCAATCTAATATTGATGGTGGTTTTTATAGTAGTGACAGTGATGATGAGCTATATTCACGACAATCAAAATATCATCGCAATTCACAAGGTGATGAGCACGCACTGCGGTACATGAGTTCTACATGCCAACTTCAACAATCGTCATCTCCTGTGCAACGACGTTGCATACAGAATAGCACAATCAATAATGCCACTCCTCATACCCATTGTGGTTCATCATTACTATTGTTCAATGGACAGTTGAGTCCTATTGAAGAAATGATGGAAGAAATGCAGGTTTCGAACCAACAAGGAACATATTAAGTAAACTGCAGGCCACACAAGATCTGATAGTTGGAATGCTGCAGAAAATGAAACAATATCGGCAAGCTGACAAGGTGAAATGGGAAAGATTGTTTGCTAGCCTAGCTGGTGGACAAGACAAAATTGCGGGAGCTGATCAAAGAGGTAATGAGCCATGTACATCGTTCCAACTATCGTATCCATCACAAAATGTAACATCTTCTCAAGATGTCTGGAGAATTGAAATGGACAAGGGAAAACATGTATTACATCGTCATAATGGATATCTGGTTAGACTTAGAAATCACAAGGGAACATTGGAACAACGAGCACAACAATCTATAGCAGCCAGAGGTGTGCCAACGAATGTTCATCAAAATGTCCAACCAAGAGGTGAAGCTTCAAGGATCCAACATTTTGAGGATGATGAACAATCTGATAGTGGAAGTCAAGACTCAAATCAAGGAGAGCACATTGATATTGATTCCGAAGGAACAGTCAACATTGGGAACTTGCTACAATCATGCCTTGGAAATCAAAATGGTAGTGATCAAGAGGAAATATCTGGTATGGAAGATCAATCCAATGCAGGAAACGAATTCAAGTGAATCTGATGATTCTTCATCAAGATCATCAGAGGATGAACCAGAAGTGCAATTTGACGAGGAAAAGCAGTTACCAATAATGGAAAAGCCTATTCAACAAATGGATTAGCCAACTTCATCAACAGCTCTTGATTCTCCATTGAATTCATGGGAAATGGGCAATCAACATTTATGCAGTGCTATAGAATGTACACAAGACCGGCATAAATGTAATTCCCAATTTGAATCGACCCAGAAAATTCCAATTGCAAATACAATGTCAATGCAAGGACATCGAAAATCAGTTGAGGACTATGAGAACAATATTTTTGTTTTCAATATGGATCTTCAATTGAGTAGTACAAGGGCCAATTCAGGCAAAGAAGTTGTCAATGAGGCAAATCACTCAAGTACCCTATCTTCCTTGAGATCTCCAGAATTATCACATCACATTCAACCAGAAAACTTGTCTGAAACATCTTGTGAAATGGGATTAACAGACAAGGATACAACTGATATGTATGAATGTTTCACATTCAATATAGAGTGCACAACGAAATGTGATGAAACTTGTATGATACAAACTGGAATTTGTCCTAGCTATGGGACGGGACAAACAATCAAAGATCCATTATATCACAGTTTCCAGTTTGTGGTTCAAAGATAGACCATCCAATTTGTCATGATGCCGAAGAAGCAGACAAAAGGGGATATTACGATTTGGGATACAATAAGCAATATGGTGCTTCATCAAACTCTTCTTCGACCATCAATTTTTCCTCCATGGGAACAAGGATTACAGTCTGAAGTTAGTAAAATGAATTCAATTCGACAGCCTTGGATCTGTAATGAGGCAATAAATTATTATTTTTTGGACGACACATCCTTAGTCATGACTACTTAACCAAGGCGATCAAGTTGATCAGACAAAAAATTTTGTCTTCATTTTTGAGGACAAAAATGTTTAATTAGGGGGAGTGTCATGTACTTTTAGTACATCAGTGCTTGTCAAGGCAAAATAATGTCCATTGTAAGCTTTGTAGGCCCAAAAGGAGCTAGTACTTAACAAGGGCTAACTATCCCTCAAGATAGTTAAGTTTAATTAAGTAGGAGCATTGTCTATAACTAGACAAGAGACATCAATTTGTGAATCTTTTGGGTCATTTGCAAGTGAGAGCTTCTAGCTTCCTTGTGAATGTGAGCCATAGGGATCTCCATTGCTAGGTCTCATGTGTCCTATCTACATGAATCCATGCTCATTCATATTTCTTTGTACTCTTCTTTTCATTACTAATGTGATTCCATTGAGATCTCATTGTTTCTAGCTTTCTATGGATATGCTATCTTGAATGCTTTGTACTTTTGTTGCTCTTAGCTTTACTTCCATTGTAATTGCTATTTGCTTAGATTTGGCACATGACAGTCCATGCCTCGTTTCGCCTCATCGACTCGATCTCCTCCGACATCGCCTGCTTCCAGAATTCTCTCTCTGGACTCTGGATAGAATCTTGATATGTTGCTGGCTCTTCTGTGAAGCTGCAGTATTCAAACTGCGTATCTTTGCTCCATTGAAGATTGTCAGAGTAGCGATCTGGAGGTCTTCTTTGTCTCGTTGACCTTCGAGATTCGTTTTGTCATTGTTTGAATGTTTGTTATTCGTGGGGTTGGTCCTCTCCTTCCTCCTGCTCTGGAGTCTGTGGCTTTGCATTCTGATTTGATGTCTGTCCTCAATCTCCCTCTTGAATGAGAAACAGTGTGAAGATCTCATGGCCTCTTTCGTCTTTCAGTCCAGGGAATGTGGACTCATCGAAATTCACATCTCTGCTCGAAACAACCTTCTTTGTGGTTGGATCGTAGAGCCTGTACACATGTGTTCCGTTCGAGTAGCCAACCATGATTGTTTGCTTAGATTTGTCATCGAGCTTGTTTCTCTTTTCCTTTGGAATGTGCTTGTATGCTGCACATCCAAACACTCGTACGTATGACATATCAGGCTTTCTGCCTGTCCACATTTTGTATGGTGTTTTGTTTTCCAGCGCTATCGTTGTAGATCTGTTCTGTAGGTGTACAGCTGCAACTATCGCCTCAGCCCAAAATTCACCTGGCAATTGAGCCTGTGCAATCATGCATCTGGCTCCTTCGACTAGCATTCTGTTTTTTCTTTCTGCCACATTGTTGTATTTTGGTGTGTATGCAGGAGTGAACTGGCGTTTGATCCCCTGTTCTTCGCAGAATTTGGAGAATTCTGTGCTTTTGTATTCACCTCCTTTGTCAGATCTAAGGATCTGTATCTTTTTCGAGGTGTGTCGCTCTGCAAATGCCACGAAATTCTTGAAGGAATCAAACACTTTGGATTTCTTCTTCAAGTAGTAGATCGTGGTCATCCGGCTGTAATCATCTATGAATGTCAGAAAGTATCTCAAACCTGAGAGCGAATCTGTTTTCATTGGTCCACAGACATCAGAGTGGACGAGCTCAAGAACTTCCTTGGCTCTCCTTCCCTCATGTGTGAATGGATTCCGATGTTGCTTGCCTTTCTGACAAGATTCACAGAACTTAGTTTTGGGCCTTGAAATCTTGAGACTTGTGACAATGTCTTTTCTGCTCATGTCATACAGGCTCCGCATGTTCAGATGATACATTCTCCTAAGCCAGAGTTGATCTTCATTTTCTGAAGCATTTAATATGCTATCAGAGTTGATGATTATTTTGGCCTGGTAGAGGTTTCCTTCTTTGCATCCGACCGTCAACAGCTTGCTTGTTGTCTTTTCAATCATGCGGCAAGTGTTGCCGTCGAACAAAACTCGTATGTCTAGATTTGCCATCTTGGAGACAGATAGCAGATCTTTTCTGAGTGAGGGCACATAGAGTGCTCCCTGCAGCTTTGCTTGGCCTGAGACTATTCGTAGCTGTAGAGTGTCGATGCCTTTGACATCATGTTTGCTTCCATCGCCTAGAATCACTGCTCTACCATTTTTGAGTTCACGAAAGTTAATCAAGATCTTCTTGTTGCAAGTTATGTGTGATGTTGCTCCTGAATCGATGACCACATCGTAGTCATGTTTAGAGTAGCTTGTTGAAGCTTCATCGAGTATCGTGAAAGCTTTGTCACCTCTTTCTACATTCTTAGATGACTCTACAATGTTTGCCTTTTCAGCTTTGTTTTTTCTTTTTGGGTTGAATCTGCAATCGTATGTAGAATGTCCTTTCTTCTTGCAATGCATGCAAGGTATTGTTGGATTGAACCAGCAGTTGTTGGCCGTATGGCTTGGTTTGTGGCAGTGATCGCAGGAAGAAGATTGCTGATTCGAGGACTTCCTCTTCTCAAATCTTGGCTTGTTTTTGTTTTTCTTCTTTCCTTTTGTGAAGAGAGCTTTCTCTTTATCACTACTTCCCTCTCCTTCATCTCTCATCAGTCTCTCATCAGCGACAAGACTGACTGCTTTGTCAAATGTCATATCTGGTAGACTCAGTATGAGCATTCTCAGTGGTTGATAGGATGTCGGTAGAGATTTCATGAAGTACATCAGCTGCTGTGGTGCTGGGACCTGGTGCTCCTGTCCTGATGCAACGAGTTGAGCGAAGATTGTTATGATCTTCTCAACGTGCTGATCCAATTGGTTGCCATCCCACCGTATGGATTGCAGCTAATTGTGAAGGTGCATGACAGAAGCTGTAGTCCTCACTTCATACTTCTATTTTAATCTTTCCCATGCTGCATGGCTGCTTTCGCAGTCTTCAATATGCATGAGTAGATCCTCATTTATGGACAAAACAATGATTTCCATTGTGCGCTCATTCTTTCTGATCCATTCAGCTCTCCTTGGGTCTCCCTCTAGAGGCTGCACCTCTGAGAGCTCGGTCACCGGCCAGATGCCTTCGTCCTTTAAAAACATTTTGATTTTGAATTTCCAGATTTTGTAATTAGCGCCATCAAGACTGATTGCCACTCTTGTCTGGATTGTTGTAGCTAGTAGAATCACTGCTGGGATGTCAGTAGTGACAACATGTCTGTTCTGATACCATGTCGCGGAAGCGAGACTGTTTGGTTTTCATCTTTTTTTTCTTATTCGCGAACGATTTTGTGTCTTTGAATTTTTCTTTTGCGCATAAGCTTTTACAGGATCCTAGACACTCGACTAGACATCACAGAAAATATTTTATTCTAGCAATCAAGACACACAGCACAAGACAAGGAAATGTACGAGAATAGAGCGAATGTATTATCAGTATAATTTTAGAACAAGATCATCAGTGTCTCACTCGTTGGCGGAGTGACACTCTACTCTTTCGCTGTGTTCTGCTCGTTGGCAGACTTTCATGCACAACTCTAGTATTTTTACCTTTCTGCTCTACTCGCTACGTCTCTCTCCGTCTCTTACAGATCTATCTCTTCTCTTCTTTTTCACACGTTTTTTATGATCCAGAGAGGATCATTTATGTCTCCACAGTGTGGAGTTTACAAGATAGCTAAACGTAGAATCACAAGACTAGCTAACGCTAATCAACTTGTTAGTTAGTCTCCATCGTTGACACTCGTTTCAGTTAGGCGTGAAGTCTATGACTCCAAGCCCGTTGAGCTGCCAGCTAGCAGCGCGAAAGATTCCTCTTCGTTTGTTTCGTAATCTCCCGTTTGCTTTCGTTCTTTTCATTTCTTTCGTAGTTTCTCGTTTTGTGTCCCTTTGCGGTTTGCGGTCCTGGAGGTGTGTTTAGATTCACGAATGATTCGCGAATCATTCGTGCTTCGAGTCAAGAAATGTTGACTGTCACGAATCGTTCTCATTCGACCTTCGTTTCTTTTTCATGTTGTGACAAAGTTGCAGGAGTTCAGCATTTCTGACATTAACAGACCAATATCTGAAACAATATTGTACTCCTTCTTTCTATCTTTTGGTTTTATATCGACAAGTGCTTTAGATAGTTTTGAATTCAATAGTAAGTCCTCATCTCTCTCCTCAAAAGTTACCTTCTTCTAAGTTGGATTGTTTTTACTTCTTTGTCTATCAATGCTCTTGCTTCCTCCTATACGTCTAATTGAAATAGCTTGAAAGCGTTTCGGTCATAATCCGAATTATCTTCAGATCCTCCTTTGTAATGGACTCATTTACTTTCAGCTACTTCATTGGATGCGTTCACTTATTCTTCCTGGTTTTGACAAAGCTCTCCTTTGATACTTTAAAGGATTTCAAAGAACTCAGTGTCAAAAGCTTAGCAACATCCTCCAAATTGCTCGGCCAAGTGGTATCTGTGATTAAAATAGTGATTCAAATTCTCTTGACGTTGCTCTTCCTACAATATATAGGTCTTGCTAATTCCGCAAAGAATAGTATAAATATCTGATAGTAATTTGCATGACCCATAAACATATAGACTCCTCAAATTGTTCCTGGCGGTGGTAACTCGATAATGACTTTGATTTTGGAATAATCCGTTGCAATGCCATGTCCTGATATCACATGTCCAAGGACAACTCCATGAGTGACTCAAATTTGACACCTCTGGATTTAAGGAGATTTGGTATTTGCGACAACATTCAAATACTTTCTCCAAATGATCCAAGTGGTCTGTATCTGCACTATATGGACTCCGAGATCATGCAAGTAGATTTCAAGGAAGTTCTGCAAGTAATCCTTAAAGGCAAACTGCATTACTCTTTGAAATGAACTAGGTGCATTACAAAGTCCAAACGACATGACTTTATAAGCATAAGTTTTCCATTCTGTTGCAAAAGCTGTTTTGTGACGATCCGTAGGTGCTATCTTAACTTGGTTGTAACCACTAAATCCATCTAGAAAATTGTACGCTTTCGCTCCAGCAAGACGGTCCAATATGCTTTCAGTAAAAGGTAATGGAAAGTGATCCTTTTGCATCACTTTGTTCAAAGCTTTGAGATTCACACAAATTCTCATCTTTCCATTCTTCTTTGGAACGACAACAATTGGCGAAACCCAGTATGTTCGATTTAAAATGAAATCAGCTTCAAGTAGTCTTTGTAGCTCTTTTGTTATAAGATACATAATGCTTGAATTACAGCGATAAAATCTTGTGACCTTTGGAACTGCATCAAGCATTAAGGGTATCGTATGCTCAATAACCGAGGTAGGAATCCCCTTGAGATCCTTGTACATCCAAGAAAAATAGTCTTGATATTTGATCAATAACCTCCTTGACGCTTGAAATTATTCGAGAGTAAGTTGCACTCCAACTTGGACAATCTTTTCTGGCTCTCCTGGTTTAGTAAGATACATAGGTTGAGTCCTGGCTGCTCCATCGTAAACCTCCCTGCTTTATGGTTCTTTTTCTTCAGGTTCACAATGAGCTTTTGGTAACATAATCACCACATCGTCCAAAGTATAACATTTAAAATGTTATGGCATATCATGCTAGACTTCTTCTAAATGGTCCTTCTCATAAGGGTTGATCTGTGATCTTCGTTTAGCTTTCTTGGCAGGAATTGATTGTGGAGGTGAGGACTTTCTTGAAGACATGCTCTTCTTTGAAGGTGACAACTTCCTTGATGGTGATTTCCTACGAGAACTTCTACTTGAAGTATCATCTTTGACCTTCTCTTTTCCTTTATCCAATAAAGGTAGTACATTCTTTGAATCAACTTTTTGAGATGATTTTTTTCATTTTAGGACCGTATTATAGTGTTGCTTAGCTTGTTTCTTTGTTATAGGTCTTGTCGTATTGTCTTCCTTCAATATAACTACTTTTGACGGTTTTATTGTTGGTTCATCTAGAATATCTCAAACTCCATATCTTGTAGGATCCATATGATTGAGGATCTGTTCATCCATAAGTTCTGCCTCTCCATCGTAAGTCAATGCATGACTAACATGTATTAGATCATCTTCAATCAGATTTGGTTCAGTTGATATCCACGCTAGATTCATTATATTCAATGGAAAAGAGATCGGCGTGTCCAAAGTTTCAAGTAAGAAAATTTCGCTCAATTCGGATTGATTATAATGTTGACACATATAGCCTGTTGTACAATCCACTATTGCAAGAGCTTGATTCCAATTGACAGTGTCGGTTTGAGAGTCATAATGAACTCCCAAGTCTTAACTTGTCAATCATAGGTATGATCTTTTGTTGATGAATCATCATCTCCTCTTTGGACTACTAGCTTGATAGTCCAAGTGATTGGATCTACTTTGACCGCATGCTCACGATTCTCAAAAGTAATTTTGCCGGTACCCCAGTTATGAATTACTTGTGCAACTCGTAACCATGGACGTCCCGATAAAACTCGATATACATTTGGTGAGTCAAGTAAGTCCATTACTACAAAAGTAATGACATACTACACTCCAGCTATTTTAACAGGTACAGCTTTAACCATTCCTCTTGGACGGTTTGATCAGCTAGCTTAATGACAAAAGTGGCAGGATTCAGCTTGGTAAGTTCCCATTTTGCACATAGCTTGGTTGAAATCAAATTAACTCCTGAACCTCCATCAATCACGGCTGCTTCTTTACTAAACTGTCTATGTTGTATTGGTAGGGTGATGTTTTTCTACTCACTTTCCCAAGCTGCTCCCACATTGAGTACTTTGTTTGATTCTTCAGACTCGACACAAAAAAGTGGCTTTTGACGAACTGGTGATTTCATCTGAGTCAATCTTTCTGCTAATACCTCTTTTGCTTCTGGCACTGGCTTAAGAAATTTTTCTAGTGTAATATCCATCTTACTAGATAGCATATTCATGATCAGTTCCATTTGTAGTGCTTCTGGTTCTATCATCTGGATAGGTTCTTCACAATGGTGCAATTGTGTATTAACATTTGTTCTTGGATCTGCTTGTAATATAGAAGGAAAAGGAACTTCGACTGCTGCTTTAGCGGCTTCTAGGACTTCGGTTGGTCCGTGAAATGGAAATTATCAGCTCTGATACCAATATGTTGGTTCATGAATGAAGATTGTCAACTGTGACAGATACCAACA
Organism: Diphasiastrum complanatum; assembly: GCA_029204225.1. Lineage (NCBI taxonomy): Eukaryota > Viridiplantae > Streptophyta > Lycopodiopsida > Lycopodiales > Lycopodiaceae > Diphasiastrum > Diphasiastrum complanatum. The sequence continues at coordinate 62,751,215 of CM055099.1, read as the reverse complement.
GATGAAGACAATAATGAAAGAACAATGATGACTGTATTAACAAGATCGTGGATTACTTGGAGAACGGAGATTGGGAGATGTTCTTTTTTGTTGAATAAGATTATCAGTGTAGGAGTCTTAGACTGCTGTGAAAGAGAGATTGTAGAAATGATTAGGTTTCTGAGACAACCATGCAATCCTCTATTGCTGATAACATGATATGAACAGAATGTAGAAATAACTTATCCGTCAGAGACAAACATACATTTCTCTGATAATAATGTTTGTGTAAGAGGAATGAGAGTTAGTTTCATTTAACAAGAATGCAAAGATGTAGAACAGTAGCGACTCTGTATAATAATGTTGAACAACAACATCAGATCATAATACAATTGTGCTGATAAGCGTGTGATCCTACTTACAGACTCAAATCAATTATTAAAGTTCTGAATATCTCTCTCTCTCTCTCTCTCTCTCTCTATATATATATATATATATATATATATATATATATATATATATATATATATATATATATATATATATATATATATATATATATATATATATATATATATATATATATATATATATATATATATAATTACTAACTCTGAGGAGCCAGCTACTAGAAGACCCGTTTTGGTCGTTTTATCTCTGATGGAGTATCCACACACATCATATATCTTTGATTTAATCATTCATTTATATATATACCAATTGGAAGATCGCTTAACAGCTGATTAACTAACTAATTAGAACAGTTGTTATTGGAGTGTGAAGACGTAGACAGTCTGTACTTGGAATCTTGTGTATTTCTATAGAGTATTGTATTTTTTGCCTGTGTGGAATCTCGTGTAAAAATGTAGTGCCACATTTTTGGAAGTGTTTGAAATGGCCAAAAAACCGAGTTAGCACAAGTGTCGCAAAACACTTAGTTGCTTAGGATGGCCCAAAGGTGGAAAGGTGACAATGTCGGGTGTCAGGTTTTTTGCTTGTCAAAAATTGCGAAGAAAAATGCAGACTGTTGCAACAAACAGTTCAAATATGCAGACTGTTAAAAAAAAGTTCATTTTCTGCAGGTTTCATTTGAGAGTGTAAAATTGAGAGGAAGGAGGGCAGTTAGGAAGAGTAGGAGTAAGATTAAACTCCAACACTCCCCCTTAAGCTTACTGCTATGAATCTGAACTACAATTGAGATTTATCATATCTACTAAGGTAGAATGTTTATCTCTAGACAATGGCTTTGTCAAACTATCAGCCAACATAATGTCTATATGACAGTAACTTAGTACAACATCTTTATTCTGAACTTTCTCTCTAAGAAAATGAAACTAAAGTTATATGTGTTTAGTTCTAGCATGAGTACGTGGGTTCAGAGATAGAGCTATACAACTCTGACTATCGCATTGGAGCATTGTTGGATCGATCTGTGGGAATTGCAGATGCTGTAGTAGCTTATTTGGCCAAATTATCGCTTTCACTACTAATGTAGCTTCAACATATTCGGATTATGTAGAGGACAATAAAATGCATTTTTGCTTTTTGATGTTCCATGAAATGGGTCCTCCTGCAAGGAAACAAATATATCCTGATGTGGATTTTTTGGTATCCACGTCTCCTGATCAGTCTGAATCTGAATAGGTGGTCAGTGTGAGTGTAGCTTCTGTATTACCATTGTAGCTCAAAGCATAGTGCTTTGAAGTTTGAATTTACCTCAGTACTCTTTGCAGAGCTTTCCAGTGCTATAAGCCTAGATTGGACATGTGTTGAGACAGTGTGCTTACTGCATATGCTAGATTAGGTCATGTGCAGACCATAGAATACATTATAGATCCTATGATGGACTAATAAGGATACCTGCACATTTCTTGCTAATCTGCTTGAGTTCTGGGGCACATGTCTTTGGACAGCTTAGATCTTGGATCCATAGGTGTGTCTTGCAGTCCTACACCATAGGTGTGTCTTGCAGTCCTACATGCCATAATTGTGAAGTACATTGATTAGATAGGACTCTTGGCTTATATAATTCTTCTACTTGCACGATCTCTATGAATCTCCATACCGAGTACGTAATGGACTGAGCCTAAATCAGTCAGATCAAATTTTGATGAAAGCTGATAATTAATGAATCATCAACATATACTGCTATTATAACATAGCTTGAACCTTTTTGTTTGAGATATACATTAGAGTCTGCAGAACAAGAAGTGAAACAAGAAGTGATTGATTCTTTCATACCAGGCCTTGGGAGCTTGCTTAAGACCATATAATGCCTTATGCAATTTACATACCAAATGCTCTTTGCCTTGATGGATGTAACCTTCTGGTTGATAAATGAATATGTCTTCTTGTATATATCCGTGAAGGAATGTTGTCTGGACATCCATCTGGTGAATGTCTAGACCTTCTACAGCAACTATAGCCAGCAAGGTGGAAATAGATTGATGCTTTACCACTGGACTAAAGGTGCCAGTGTAATCTATTCCATAAAAAATCATTTAACCACTTGTGAAAAATGCAAAAATAAGCTTCGTAGAGGCCAAAAATCTTGTATATAGATAAACACACATGTTTGGAGCCTATTCCCACGTGTTAAAATAATGTACTTGTCATGTACCATAATCATATAGGTTGTACATATGATTTAATTCAAGTTCTAGTGGCTAAAAAGGCCAAAAACTAGTTTTCTAGACATATGACACATGGCATCAATCTATTGATTGCATGAGCCACATCCTTTTATTAGGTGTCATATCACATGTGTAGAGGACAACTCACATGTGTGGAATAAGCTGAAGTAGGCAAATTTTGACTTCTAGAAGATTTCAAAGTAGATCTCCATATAGAAGGAAAATGGAACAAAAGTGCTCAAAATAGAAGGTTTTGTCCAAGTGTCAATTTTGCATGATGAATCATCATATGACAAAGCACCTTCACACATGTGGGATCAGAGGGATGATCAGTACCACGGGCTCCCACTTATTGTATATATAGAGCCACATTTGGCCATAATCATTGTGAGACACCAATCTTGGTTTTGGAAGCAATTTTGAGTGATTCTCTCCATTTGTCTACATTTGTTTTGATTGTTTTGAGGTTCTATCAATGTGTACTTGATTTTCAGGTTGGAGTCCGTACTCAGACAGTGTTTCACACATGTGAAACCATAAAGTACACTTACCTTCAATTAATGATTGTTCTTGTTAGGATTTTGTGTCTAGAATTGATCTAGATTGATCTTAATCTAAAGTAGATTGATAGATCAAGTAATCTGACAACCAATCCCTCTTGAGGATCAGATTAGGATCCACTCTTGGTCCTTTTTGTACTTTTTCCACATGGTATCAGAGCCTAGTACAAGAGGTTTTGTTGAAATTGATAGGGTTAATCCAAATCAAGGCCAAAATTAGCAGTTTTTTGGAAGTCAAATTTTGTGTAGCGAGTTGGATTTGATAGCTATCCTCAAAATTTTTGGTCCAAAACTTGTTGTGGGCTGTAGGAACACTTTTCACACGTGTGAGGCCGTACATCTCCGGTTTTGACTGAGAAATTTCAAAAATTTGTAGAATTTGACTCACATACTCAATTTGAGTGATTTTTGGTGCAAAATCAAGCATTTTCTATAGAGAATCTAATGCCTTGATTAGTTCTTGGATTAGATCAGCCAAGAAATTAAATTTGAAGTTTGAATTAGGTGCATTAATTGATTATCTCTGATTTTTTGAGTGCATGTTGAAGTTGAGAGATATTTTGCTAAAAATCATAGATTAAGGAGTGATATGCAAGGTGAGAGGTTGAAATCCATTGTACCATCACTCTAGATTTGTTCAAGAGTGATAGGGTCAAGTTTAGAAGCATAAATTTGCTAGAAAACATCCTTGGATCTGTCCTCCAAGTGAAACTTTTGAGAGTTTCTAGTGCATATAGAGCATCTATGCAAATCTTTTGTAGAATTTGACATAGATTGGCTTAAATTGAGAGTTCTAAAAAAGAGATGGAGATCCAAGTCACATTATTCAATCCTACTCAATTTTTTTGAGTGTTTGTGAGGTTTGAAAAGAGTCATTAAGGTGTCTATGGCAAATGTGTAGAGAGAGATCCAATTTTCTAAGAGTTCATTCCTTTGTAGAAGGCAAGATCTAGAAGCTCATTTTGTGTTGTTATTGGTGGAGAATTTGTATTCTCCTAGGTGATCAAATCTTTCTAAGTGGCATTAGCTCTTTGAAGCACAATATCTTAGTGAGAAAAATCACAACGTTTGATTTTGAATTTCATTCCGAGTCTTAAAAGGTAGAGTAATTGGTGGAATCCAATAGGAGTGATTGAATTCAATTTATTGAGCAAAAATTGACATAGTATGTATGAAACTCAAATTAGTTCTATTCAACTTTCTTTGTGAGAGTGTGAGGGTCAATTTGTGATCCCATTTGATGTCTAGAATGAGGAGGAGTCCATATTTGAGTATTCATGTATGGTTGAGATCTTTGTGAATCTCTAGTTGTCTAATTTTTAAGCTTTGTGAAAAATTGGTGGTATAGTTTGTTTTTATCAAATCAAATTCATTCTAAATCTCAAGAGTGAGATTATTTGGGTCAAGACTGAGTCCAAAAGAAGTGATTAAGTTCGATTTTCATGTATTTGAAACAAAACCCATCTTTTGTTCAAGAATCTCAAGTGTTGAGAGAACTAGTCAAGTGAAAAGGAAAATCTAGGTGTCAAATCTTTTTCATATCCATTTCAACTTTCAAAAGAAAGAGTCATTGGTATTTGATGAGTCCAATAAAGGATTGGATCTGATTTCTTTTGTGATTTGATTAAAAGATTGTGTGCTTTTGTCTTAGTGATCAAAGCAAAGTTTCCAAGTGACTAGTCATTATTGTGAAGATTGATTCTTAGGTTTGTGAGCTAGATCTTTTGTAGATCCTTCTAGATTGTTGAAGATGTTCAAATCTAGTCTCTTGAAAGTCACAAATTACATTTGTAGAATCATATCACAAGTTTTTATTCACATGGCATCAATAGGTGGCATCCTATTGAAGGAAAGAAAAGATCATGAGTGCAACCTTTGTGGCAAGGGAGGATATTTTTTCTCAAGATGCTACAAAAAGAAGACCAATCCATCCAAGGAGAACCAAAGCAAGGGGGCCGAGGTGAAGGATGGAGCTTCAAGTTCAAAATGCAAATACAAAAAGGACAAGTCCAAGGAAAGGTGTTTCCTTTGTGGAAAGGTGAATGAGGCTTGGAGTCTCACAAGGACTTGCAAGATTTGTCTTCAAGAGTCCATCACAACACATGTTGAATATTTTGAAATTTTTCATTTGGAAGTGCATTGTTTGGTTCAAGATGCAAAGATAGATGTCACTTTCATGAAAGTAACTTGGATTTATTTTATGTCCTTGGAAAGTATTTTGCTTGTAACTTTGGACAAGTTCAAACTTATTGTTATTATCCAAGAGAAATCAATCAAGAATAAGGAGCAATCACAAAATGAAAATGGTTTCATTTATGCTCTCATGTCAACTTATGAAGAACCATTATGCTTTGAAGAGATTTTTGTATCTCAAAGGTGGATTAAGTCAATACTAGTTGAGTGTGATGCCTTAAAAGATAGCAAAATATGTTTTCCTTGTAAGCTTAAATTAGTTATGAAGTCAAGGAAATGGAAATATCTTCATAATGTAGGATCTTTTGGTTTCAATAAGATCATGAATTGTGAAAAGTACAGTACTAAGGACCATAAATGGATCTTTGAATGATCCACAAGGTGATTGTATGCTTGTTAAACAATCTATCAGAAACTAGTCATCAGAAAACAAGATCTAGTTTAGCAGCTTGATAGGAAACAAGTAGAGACAATCAAAGCATTGATCAAATAGTCTAATCCAACTCCACACGTGTGGAAATAAGGCTGTAGTACGGCCTGTAGATAGTGTTTACAAAGTGCCAAAGCTGGGTTTCATTGGAAAAATAGAGTAATCACCATACAATGAGAGGAAACTCGAGTTTCTCCTTGAGGCTCCAAAAAGTTTTTATCTTCTCACTATGGAGAATGGAAATACATAGTAAAACACACTTCCTTTGCAAAGTTAGGTGAAAATCCAGCATGTAATAAGGAAGTAGACTCCACTTTCTTGCCCTAATGTGAAAACCCTAGCCTAGATCCAAGAGTCATGCTTGGTAGGTGCATGGTAGGTACGAATCTCATCATAAATCATGGTCTAGATCCTACAAAGTAGGAATCACTACCAAATAGACAAAACCACTCCTCTTGACTCGTGGTAACCTACTTTAGGTGTGTATGTACAAGTGGCACTTTGGCCATTCAAGTAACCAACAAACAATATTGACAAAATGTACAATATTCTACATGGCTAGATTTGCCAATGTAGGCAATTTTTCACACTCCTCCTCAAATCTAGCCTTGGAGATCACAATGCTTCTATCAATAACTCCAATTGAAGATCTAAGCTTGACAAATGAATCTTTAGGTAAAGGTTTAGTAAACAAATCAGCCAAGCAACTTGATGATGGCACGTGTTGGAGCTTGATCTCTTTAGCTTGCACTTTTTCTCTCTAAGTGATGAGCAATTTCGATGTGTTTGCTCCTTGCATGGAATGTAGGATTAGTTGCAAGTGATTGGACTGATTGGTTGTCACAATAGATGATAGGGATCTCCTCCTCCATGACATGAAGCTCCACCAATAGCCTTTTGAGCCACAAGACCTCCTTGCATGTTGATGTCAAGGAGTTGTATTCGGATTCTGTGGAAGATAGGGAGATGGTATCTTGCTTTTTGGAAAGCCATGATACTACTCCATCACATAGAAAGGTGGCAAATTGTTGATCTTCTATCCACTTTGTCACCTGCAAAATCCGAGTCACTATAGGCTCTTAAGCCAAGATTAGTTCCTCTATACAAAATACCAAAATTCTTAGTGAATGAAATGTATCTAAGAACTCTTTTGGCCATCTTCCAATGTGAAACTAGAGGACTTTGCATGAATTGGCTTACCTTAATACCTTAATCTTGGTACTAAGCTGATTTTCTACCAAAATCTTGAACTTTACAAAAGAATCAAACACCATTGATTTGCTAGACAAGAGGTACATCCAACAAAATCTAGAATAGTCATCAATGAAGATTACATAGTACTTGGCACCACCATTAGACTCATGTGAAAAACTATGAACATCCGAATGGATGAGTTCAAGAAGAGAGTTTGATCTTGATGTAGATCTTGAGAAGGGTAGCTTGTGAGCCTTTGAGAGGCTGCATGCTTCACATCTCTTCCCACACTTTGACAAATGCTTGGGGAGTCCAACTGCAAGCTCCTTTGTAGCCATAGATTCCATGGCTTTGTAGTTGGGGTGGCCCAACCTTTTGTGCCACAGTTCCACCTTTGATAGCTCCACCTTTGCCAAGTTAACACTCTCCACTGCAATATTAGCATCAAGCTTAAATAATCTACCTTGCTTAAAGCCTTTGGCTATACATTCATCATTTCTAAGGATGGAACAAACTCCATGCTTAAATTGTACATCTAGGCCATTATCCATTAACTGGCCAACACTAAGCAAATTCTTGGTTAACTTAGGAACATAAAGAACATTATCTAGATTCATCCTTTTGGATGATCCCACATACAAGGGAATTGTTCCTATTCCACTTATCTTACATTCTTGACTACTTGCAGTATAGATTGATCTATTTAAGTCATTGTAAGAAAGTAAGGTGGAGAATATGTCCTTTTGATATGTCATGTGGGAACTTGCCCCACTATCAATTCACCAAGAATCATTGGTGTTGCTCTTGGATGATGGTGGTTTGTTGGAAACCATCAAGGATGACTCTTCATCCTCCTCTTCCTCTTGATGTGCAATGTTGCTTTGTTTGCTCTCTTGTGCCTTCTTCTTCTTGAGACATTCTGATGCAAAATGTCCTTTCTTTCCACAGAAAAAACATTTGTACTTGGACTTGTCTTTGATCTTGCCCTTTGAGCTTGAAGCCTCATCCTCCTCCTTGGTCTCCTTTAAGTGCTTCTTCTTGCCATTGGTCTTCTTCTTGCTTTTGAATGAGAAATTAGCTTTCTCATCACCATCCTGCAGAGAAATAGCATTCATTCTTGCATTGGTATGCAACATCCTACACTCTTCAGCTACTAATACACTGTGTAGCTTTTCTATAGTAGGCAAAGTGTCTTGGATTGCAAAGCTTTGGACCAAATTTGTAAAGCCACTCCCTAGACCATTTAGGACAATCTAAACAAGCTCACTATCTTGAATCTTCTCTCCAATGGAAGCTAACTCCCTATTAAGAGACTTGATTCTTAGCACATAATCTTGTGCATTCTCATCACTCCTCTTCATGCTTTGTAGAATCTGATTCCTAAGCATGAGAACCCTCGAAGTGTTACTAGACTCATAGATAGATTTTAAAGATTCCCAAGCCTCTTTAGCACTCTTACATGATGATACTTCCCTTAAAAGATCATTGCTTACATTCATCTTAATACAGTGAAGTGCAAGCCTAGACCTCTTCTTGTATCTCACTAATTCCTGTGCACCTAGAGGTTCATCTTCATCATCTATTAGAAACTCATAAAGATCCTGGAGCACCATTAGTGACTCCATTCTGACTTTCCAAATAGCATAATTGGTAGAATTTAACCTCTCACTAGCTTCTAGAAGGTAGGCTCCCAGTCATCTCATCTTACTAGCAAGATTCTACACACAAGATATAGATTTGTTTGGACCTGAAACTCACAAAGGTTTCTAACTTGCAGTGTTTCACTCAAATGTTGACTTCTAATCCAACAGATGGATTTGTAATCACAGTTCTATACTCCCTCACAAGCTGGAATGAAGATAAGATGAGATGAAAACTACACTCAAGCAAATCTTGCCAATCTTGGCTATTCTTGGACAAAAACTGACTCTATCTCTCTCATTCACTTTGATGTACTTTCAAGACCTGGTTTCCACTTTAAGAAGGTCTAAAATCAGCCTAGATTAGTTAGTTTTCATGAAACAAATTCAAAACTAATCAATGGCAAGTGGTCTTGGTAGGTTATCCTAGGATTTGCACCAAAAATTACATCAAACTGACACCATATGAATTTTCTATGATCCAATGAATATGGGTTATTAAATGCTGGTTCAGAGATGCCCACACGTGTGAACAGTATGGATTTTGATCTTGAAAAAGTTTGGGATCAAATCCCCTCACCAAAACCTGGATACCAGCTCGCCCTTCCAATACTAGCTTTTTGCACCAAAACCTGCTAAAACTGGATTAGATTCAAACACAGATCAATGGCCTTGTACTTGGCTCTGATACCATGTGAAAAGTACAGTACTAAGAACCATAAATGGATCTTTGAATGATCCACAATGTGATTGTATGCTTGTTAAACAATCTATCAGAAACTAGTCATCAGAAAACAAGATCTAGTTTAGCAGCTTGATAGGAAACAAGTAGAGACAATCAAAGCATTGATCAAATAGCCTAATCCAACTCCACACGTGTGGAAATAAGGCTGTAGTACGGCCTGTAGATAGTGTTTACAAAGTGCCAAAGCTGGGTTTCATTGGAAAAGTAGAGTAATCACCATACAATGAGAGGAAACTCGAGTTTCTCCTTGAGGCTCCAAAAAGTTTCTATCTTCTCACTATGGAGAATGGAAATACATAGTAAAACACACTTCCTTTGCAAAGTTAGGTGAAAATCCAGCATGTAATAAGGAAGTAGACTCCACTTTCTTGCCCTAATGTGAAAACCCTAGCCTAGATCCAAGAGTCATGCTTGGTCGGTGCATGGTAGGTACAAATCTCATCATAAATCATGGTCTAGATCCTACAAAGTAGGAATCACTACCAAATAGACACAACCACTCCTCTTGACTCGTGGTAACCTACTTTAGGTGTGTATGTACAAGTGGCACTTTGGCCATTCAAGTAACCAACAAACAATATTGACAAAATGTACAATATTCTACATGGCTAGATTTGCCAATGTAGGCAATTTTTCACATGAATGATGTGTTTATTCATAAAGATGAAAATTGTATGTTTTCAATCCTGAAGACAAGTTGTAAACTTCTTATGAGAATAAGTGAAGCATTCAAAGTGGACACTTATATCCATAAGCAAGTAGTTAGCCTTATTGAGATGGAGATACCTTTTGATTTCAATATTGGAAAAATCATGCCAAGTTGTGGTGATTTTTGGACTTATGTTTCTAGCATAAGTAATCTTGATAATCATAGGAAGTGCATATTGAATGGTCATACTTGTTGTGATCATTATGAGACATGGAGGTCTCGGATTTCCATCAAGAAGGAGCATCATGAAGAGGATCTTAAGGAGTCATCTCAAGGTTCAAGTGTGCCAAGTTTTGAGGAGGAGAGACCTTCTCAAGTTGTGATTCCAAAAAGAAACTCAAGAAACATGGTTGAACCCATGTGGCTCACATTTCAAGGGAAAGAGGAGCATATCTCATGTGAAGAAGCAAGCCTCAAGGTCAAGCATCTACATGAAATTTGGAAGGAATCAATTTCAAAGATGCTAGGATGGTGCAAAGCTCTCAAGTTCATCAAAGATGTCAACATCAAAGAAGCACTATCATGGATATGGTGATTTCAGATCAACATCAAGCTCATTGGCTGATCTTCACACCTTTTGAACTAGCAAAGACCAATTCAGCCCATGGAGTCAAGTTCAAGATCATCATGTTTTCCATCAAGCTAGACTACCAAGCTAGATTTTTGAGGAGGAGTGTGAAAAATGCAAAAATAAGCTTGGTAGAGGCCAAAAATTTTGTATATAGATAAACACACATGTGTGGAGCCTATTCCCACATGTTAAAATAATGTACTTGTCATGTACCATAATCATATAGGTTGTACATATGATTTAATTCAAGTTCTATTGGCTAAAAAGGCCAAAAACTAGTTTTCTAGACATATGACACATGACATCAATCTATTGATTGCATGAGCCACATCCTTTGGTTAGGTGTCATATCACATGTGTAGAGGACAGCTCACATGTCTGGAATAAGCTGAAGTAGGCGAATTTTGACTTCTAGAAGATTTCAAAGTAGATCTCCATATAGAAGGAAAATGGAACAAAAGTGCTCAAAATAGAAGGTTTTGTCCAAGTGTCAATTTTGCATGATGAATCATCATATGACAAAGCACCTTCACACATGTGGGATCAGAGGGATGATCAGTATCACGAGCTCCCACTTATTGTATATATAGAGCCACATTTGGCCATAATTATTGTGAGACACCAATCTTGGTTTTGGAAGCAATTTTGAGTGATTCTCTCCATTTGTCTACATTTGTTTTGATTGTTTTGAGGTTCTATCAATGTGTACTTGATTTTCAGGTTGGAGTCCGTACTCAGACAGTGTTTCACACGTGTGAAACCATAAAGTACACTTACCTTCAATCAATGATTGTTCTTGTTAGGATTTGGTGTCTAGAATTGATCTAGATTGATCTTAATCTAAAGTAGATTGATAGATCAAGTAATCTGACAACCAATCCCTCTTGAGGATTAGATTAGGATCCACTCTTGGTCGTTTTTGTACTTTTTCCACACACTAAACAAGCTTTCCATTTGGATATTGATCCGCCTGGCTTAAGCTTTAGCTTGAAGATCCATTTAGAGTCAATAGGTTTAATACCTATAGGAGGGTTAACAAGACTCTAGGTCTTGTTCTTCATCAAGGAATGGTACTTAACATCCATGACAACTTTCCATTCATCTGCATTGGAAATTGACAATGCTTCTACAACAGTGGCAAATTCATCATGACTGATGAACGCCTGAGGAACAAAACGATCAGCTTGTTGTTGTTGTCTTTCAGACCTTCGAACTGCAGGTGCTTGAGTGGATGTTTCTCTTGGATAAGTAACTGAGATAGGTTTAGCTTGTGGTTCAACAATTGTGGGTCTAGGCCCATCGATGGTAAATGGAGCTGTTGGGACAAACTCCTACATTTAGACATTCGTAGGTCGATGCCTATCGATGGAGAATGGAGCTGCTGTGATAGACTCCTGCATTGGCTGCTTCTTCTTGAAATCATGGAATTTGTCTTCAAGAAAGACAACATCATGGCTGACTGAGATCTGACCTGTATCAACATCATAGATATGATATGCCTTGTGTGACATAGCCGTTAAAGATATACTTACAGCCTATTGGGTCTAACTTCTTTCTCAAATCAGATGAAATTTGAGCATAATAAAGACATCCAAATATACATAAATGTTTTAGACTTGGTTTGTAGCCGTAGTAGGCTTCAAAGAGTGTCTTGGAGTTGACTGCCTTTGTGCTAGAATAATTTTGCAGATAGCAGATTGTAGAAATTTCTTCAGCCCAAAAGTTCTGGGGTAATTGAGCATTGATAGTCATGGATCATGCAACTTTCAATGGTGTTCGGTTCTTTCACTCAGCTATGCCATTTTGCTGTGGAGTGTAGCTGGTTGTGAACTGATGGTGCATGCCACATGATGATAAGTAGTCCACCATTTCATTTGATAAGTACTCTCCCCCTGAATCAGGCCGCAGGGCCTTATTCTTTGACCAGTCTGATTCTTAGCATATTGCTTGAATTCTTTGAAGCAATTGAATGCTTTTGACTTGTTCTTTATGAACAAGACTCTGGTGAACCGGGAGAAGTCATCAATAAATGTAATGAAATATAGAGCTTGACTGAAAGAGGGTATGCTCAAAGGACCACGTAAGTCACTGTGAATCAGTGATAGAATGGACTTCACTCTCCTGGCTTGTCCTCTTGGAAATTTTGTTCTAGGTTATTTCCCTAGCAAACAATTTTCACAGACAGTCTGATTAGCTATAGACACAACATTGATATTCATATCCTTGACCAATTTGTTATGATACATGTACAAGATTGAATGAATGTCTAAATGACCTAGTCTTTGATGCCAAACATGAGCATCAGAGTTACTCACAGAAAGTGCATAATCGTGACTCAGAATATACAAATTTCCTTCTTTGTGTGCAGAGAGGATTTAATTGGAGTTCTCACCAAAAATAGTACATAGACTAGCAGTAAGCAAAGCTCTACAACCTTGATCAGTGATCTTGCTAATAGATAATAAATTATTTGTTAATTTGGGTACGTAAAGTACACCATTTAGCTGTCTAGTGATGCCTTCAGGGAACTGCAGTTGAATGGAACCTTGGCCTTCAACCTTGTGTGAACTTGAGTCGCCGAAGAAATGTACTTTGAATTTGTTGTCGTGAGAGTAGAAAATAGGTTCTTACAAGCGTCATGTGCCGTGAAGCACCTGAATCAAGATACCATTGATAGGCATCTCTGCTTGATTGATCTTGTAGCATCCACATCTTGTCCTCTTCTTGTGGATTTCTGAGAGTGTCAGAGCTTCCCTCTTGGTGCTGCTGCATCTTTTTCCTCGCTTCATTGTGCTTGAGGATGTGACAATCCTTTATGTCGTGATTGGATCTTTTGCAATACCTGTAAAAGAGTTTGGTCTTTGGTGATTGTTGATTGTTGTTGTTGTTGCGTTGAGACTGGCTGCTCTACCTTCGTCTTCTTGTCCTTGAAGTTCTTCTTCTTCTTGGACTGCTGCTTATTAGAGTACAATGCCATTGACTTGGTACTCGTTGTGGATAAGCTTTTTCTCCTGACTTCTTCTTACAATAGGCTTGTTGTCAGCTTCTGGAGAGAGAGCGCAGGAGTATTGCTCAGAAGCAATACTAGGTTGTCATAGGAGGATGGAAGACTAGTTTCATTCAGGTGATCGCTGACTGAGGTGCCTTTGCTCATCTTGAGTGTAAGTATCTTCTTCTTCAGAAAGAGACAAGTCGATACGTCTGAATTCTTGTAGATACTTGTTAGGATATCCTATGCTTCTTTGGAGGTGGTGTTGTTTGATACGTGAGCAAGGCTGAGTGTCTTTCAGATTCAAGGATATGATGGCAAATGCTTTGCCATCCTTTGCTTCCCATGCTAGGAGCAATTCAGGTTCTGCCGGTCTGGCTATTGAACCATTTACATATCCCATTGCTCCTTCTTGATTAAGATCATCCTCATCTTAAATTTCCACATGTGGAAATCATCTCCATTAAACTTGTTGATCAGACGGATCTTTGAGGTTGAACCTTTCATTAAAATTGAGGAATAGAGATAAAACACAAACAGAATGAATTAGCTCTATAAAACAAGAACGTATCAAGTTCTATTATAAATCCTAAATCTCTAGTAATCCAATAAACCAGTGCACTGATACCACCTTGTTGGTTCGTGAAATGGAAATTATCCGCTCTGATACCAATCTGTTGGTTCGTGAATGAATACTGTCAACTGTGATAAATACCAACGGATGAGGACAATAATGAAAGAAAAATACTAATTGTATTAACAAGATCGTGGATTACTTAGAGAACGGAGATTGGGAGCTGTTCTTTTGTGTTGAATAAGATTATCAGCGTAGGAGTCTTAGACTACGATGAAAGAGACATCACAGAAACGATTAGGCATCTGAGATAGCCATGCAATCCTCTATTGCTGATAACCTGATATGAAGATAATGTAAAAATAACTTAGGCATTAGAGACAGTCATGCATTTCTCTGATAACAAAGTTTCCTTTGTTTGGACATTCAACAGCTCTGTGATTCTCTTCGCATGCAAAACATCCAAGTGGCTCTTTGGACCATTATCTAGCTGCTTGTTGTTACGCGACAGCATAGATACCATACTGATCTGAAGCACCACTCTTGTGATCATTGCTATTATTCCATTGCCCATTACCAGCATAAGGTTCTGGTTTCATTAGATTTGCAGGTGGAGCACTTTGTCCCGTGGGAGCTGGCAGAGCTAGTCGTTCTGGAAATCCAAGACCAGAATTGGAAGGCTTGTCCGCACCCTTTGAATAAGTAGGTTCTCGATATTGAAGCTTAGCATACCTTTTCTGGATAATCCGAGGATTAAACGAGCAAAAGGCTATTTCATGACCCATACAATTGCACAAATGACAAATAGTATTCATCATTCATTGTTTCAATGTTGGACATTCATTTATAGTATGATTGCCCGCACAAATTGAACACCAGACATTTTTCCAACTAGGAAAAGTCTTTGAAAACTTCTCAGGTTCTTTGTTTGCTTTGCCATGGAATTCTTCCAAGGCCTTGATCTTTTCATCAAGTTGAGACTGCATCTTTTCTAATTGCATCTGCTGCTTTTGACCCAGTTTCTCAAACTCGTCGATCATCTTCTCTATAGTAGCATTGATATTCGTTGATGCAATTGTGGTGGATGTCATTGTGGTTTGTCCTGTTGTATAAGGCAATATTCCAACATTTGGTTCATCGTCAGAATCTTCATGCTCCTCATGAATTGCATCAGCCATAGCGCTTTGTATTGTAGCGTATTTAGTATGGCGTTTCAGCTCGCGTCTAATCTGTTTGGAAAGACCTGCTAAAAATTACGTAATCAAAGCATCTTCACTGATTAGATCGAGATCACACTCAGATCTGAAGTGTTTGACCTGTTCAATATAATCTCTTATTGCCTCTCTCTTTCCCATTTTAATTTTACTTAAAAGGAGAAATGAATCTTCCATAAATTTGTTGGGCTTAAATCTTGTAATGAGAGTGGCTACCACTTCCCAATCTTGTCGTTATGCTTCATCTTGGTTGTAAAACCAATCTTGAGCAGCTCCAATTAAGGCCATAGGGAATATTTGAAATTTATCTTCTGGAAAAACTTTGTCATAAACCCTACACGATTTAGAAAATATGTGCAGAAATTTGATGGGATCTGAGAACCCATTGTATCCTGGTATATCTAGACGAGGAGACCTTCTAACAATTATTGGTGGTGGGTTCAGTGGTGCTCCATGTTCAGCCATAATTCCAAATTACGTCAATCAGACAATGAGATTAAATCTAGATTTTTCAACAACATCCTATCTCAAATTAGATTAGATCAGGTCTGTAAAAACTTTATTACTTGGAAATAATCAGATTTTTGATTTTCCGAAAATAGATCTTGATCAAGTGATTGACACTAAAAATGAAGAATTTTTAGAATTTCTATAAAAAAATATCAGAATGAATCAGAAATTTGAAAGAGGCTAGATATGGTAAATTAGAATCTAAAATAGTATTGGCGAAGGTTTCTTGGGCAAAGGTTGACTCGACGAAGGTTCTTCACTGTTATTTTTGATAAAAAAATCACTGATCTGGCTATTTATTGACAATGGTAAAATTAACCTTTGTCGACTTTACAGTGGATGAATCTAACATAGATAAATGTGTGGTGGTACTGGCAAAGGTTCTTTCTGAAAAAAAATGGGGTTTTTGCAACTTGGCGAGAATAAAAATTGACTTTTTGGAAGATTGTGATAGATCTAATCTTCGCCGATCTCTCGAATGATAGATTACTATATTTAGAATCTTCAGAAAACTCGACAAAAGATCTAGTCAAGAATCAAGAGTAGTACTGGTATTTTTGCAAAAAAGAGACTTTTTTTGAAAAAAAATATAACAATATGACAATTGATCATTTTAGGAAACCTTCGCCCAACTTACTGATTATAAAAAATAGTAAGTGGGACTAACATAGACTCTGGCGAAGGTTCCAGATTAGATTTCAAACAAGAAGATCCACTCAAATCAAGAAAAATCACCCTCAATCTAACGCTAAAATGCAATTTTAACCCTATGCATGCCAAAACAAGATGCCTAATGCAAGCTAACCATCAACCAAACATGCTGCAATATGAAAAATTGGCGTAGCTCTCCGGCAACGACGCCAAAACTGTAGTGGGTTTATTTCCTAGCCTATCCTCCGCCCAAGATCCAAGCAATCTAGCATCAAGGAGATGAAGTTAGTTGTCACGTGTAGGTTCGATCCCATGAGAGCGATAACATATCTCAAAATTCAGCATGTATGAAAGATCTAACTCTAACATCCATTAACCCAAAGCATTAATACTACACAATTAACACACATCCATTAACCCTATGATCCACAATGAGATGGATACTTGCTTCTCTCTCTCTCTCTCTCTCTCTCTCTCTCTCTCTCTCTCTCTCTCTCTCTCTCTCTCTCTCTCTCTCTCTCTCTCTCTCTCTCTCTCTCTCTCTCTCTCTCTCTCTCTCTCTCTCTCTCTCTCTCTCTCTCTCCCCCCTTTCTCTCCCAAACCTATTTGACCATTGGATCCACCCCTAATTAGGGTCCTTGATCTCGAGATCCAAAAACAATGAAAAACATACTATTTCTGGCTCCTATTTTCTCTCTACCCTATCTAAGCACTCTTTGGCCTTATTTAAAAGTGCCAATTTAAGATGTAGAATAAGACTTTGTAAAAGCATCCTATGCTATTTGGCACATGTGGCATCTATTTACATGGCCATCTTGCCAATTACAATGCATGTGACCAAAATTGGTCCAAACTAGCTGTGTGTTTTAACACCTCAAACATGAATCATAGTCTGTAGTATGGCCTACTAATAGAGAATCAACCTCATTAATTATAGATTGCATTCACATCAAAACTTTCCAACACAAATGGTGTAAAAGCTCCAAATTGTCAATTGCTCCAAAATCATGCCCTCACACATTGAATCTCTAAGTGTAGAATCTCACTTTCACTCCAAAAAACTAAGCGTAGAATCGCTCTCTCCCTCTCTCAAATAGTGTCTTGCACTCCAAGAGGTGTAGTCCACATGCAATATGATTGGACCCCTTACATATCTCCTCCTAATTTGATTGGTCTAGTGACATAAGGAACCCTTGAATATGATTGGACCAATTTTATGGATCTTTTACTTTTGATTGGTCACATGACTTCATGACTTATTAGTGATCCTCTCCTTGGAAAGCTAGAACTTTTCCACCTCCACCTCCACCAAACCTGCCAAAATGGAACTCTTCGCCCTCCAAATCTTACAACATTCCCTTCCCATCAAAGCCAAATATAAAAGTAATGCTTGTTGCATCTGTCCTAAATGAAAGTCAACCAAAGAAGAAGTGATCCATCGCCTCTTAATGTTTGTTATCTTCCTCTCTGGGATGAAGTTGTTGATTTTTTATAGCCAGTTTCCAAGTTAAGTTAGGATTTTTGGCCATTCCTCTTTCCTAATAAATAATTTTTTTTTTTCAGATCAATTTGTCGAAAAAGTTTAGCAATGTCTTAGAGCTCTAACTCTGGCATATTTGGCTAGACAAAATTAGCAAGGAATTGGGGAATGGAATGTTTTCCATTTTCTCTTTATGATACGTAGAGAAATTGCCTTGTTTCACTTGCTTTGAGCTCTTTTTTTACTTTTGTAAAAAGTTCTTAATCAATGGTTAATCTTTCCAGAAAAAAAAATGTTTTGGATGCATTTTCTCATGCTTGCTTGATCAAGAGTTGAAATGATTCTTGAAGAAATCTATTTTCATTATTGCAACCTTATTAGAAGGTAGCAAGGTAGCAAAAATGAAGCCCAAAATCTCTATAAAAAGAGTGATGACATTAATATCTAGGAATGTACGTAGACTTCATGTCTCTTGCTAACAACTTATATTTTCTACTAACATTCATCCTTTCTTGGCCAAATTCTCTCCCATTTTTTTTTTTAATTGTGTTTTCTACTACCATCTCTCCTATAATTGATTTTGAAAGCTATGGATTTTTAGAGTATTGTAAGGGCAAAATCTTTGAACTTAGAAAACTTAATGTTGGTTGTTCTCTTGATCCAAGCACTAAAATGGCCATTAGGTCTCCATCCACTATCAGACTAGATAGAACTAATATGTTTATCATCGATAGTTCCATAGGTTTTACAAAGTGTAATTTTCTTGATCCCTTTAAAAATTTGATTATTGCCTTCATGTGGTGAGGTGATGAGTATTCTCTTCTGAATTGTAGGATGCAAAGCTAAGGACAGTTGGGTGTCCTTTCCATAAGAAATTGTAAAAAAGTTGAGGTTCTTTTCCTAGAGCTAGTTTTGCCTCATCGATTTGACATTGTTTCCACAAAAAAGAATGTCATCTACATATAGTACAAGAATGATCACATCGCCATCTACAAAATTGAAGTACAAAGATGGATCATACTCACTAAGAATGAAATCTAGTGAGAGAAGGAAAGTATTAAGTCAAGAATACCAAGATCTTGGAGCTTGCTTGAGACCATACAAGCTCATGAAAAGCAAGAAAACCTTGTCCTCTTGACCTTCATGATGAATCCCTCGGGTTGGTGCATGTAGATCTCCTCCTCAAGATAGTCATTGAGAAAAAATTAGTCACATCCATTTGATACATGAACCAATTTAAATGAGAATACAAGGCAATCAAGATTCTAATGGTGACCATCTTTGCCATGAGAGCAAAGGTTTCTTCATAGCCTAGACCTTTGACTTGAGCATACCTCTTTGCAAAAAGCCTAGCTTTATACTTGTTAATGGAACAATCTTGATTATACTTGATTCTAAACACCCATTTGCAACCAATTGCCTCATGCCAAACCTTTGATTCTAATGCATCTTTCACACAAGAAGGCTCATTAAAAGAGATGAAAAGTGCATGAGAAATGGTACCCATCTCGGCTTGCTTTCCCTTGTCAAGGTATGTGAGCCTAAGTGGCTCGGCCTTCTCCCTTGAAGATCTTCTTGGAGCCTTGGATTGAGAGATCTCCTTTTCAAGCCTCGGCCCCTCTACATCACTTTCTTGAAAAATTGGTAGCTTCATGGATTCAACATCAACTTGAGCACCATCGACCTCATCAAGCTTTAAGAACTTGCCTTCATGGAAAATCACATCTCTACTCAACACAATCTTGTTAGTAAAGAGCACAAAAATTCTATAAGATTTCCTTGATGTAGAATATCCTACCATAATCTCTTTGATAGAGTTGGGATCCTCCTTGGTTCTTACATTCAAGGGAAAAAACAAATGGATCCAAAGATCCTCAAGTGATCAACTTTTGGCTTTTTCTTATACAACAATTCAAATGGTGTTTTTCCTCCAATAGCAAGATTATGCAATCTATTACACAAGTAATTTGCACAAGTGAGAGCCTCGCCCCGAAAGAGTTTTGGAAGACGTGCATCCAACCTCGTAGCTTTTGCACACCTACATAGAGTTCGATTCTTCCTCTCGGCCACTCCATTTTGTTGAGGTGAGTAGGCACATGTGATCTCCTTCTTGATGCCAAGTTGATCACAATGTTCATGAAACTCTGTAGAGATGTACTCCCCACCTTTATCTTGATATAAAATTGATTCTCTGAATCTAGAGTAGTCATCAATGAAGGAGACAAACATAGTAGCACCACCATTGCTCCTAGTTGATGAAAATGAAAATATGAGTGCACAAGCTGAAAATGATGAGTGGAAGAAGTAGTAGACCTTGGGAATGGCAATTTGTGTGGTTTTTTCAAGGCACATGCTTCACAAGCCTTACCGTCATTTGCCAAAGATTTAGGAAAACCAATTGCCTTCTCCTCCTTAATCATGGATTGCATGGATTTGAAGCTAGGATGGCCCAATCTTTTGTGCCAAAGCTCCTCCTTGGTCATCACAAACTCGGCCATCAAACCACAAAAGTTAGCTCATCATTAGTATCCAACTTAAAGAGTCTTCAAAATCTTGTCCCTCTTGTTATCACTTTTTCATCTTGACCAAGCAAGCATCCACACCAAAATCAACCTGAAGACCATCATCAGACATTTGACCAACACTTAGGAGATTCCTGGTGATATTTGGCAAAACGAGCACACCATCTAGCTTTAAGATCTTGGTGGATCCTAGATCTATTGGCACACTACCAACTTCCTTCAGTTTTACACTCATTGTCATTTGTAGTGAAAATGTACTTTCTAATGCCATCATAGGATGAAAGATGAGAAAAAGATCATCTTTGACTATTCATATGAGAACTAGCACCACTATCTAGCAACTAAGGATTTTCACCTTTAAAGCTAGAAGAAGAGTAAATTGACATCATAAGTGATTTTTCCTTTTCACTCTCCTCTGCTCATTAGTGAGATTAGTTTGCTTACCAAAAGCCTTCTTCTTGAAGCATTCCAAAGCAAAATGCCCCTTCTTACCACAATAGAAGCACTTATTCTTGGATTTGTCCTTCTTGCCACTTGTTGATGATTGTGATGCCTCATCACCATCCTCCTTGAATTTTGTCCTTATTCTTTGAATGTGTCTTCCCCTTGCCTTTTTCTTGGCCTTGGATGATGGGTGTCTTCTCCTCCCCTTCCTTTGCCATGATTTGCCCTGTCCTAGCAAGCTTAAGCTCAGGCCTACTCTCTATGAAAATATCAGATTCAAAAGATCTGATCATATCCACTTACATCTGACTTAGTACTATCCTTATCCATACAACAACAGTACAATACAATACTTCACACATGAGAAAGCTAGATCAACAAAGAAATCAACATTCTATAGAGAAACTCAAGATATCTTAAGAAAATCACAAGAGATGGACATAGAATCAACAAAGATGAACTCTCCACATATAATGAGAGAACAAAATATAGTTCTCCATGCAGGTATAGCTATTTATAGCAGCCAATATTTTATTTAGCCAATTTCTCTAAGTGTGCCCTAAAATGGAAACTTCTACGTACTGAACCAAAAACCTAGAATCTCTAGTCTAGATGCAATGTACCAAAATTAGCCAATTAGAATGGGTCCAAACATGACCTCATCCACTTATCTACTTGCCAAAGTTATTAATACAACTATTTAGGCCCTTATTGACAAATATGAATCTATCTCTAAGTTGAGATTTCAAGTTGGCCTCAAAATTGCCAAATAAAATGTCGAAACTAGTTGACAATTTTCACACTCCCTCTTCAACTAGTTTTAGCATAGACTTGGATAGTACACCAAGTGATGTTCTATGCCTTATAAACAAGTCTTTTCCCAATGCTTTGGTGAAGATATCAGCCACACATTCCCTTGAAGAAACATGTTGAAACTCCACTTCCTTTGCCATGACTTGTTCTCTCACAAAATGATATGCCACCTCAATGTGCTTTCTCCTTGCATGAAAGATGGGATTTCTTGCCAATTTTTGGGCTGAAATGTTGTCAAAAATGATGATAGGACTATCTAAAAAAATTCAGCAAGTGAAGATCTTTCACCATCCTCTTGATCCATAACATCTCCTTTGTGCAAGATGTAAGAGCTTTGTACTCGGCCTCACTAGTTAACAAGAGATAGCTCCATCACCTATAAAGATAGCATGTGCACTTATGGATTTTCTATCCATTTGATCTCAAGCAAATTTTGAATCTAAAAATCCAAACAAGTTAGATGATGATCCCAAACAATGACAAAATCTCTTGTTCCCAAGATGTATCTCAATACCCTCTTGCACTTCTAATGCTCCACATTAGGATTTTTCATAAATTGGCTTAAGCTACCATTACAATAGCTGAGATCAGGCCTTGTGATAGTTAGATATATGAGTGAACCAACTAGCTTCCTATAGAGAGTAATAGCTTTAGAATAAAATTAGCATACTTCTCTTGACAAATGGAAGTAATTTCATAAGTTCTTAATACCTCTATTCCCAAGATATAATGGAAAAGACCAAGATCATGCACCTCAAACTCCTTTTTGAGTGCAATCTTGATATCATCGATATCTTGATTGTTGCCTCCACTCAATATGATATCATCCACATAGATTAGAAGAATAGTAACATCATTTCCAACAAATCTATAGTAAGTTAAATGATCATACTCCCTCATCATGAAATTTTGAGAAAGTAAGAAAGAGTTAAGCTTAGCATACCAACTCCTTGGTACTTGCTTAAGACCATACAAACTCTTTTTTAGAAAACAAACATGATTAGGCTTGCCATGTAGAAAACAAACATGATTTTCCATGTGAAATATAGCCCTCGGGTTGCTCCATGAACACTTCCCTCAAGATCCCCATTGTGGTAGATGTTGTAGTGGTTTGCCCCGCTGTATATGGCAGCATTCCAATATTTGGTTCGTCATCAGAATCTTCATTCTCCGCTCGTATTGCATCGTCCATAGCATGTTGTAAGGACATATACTCATTCCAGCGTTTTAGCTCGCATCTACTCCTTTTAGGTAGACCTGCTAAAAACCATATGATCATGGCATCAATATTGATTAATTCAGGATCACACTCAGATCTGAGGTGTTTTCAATATAATCTCGTACTCCTCTCTTTTCCATTTTAATTTTATTTAAAAGTAGGAAAGGATCTTCCATAAACTTTCTGGGTTTGAATCTTGTGATGAGGCCAGCTTCTTCCCACAATCCATGCGTTTTGTTTCATCTTGGTTATACAACCAATCTTGTGCGACTCCAATTAAGGCCATATGAAATAGCTTAAGTTTATCTTGTGGAAAAACTTTGCCATAAATCTCACATGATTCCGAATAGATTTTGAGAAATCTGACTGGATCAGATAACTCATTATACTTTGGTATCTGTAGCCGAGGTGATCTGAATCACACCTATGTCCAGTGGAATGGGCGAAGGTTCTTCTTCTATTTTTTAGGGTTTTTGGTGGTTTTGTGATTGTTTTTGTTTTGTTTATGCAAATCTGCTAGGAATTAACCTTCGCCCTTCAAACTGAAGTTTCTCTGTATGAAGCCGGTGCTGTCTGCAACTCAACGAAAGTTCTTTTCCAAGGAAAAAAAGTTATCAAGACTGATGATGATTTTGCCTCCTTTTTTCACCAAAAATGGCAGAAATGAATGTTTTTCTATGTTTTTTCTGATTTCTCAAAACCAAATGGACCTTAAGAATGGTGATCTGTATGACTTCGCCTTCCATAATTATGTGATGACAACCCACTAAGACAAGTTCTAGGACACCAACTTTTTGTGCAATTTTGGTCAACTCTTGGAAATTTGTTCAAAGATCTTGTTCATATGCTAGACATGAATACGTTCTCAAGTTAATACGATTAGCGAAAAAACATATTTTTGTTAAAACAATGTGAATGCCAGATTTTTAAAAGTGTTGCTAGCTTTTTGTGGGCTTGATCTAGATGCCTTGATCTGTCAATGAGAACTGTGTAGAGATCATCTCTAAGGTTGTGCAAAGGACAGTGTCTCAAGCCTTCATAGATGGGTTATATGTCCACGTATAATTTACTTGCTTTGCTAATATGGAGGTCAAAGTGTTTAAAAGTTGTAGCTTGGTGCAAGATGGAGAATGGAACATGCTCGATGATTAAAAATAATGTAAAGCAAACATGGATGGTAAATTTGAAGTACAAGAGTATAAGATGTTATTACAACATAGCAACATTCACTAGAGAGATGAGCTTGCACACATATGATCTTTGTCAAGGATATTCAAGAAGGTTGGGTATATTTGTTGCAAAATAAAGAGTGGAATGACTATTTGCCATAGGTGTTCTATGTACCTGCTAGATTGAATTTGCTAGTCTTGGATTGTAAGCAAGAGTTGTAAAGCTTAATGAATTCAAGATGGAAGCTGAGAGGGAAGCAGACGAAGTCATAAAAGAGTGATAACAAAAGTAGCTTCCACAACTGATTCTATTTTTCAGTTGAAGTTAAAATCAATTTCTAGAAAAGATTGAGATAAATCACAGTGGAGAAAACTGAATAGTGCACGAAAGAGGGGCAAACAGTGCTACTCCAAAATTTCCTACTAAAATTGCATAAAGGCCTTTGGATCAATTCAGCTATTTGGCATCATTAAGTACAATATACCTTCAAATACTGATGCATTTTTTTTTTCAGAACCATTAGGAAGGTTACCAACATCTAGAAGAGCTGGCTTATGCTTAAAAAAAGACATAAAGTAAATTGTCTCATTTTTCAAATATAGAATGTGAAATATAAGCTTTAGAACCAAAAGCTCGTGATGTATTTTGAAAAATTCAAAACATTTATCATAGGATAATCTTTTGAATTTGTGCACATTACACGTATAACCATATAGGACAGAAAATATCTATCATGCTGAATAACCAATAGATTTCTTACCGTTTGCTGTACCTTATGCTACTCGCTTGTGTAAATTAAGTTTCTCATGATAGTGTCATTTCACTGATTTTTTGTATATGCTTCTCAATCCAAATCGTAATAATATCAAGCTAGCCAAATTTTACTAAATTTCAGGGCCCTATGGCACACCAGGATGTCCTCTTTTGATCAGTTCTAAGGACAGTTGAAATTTAAATGGCATGCTCACTTTAGAAGCCACTTCAACAACCATGTGTTGCATTGAATGCCATACATAGAAAATGCACGAGCTGGCACATGCTGCTCATGGCTATGTTTTTAAGCCATTTGAATCACATGTTGATGTATCTGTAACATTCCACTATGATATCATTACAGATTCACCTTACTTTGACTTCTTCTTTGAGCTTCTTTTAATCTGTCTTTCAAGATTGCAATCCTGCCAGAGCTTGGAAGGTTCAATGCCATTAGAGCTCGTCTTATTGCAACTGAATCCATAGCTTCAATCTGTTCATCTGATAAAGAAGCTGATAAAGAGCTCGGTAATGGAGGAGGAGCAGGTTCAGACCCACCAAGGATTCGTGGAGGAGACTTCCATGGAATTCGTTTTCTTGCCTGCCATTATAATAGCATAAAATTAGTTACAGAAATAACTGTCAACTCAAAGATCCAAAATTCATCCCATCAAGTAGAACAAAGGAATGAGGCTTCAAGTAGTACTATATTAGATTATAGTGCATTCTGTAGGAGCCATGTATTGTACCAAACTTGAAAAGGTGGTGAGATAACTCCCGTGATTTATAAAGATTTCATCATTGGTTATGTACTATCACCTAACATGAGTGGCTAATAAATTAAGATAACATGATTGGATACAGCTTTGTAGCCTTTGCTCTACCTTACCATCTTCTACAGATAGCCTCAGGAAAGTTCTTTTTACACTTCAATTGTTTGCACTCACACCCATGGATATTTCTCATTGATATACAGGTTGATGCTCTATGACAAGATTTAACAGTCTTTGACTCCTGTCCCTATGTTCTTATTATTACTACCCACTTCACAAGTACAGCATTGAATAAATAGATCAGCTCTTACAGAACTAACATCTTCAACGACATTTTAGTCCATCTTGCTGGTTCTATTAATAATCTTTCCCCTACTCTTCTACAAAAAGAATTAGCATGATCAAAGTGATCTTCAAAAGCATCCTAAATCTCACTGACCTTTTTCATGATATGCAGCTTGCAACACGTGTCTTTGATTTCCTTAACCCCCTAAAACGCTCCATGTTATACCATATGGCCAAAAGGGGAGACTTTTGTGCTACAAAACACCATATAAGCATGCTTGAAATTGGAGGGTATGGAAGCTCTAGATACTCTTTTGTGAAAATCCTTTTTCATTTTGTTTTTGGAATCTTTGAATGAGAAGGATTCTGTAGGAGAGAAGTGCAAAGCATCTTGTGCTGATTTCTACAGTGTTTCTTTATTGGAAAATGATCGAATTCCTTTAGTTGCTCTAGATGCCTCACTATATATGGGCTCATTACTTGGTATTTGAGTAATTTCTAGGGCATAAAAGAGCTCTATTTAGGAGAACATATCGATGTTGAGTCCAGGTTCTGACTTAAGAAAGCAGGCATGCAATCTAGCTTTTCTACATTTGTACAAAGACCAAGGCAGTGAGTTTCTATTCCTTCGCCAGGGGTGAAGGACATACTCAATCATGATGAAGGCTAACACAAAAAAGCAAGGCACTCAAATGAAGTTCCAACTTTATAGAAAAATATAGAAAATCTATTCATTATTTTTTTTGCCTAGAAGAGTATGGTTCCCATGTTGCTCCCACAAGAAATTGGTTTCAACATGCCATCTTTCTAGAATGACACAATTGTCTCACAGCCGAGCTTGTAGTTCATGAAGATCACAAGCTCATCCCCCAATGCCTGTTGCACGTTGAGATCTAGAAAGAGCATCTGAACGTAGGATAACCACCCATCAGCTAGCTCAGATTCTTGGAACTATTCACAACATGAAGAGGCTTATGGAGCCACAACATTCGCTTTGCCATATGCATAGCCTTTACCTCATCAAGCATATGTATTCCAGATCAAGGTTTCGACTTTCAAGATTTATAAGACTCATAACTCAACACTGAAAATTCAAGAATCCAATTTCAGTTTTCAGCAACAATCATCAATGAGAATTTAATGCTCAATAATCAAGAATTAAATGATCAAAAAAACCCTAAACTGTAATATTTACAAGCTATATTACTTAATACAAACTATAGATTGAGGATAACGTCTAGAGACTCAACTCTATGCAACTATTGAGCTACTTGTCCAGTCTGTCCATATACTTATAGAAAAGACCCATAGGTGATCCTTCGCTATCAGTAAGGCACAAAACATAGCAGCTACATCGGTACTACAATTAACCTAGCCTCATCCCAAAATGGAGATGATTGTACAATCATCTCAAAACAGACATGGAGCAAGGGCTCTCATGATCTGCTCCATTGTGCCCAGTGGTTGGAAACAACCATCTACTTAAATGTATTGTGCATTTAAGTAGAAACTTCAAAAGAATGAAAATATAAAAAACAAACCTCATGGGGGCAAGTTTCCATACTCAAGGGATTTGAACCCTTTGCAGATGGCAAGGAACTTTGACCAATTGGGGACAAGTCTCACCATGAACTATATTGTATCCACAATAACTTTGACCCAAGACAACTATGCAATATCCTCAATTGATTGTTCGAGACAATGTAAAGCACATGGGCGCCAAAAAATGTGTATGCCTTGTTCAATAGTGTCTCCATCAAGGCATTATCTGTGATCACCTACACCACCTAATTGAATAATTTTAGACTCTATTTTACAATGAATTTTAAAACACAATTGACTAATTTAATATCGTAGTCATCAATGTACATAGTGCACACAACATCACATTGCACAATGAGGCATAAAACAATATAAGTGATGATTGATTACTTGCACCACATTGTTGGGTCTCAGATCCTCGATGATTCCACCATCGGGTGGTGAGTCAACAATATGAATTCCATTTTGGAATCATGCTTGTCAATTTACGTCCTTATCAAAATTCCTAGCATTCACTTTCCTTATGTCAATACATATAACGGGTATTCCAGGTCTTTGTCATGCTGCAGCCTATGGCATTAACAAGAAACAATCTCAACAGTCCCATTGTTTCAATGGCATAGCACTCCATGCTGTTGGAGTTTAATTTGACTCCTCACCTAATTCTATCTTCTGAGAAATCGTATCTACTATACATACTCATCATAACAGCCTACAGAAATGAACTGTTAATCGAGACAATTTGCAGTTTTACATGCATATCTGAATAGTCTACAAAAATACATAGAAATTCGAGACAGAGTAAAGGTCAACACAATTTGACCCCGATACTCAATATTCGAGTTCGAGTCAAAAAACTCTTATCGAATTGACTCAATATCAACTATTGACTATCGAGATGATTGTCAACTATCGACTCACTATCGACTATCGACTTGAACTATCGAATCGACCATAATCATGGTACCACTCAAGATGGAGCATTTCCTATGCTGAATCCAATGCATAGTATGTCAATGTTCGATCATGCTATTGTATGCAGATACTTATCATTGTCCTCCTAATTGACTATAGTTCATAATGCAAAATGTACTGATAAGGTTAGTCTCTTCTTGTAAACAGTCACTTAGTGTTAAACATATCGTTTACAAGAACTGATTAGACGATAAACTCTGTTACTTTGTATATATAAGACACAGAGTGGATGATAAGAATAAGGCAAGTAATCAAGCAATCAATCATAACAGATTATCTGAGTCATTAGAATTAGAATCTATTGAGAGAGAGAGAGAGAGAGAGAGAGAGAGAGAGAGAGAGAGAGAGAGAGAGAGAGAGAGAGAGAGAGAGAGAGAGAGAGAGAGAGAGAGAGCAATCTAAGAAAGTAGAGAGATTGACTTATCTGTCAGTTGCATCTTCGATCAACAGAAGAAGCATAGTAGGATCATAGCACTTAGCGCACAACTACTATGAAGCTTATCAGTCACAGGATTTTCTTTCATGATCTGATCATTGTATTCCAACAGCTTTAATTTTCAAATTCTCTATTATCTATGTATGTGTTAATCATAGTCGAACGCTCTTATGTTCCTTCTCTCTCTCTTTTATCTGATACTCTTATTCCATAGATTAACATAGTATATCTGACGAAGAATGCATGGCTGTCACAGACTCCTAATTATTCGCACTCTTCATCGTTGTCGACGACACCTACCTAAGATATCCTACTAAGTTAAACGAACGATCTAACTATCTAGCGATTGTCTGAATATCGAAAGATCGATCCTTATAATTTATTGTTTTTCTTCTTGGGAGAACCGTTTAGACACTCCGCTGCATCATCAAACATCTCCCAACACGTGGTATCAAAGCAGGCTCAAATTATCTATCGAGTTCACGATTATTGCTAGTCTCTATCTAATGTCATTCTTTAATCATGGAAGGTTCAACCTCTGAGATCCGATTGATCAATAAGTTCAATGGTGATGATTTCCACATGTGGAAGTTCAAAATGAGGATGATTTTGATCTACAAGGAACTATGCCAAACCGGTTGAACCAGAATCGCTGACCACTTGGGAAGCGAAGGATGGCAAAGCCTTAGCCATCATATCCCTAAATCTGAAAGATTCGCAAATAGCTCATGTAGCTAATTGTTTCACTGCCAAAGAAGCGTGGGGCATTTTGACTGGTTTGTATGAAACTACAAATGTCACCACTCGTCTCTTTCTAAGAAAGAAATTCTTATCCCTTAAAATGAGTAAATGAACTTTAGTCAGTTATCATCTTAATGATTTCAACCCCTCGACTTGCAAATGTTGTTACACCTATCACGCAACAAGGAGAGCTACCTACCCAGCAAATGATGATTGTTCAAAGATCTGCTCGAATCAGACAAGAGCCTAGTCAATTCATCCCTCAAGCATTCACAAGTCGTGATGAACCTGCCTTAGTTGCAGAAGCCTTGTCGAAATCAGATGTAGACAATTGGCATATGGCCATGAACGCTGAGTATAATTCCTTAATGAAGAACAAAACTTGGAGTCTTGTCGACCCTTCTGCGAATGTGAAAATCATCGACACTAAGTGGATATTCAAGTTGAAGCTTAACTCAGTTGGATCTGTATCCAAATGGAAAGCTCAACTAGTGGTGAAAGGCTACAAGCAATCATATGGAATACATTACACTGAGACTTTTAGTCCAATCGTAAGGGATCAATCTATTCGAACACTGCTGACTATCGCAACTGCAGAAGATCTGGACATTCACTAGGTGGACGTTCAGATAGCATTCCTTAAGGGATACATACAAGAAGACATTTGTATCTATCAACCAGAAGGTTACATCCTTCAAGGTCAAGAGCACAAAGTCTGCAAATTGCAGAAGGCCCTCTACGGGTTGAAGCAAGCTCCAAGTGCCTAGTTTGAAAGAATAGATCTATTCTTGTTGCAACATCAATTCACTTCTAGTTTTGGAGATTTGAATGTGTATCTACAATATAGAGGCTCAAGCTATGTTGAAAAAGCACTTTATGTTGATGATTCGTTAATCATCTGCATTCGAATCAACTATTGCATGAGACCAAAGCCTTACTATCAAAGGAATTTGAAATGATTGAT
Organism: Diphasiastrum complanatum; assembly: GCA_029204225.1. Lineage (NCBI taxonomy): Eukaryota > Viridiplantae > Streptophyta > Lycopodiopsida > Lycopodiales > Lycopodiaceae > Diphasiastrum > Diphasiastrum complanatum. The sequence continues at coordinate 62,720,506 of CM055099.1, read as the reverse complement.
TTGGGCCTAGTACACTGCCTACTTAGCATTGAGATCACAAGAGACCGAACGAGCAGACTCACCTATGGATCCAAGATTCAAACTATCGAACGACATGTGCCCGAAGACTAAGGAAGAGCAGAAGGAAATGTGCAAATACACCTACCAGTCGATCATTTGCTCTCTCATGTATGCCATGATCTACAATTAAGTTTGATCTTGTCTTCACAATTAGCACACTGTCTCTACGTGTCGAATCCAGGCCTACCCCACATTGGAAAGTTCTGCAAAGAGTATTGAGGTACATACAAGCCACAAAGCATTATGCTTTGTGTTATGATGGAAATTCAGTGGATGCACTAATCTTGAAAGGTTATTCAGACTCAGATTGGGCTGGAGATGTGGATACCAAGAAATCCACCTTTGACTACTTATGTTTTCTTGTAGGAGGACTCATTTCATGGAATACTCGAAAACAGAAATGCATTTCCTTGTCCTCTATTGAGTCCGAATATGTTGCAGCCACTTCCACTGTTTAGGAAACCTAGCTCAGAAGATTACTCCAGGATCTAAAATTTCAAACTGAAAAAACCAATTTTAGCAGGGAAAATTGGGCATACTTTGTTCCTACAGCTCCAGCGCATTTTTTCAGAAGGATTTTCGCTCATAACTTTCCGGAACCTTCTCAGATCCTGATCAGATTTTGGGAGCATGTTCCTAGTATCAATAGCAATTCTATAGAGCCATCATACGCCGGTTTTGGAGCAGATTTGCCTCTGTTTCACTAAAAAGTTGGTTTCCAAGCAAAAAACAGGTCAGATTTTTGGATTAGACATAACTTCTCCGATGTATCTCCGATTTCTGCTGTTAAGGTTTCAGATTGGGCCTAGTAGGAGGGCGACCTACTGCCAATTGACCGTTTGTGAAAAGCTTTTGCCGTTTGGAAGAAATTCGACATAACAGACCGCTTTTTTCCTGTTTTTTTCAAGATTTGGTGCCCAAAAAAAGTTCTTTACCGACTTTTGTACCAGTGTAGGACGCAAGGGAAGTACTACCTGTCCTTGGCTTTGTTACTTTCCAGTTGCCTTTTGTCTTTTTCAATTCTAAATTATCAATAGGCTGAACATTTCCTTTTTCCTGACTGTGTTTCAATAAGTGCAATTTCTAGCTTGATTCCGTGTTGTCTCTGTTTTTTGTTTCATAATGGAAGATGATAGAGTTGATATTCCGCTCAGTCCACCTGTTGCTCTTCCATCACCACCACCCAGCCCTGTGCTTAGTCCTACCCATAATCCGCCTACAGTGGCTGCCCGTTCGCCTGCTAGTACTTCCCCTTCTGTGCAAGCTCGCATGGATAGTGTGGAAAAGACCGTCGCAGAGATGCGAGCGATGATGGTAGCTGGTGGTTATGCGTCTTCCTCGCAGCATGCTCCACCTTATCCGTCTTCTCCTGTTCGTCCTATGTTACCTCCACCCTATCCAGAAGACAAAGATATTAAACCTACCCGTTTCGCTGGAAACACTCCCCAACGCAATACTGATATCGTAGATCAGTGCTTGCATAAGTGGGAAGAGTTTTTTGATTTGAAGCAGTCCCCAATTGATGAGGGTTGGCAGGTCTGCAAAGTTGCTTACCATTTCACTGATTTTGCTGACAGGTGGTGGCGTAAATTGTTGAAGTCTAATCAGGCTCCATCCACCTGGCTTGAGTTTAAGCGAGCTTTTAGAGCTCAGTTTATTCCTCCACATGAGCATGTGCGTGTGACGGATGCTTGGCTTCTGCATCGTTAGAGGCAGTACATGGTGCAGGAATATGTTGATAGGTATCGTGAGACGCTTATCAAGATTCCGAAAGAGATTCCCGAGTGGCTAGTAGTCCACAAGTTCATACTTGGCCTTCGTGAAGAGTTGAGACCTTCAGTGCTTAATGAAGGGTGCAAGGCCTTAGAAGAGACAGTTGCTACAGCTCTCAACTTTGAAGGTAATGTGCGCACCAAGGCTGAATCTGGAGCGCCAAGCTGGCCTCAGAAGAAGGGTTCGCGAAAGTCTGGCCAAGCTGGTCAGAAAGGCTTTTCGCAAAAGGATCCTATCTAGATGCAGCAGACTTTGAAGCGCAAAGCGGTATCTCCTTTGGCTCATCAGGCTTACAATAAGTCTCCTCTCAGTCCAAAACAAAGGGACAAGGCCAAGAAAGACGGATTATGCTTTTTCTGTCTTGGCAAGCATCTTGTCAAAGATTGTCCTCGCCGCACGGACATGAAGCTCCATGTTTTACAACAGCGTCAAGATAAGGACAAGGATGAGGAGATTTTGGAAGACTTATTAGTAAGCGACGATGAGTAGGCAGCCTGTATAGTTTTTCTTTCTTTTGCATGTATATAAAGTTTGGACATGAGGGTTTGTCTCATGTTTTAAAAAGGGGGGGAGACCATTTGTTGAGGGTCCTCTTGTTACCTGTATGCAAATAAAGAGAATGGAGATTCAATATTTGTGGTTGTGTTATGTGAATGTTGTTTCCAGTTTTGATTCTTATGTTGGTAATAATCAGATAAGCACACTCACTAATAAATCACAAGAAGCTTCATTTACTTTTGCATCCCCTAGTGCACATGCACGATATGCCAGAGGGATTGCCGCCTAGTCGGAACGTTGATCATCGTATTGAGCTCGTTCTAGGGGCAAGTCCGGTATGTAGGCCTCCTTATAGGATGAGCCTAAAAGAGGAAGAGGAAGTCAGAAAGATGTTAGAGGAGTATCTCAAGCTGGGGTACATTCGTCCAAGTTATTCACCTTTCGCCTCTCTTATTTTACTTGTTAAGAAAAAGGATGGTAGTTTCCGGATGTGTGTAGATTACAGGGGATTGGATAAGATCGCTGTAAAGCACAGGTATCCGATGCCCAGGATTGATGATCTACTGGATGCGTTGCAAGGTGCAACCATTTTCAGTAAGATAGATTTCAAAAGTGGATACCATCAAATACGGATTTGAGATGAAGACGTCCAGAAGACGGCCTTCCGAACCCGTTTTGGTCATTATGAATTTTTGGTTATGCCATTTGGGTTAACCAATGGCCTAGCCAGGTTCATGATGCTCATGAACGATGTCTTGCGAGACTATATGGGCAAGTTTGTCGTCAATTTTATTGACGATATATTGGTTTTTAGTAAAGCGGTCGAGGAGCATGAGGTTCATCTCAAGACCGTATTGGGCAAGTTACAAGCTTATGTCTTGTATGCCAATGCTCAAAAGACAGAGTTGTGTAAGACTCGTGTCGAAAATTTGGGTCATAGTGAAAATTGAGGGTATTTCGGTTGACCCAACCAAAGTGGTGGTTAAGAAGTGGCCGAGGCCTGCCGATATACGCCAATTACAATCTTTCTTATGTTTATGCAAGTTCTACCGGCAGTTCGTTAGGAACTATTCCAAGGTAGCTGCTCCTTTGATGGACCAGTTATGGAAAAACAGCACTGTAGATTGGTGGGTTGCTGAAGCTCAGCACAGGTTTGAGAACTTGATGGAGGCGCTGGCCACGGCTCCAGTTCTCAAGTTTGTTGATACCCAGAAACCGTTTGACCTAGAGACGGATGCAAGTGGCATTGCCGTAGGTGCAGCCTTGAGCCAAGATGGTATACCCGCACAGGAGCAAGAGCTGTATGCGAGTACATGCGCTCAAGGTGTGGAGACATTATTTATATGGCGCCGAGTTTTATGTGTACACAGATCATTATACTTTGAAGTATTTTGCATTCAGCCAGATTTGTAAGGCCGCCAAGCTCGGTGGGCCGAGCTGATGCAGGAATTTCATTTGGAAATTCGCTTCCGAGGAGGGAAGGAAAATGTGGTCGCTGATGCACTATCGTTGGTACTGCATCAGATGAGCCTTGCCTGTAGTTGACAGTGATCTCATGGAGGAGATCAAGAGGGCTCAACAAAAGGACCCACATTGTCAGTGTGTGTAGCCTATGCATGCAAGTTAGTCGACCAAGCGGAAGAGTCAGCCTTGCCTGTCGCTTCCGTAGAGGAACACACCAATACTTATTTGACATACATTGTGAAGGAAGGTATGTAGTTGAGAAAACAGAAAAGTATTCGTGTCAGATGTGAAGGATCTTCATCGTAAGATAGTTCATGAATGCCATGATAGTCCCTGCGCAGGGCACCTTGGCATTGATAAGAGTAGTGAGCTTTTGAGAAGGCATTATTTTTTGCCACGATTGCAGCGGGATGTAAGAGAGTACGTCCAGCGTTGCACGGCTTGTCAGGTGAACAAGGCCGAGAAAGTAAGTCCTCTGGGCTTGCTACATCCACTTGAGATACCTACAGGAACGTGGGAAAGCATCTCTATAGATTTTATTGTTGGGCTACCCAAGACCCAGAATGGATTCAATTCCGTTATGGTAGTGGTAGACAGGTTTTCCAAGATGGCTCATTTCATCGCAACGACCAAGAAGGTCACAGCTCCGCAAGTGGCTGAGTTGTTTATTCGGAATATTGTCAGGTTACATGGTCTTCCGAAGTCCATAGTTTCTGACAGGGATCCCAAGTTTACGGGAAATTTCTGGATTGAGGTGTTCGCCAAGTTGGGAACACAGTTGCGGATGAGTAGCTCTGAGCATCCTCAGACGGATGGCCAGACAGAGCGAGTGAATCAGATCTTGGAAGATATGCTTAGGGCATATGTGAGTAGTAGGCAAACAGACTGGATAAAGCATTTACCGCTATTGGAGTTCGCGTACAATGATAAGAGACATGTGTCCACTGGATTGAGTCCATTTGAGCTCAATTATGGTTTCAGGCCACTGAGTCCTGCAATCATAGGAATTCCACATAGGGTACCTAGTGTTGTAGAGTTTTTGGCTCAGATGCAGCAGAAGCTAGAGTTGGCACGAGATAACTTGTCCAAAGCTGTAGCTAGGGCAGAGAGTTATGCTCGTGAGAACCGTACCTATCGGGAATTTGAGAATGGAGATTGGGTGTATTTACTAGTTTCTTCGAAGTCGAAGGTGCTACGCACAGGAAAGTGAGCCAAGTTATCTCCTAGGTATTGTGGACCATGGTTGATAATTAAGAAGGTGAGCCAAGTAGCTTATAAGCTACAGCTACCTGTGGGATGCAAGGTGCATCCAGTATTCCATGTTAGCAAACTGAAGAGATGTTTGCACGATGGCGATAGCCTGGTGGAAGGTCTAGTGTCCCTTGAGGGGAAAGACACCACAGGTTATGGGCCAGAAAGAATCCTAGATCGAAGGGAGTGACAATTGCGGAATCGTCTCCTTCAAGAGTATCTAGTAACCTGGAAAGGGCATCCGTTGTCAGATGCTACCTGGGAGACGCGACAGGTGTTGCAGAAATCTTACCCAGAGTTTGTCATCGAGGACCGATGACTTGCCAGAGGAGGGAAGGATTGTTAGAGTCCAGTGACGACTCTATCATGACCTCGGCACGGCCGGTTACCAAAGGGCCTGAGGCCAAGTATTGGCAAGGGCCGGTGACCGAGGAAGACATCTGTCCCAGGTTGGGACCGGTGCGTCACGAGCAGTGACCCGGTGTGGCCGCCTGACAAGTTGTCAGAGATGTGATGTGTCTTGACCGTCGGGACCCTAGCCGTCAGTGACGAGATGCTAGCCGACAAGAAGTCGGGGTGACCAAGAGGGTCACAGGTCTTTGGCGGGGCACGAGGGTGGTACCCTATGAGTCACTCGGTATTCACAGGTCATAGGGGCCAGGCATGCCAAGTGGACTGATCACCCACAGGTGGATGCCATGTGCCAGTTGATGGGAATAGCAGGTAGAAGGACTCAAGGAGGGGGTGCCTATGGTTGGGAGGTTCATTCTACACACCGGCTTCTAGGATTCACGAGCTTGGAGAGACTGGCTTGTGACATTCTCTCTGTCTTTATCTGCTACTCTTCCATAAATTAACATAGTATATCTAACGAAGAATGCATGGTTGTCATAGACGCCAAATTATTCGCACTCTACATGGTTGTCGATGACACCTACCTAAGATATACTACTAAATTAAACGAACGATCTAGCTATCTATTGATTGTCTGAATATCGAAAGATCGATCCTTATAATTTATTGTTTTTCTTCTTGGGAGAACTGTTCAGACACTCCGCTGCGTAATCAAACATCCAAAAAAACACGTTTCTTGCCACCTATTTAGAATTCACTACTAAGTGCTCAATGGATAAGCTCTAAAAATTATTAAGGAGGTTGACCAATGTGCAACACAATTGATGGCATGCAGTCTGAAGTACAGTTTGCATGACAAGGATAAATTTTGTAATTTGTATGTAAAGCTTATGCTCTTGAATTGTTGAAAAAAGCCTATTGCTTATCGTCTTAAGCTACTACAAAAGATAACAGCTAGAGAATCCTTGCGAGTATGTCATTTCCTATTTTGATGTGTACCTTTGTCACGAGTTCCTCGAGCTGTTTATAGGATGGTCTTTCGGGGACTATCGCAATGATTTCACTAGTACCATCCCAAGCCATCAAATAAACCTGCACCAATCATCAGTATTTCACAGACCTCAATGTTTTCCACAGAAATCAAGTGATCAAAACTACCAAGAGCAATGGATAAGAACTTCAAGAGCAGAGGCATCCTACATCATTCCATGAAAGTACCATCATATTGAAGAGAGCCTGCTGCTAGCAAAACATCAAGATGTCATTCCATGCTATCGACTGAAAAAGAGAACACAACAATACAATTTGATAACTCGAAAAGGTTTGGGTTAGTCTTCATGCATTTTGTTTCTTATTTATGTAAATAAATGAGATAAGAAGTTTTTAATTTTGGTTCCAAAAGTGGTACATAAAATGAAAGAGTATGTATAACATTTAGTGGGAGCTTGAATATGTCTCTTGAACATAAATTAGACGTATCAAACTTATTAACTCTGCATTGACTGTTTGAGAATTTGCATGTAAACTATCCAATTGCACATTATTCATGTGATCATTCTCACAATTAACTAAGGCATAAATTAGTAAACATCAAAATAGTCAATCTGGTCTTTGAAATCGCTTGGCTTTAAGGGAGTCCACATGAATCATGGAAACACTATGTTGAGATAGAACTCCATTGTCTTTCATGGTCTTGGTCTACTTATAGACTCCATAAATACTATATCAATGAAGCATAATGACTATAAGAGACACAAGAAATCAATTCCCCATAAGAATGGCCAAGAGCATATGATATAATCCTACAAGCAACAGCAAAGGACTAACCTACCTAATGACTAAAGAAAGACTATATACCAGATCATAAGCTAGGCAATTAACAAATGACAGCCTTATATATAGTATCTAGAAGCCCTTATTGGAACCTTCTAGAGATTAGGGCAACTTACGGTTCTTGGGTCCCATAAGGACATACCCTAAATGGTAATGGTCCAATACCTAAGGGTATACTACTATTCCCAGCATATAACTGGTCTCTAGCAAGCTATTTTCACTTCTTAGGAAAAGATGAGTTATAGTTTCTAGCTCTTGATTTGTGTCTGACTCATGGTATCTAATAAGCTTTCTTCCTTTCTCTACTAACTCAGGTAAGGCATAGGTTATGACTCCTGATTTTTATTAGAATCCATCAATATACTATAGATCACTCAGCCTCGTCCTACTCGAAAAGAGCTGAAACATGGACTACTTAATGCATGACAAAAGTAGAGTTCAATTGCTTATGAATGATGGCATTAATTTGTCTTTCACAAGTCAATTACTCTCATCATTTGCTTCCTAAACTTTTCACATGGTAAGCCTATCGACACTTGTTTAGTCTATGCTCAAAATTCCATTGCCAACAATATCCTGCTAATAAATGATATTTTGTATTATCTCATTAGCTTCATTCAATGATATTCTGCACCCATGCAAAAGTAAACTTCAAATATGCGGAATTTCAATAAGCTTCCGCAACCATGCATTCACAAACCATAGCACCACAAGCCAAACGCATATCTCACAATTCATACAATATATCGATGAGCTTGAGCGTGCTATTGATCAGGAGGGTGGCAATATTCTTATTTCTACCCTATTATATGCGGATAATGTGGCACTACTTTCATCTATAACGGAGGGCTTACAGAGACATCACTCATTTGGCGATAAGACGGGGCTTGACAATACATACCAAGAAGACTCAGATCATGATCTTTAACACTTCTAGGGCCTATATGCAGCACCAAAGTTTCACTTTGGATGGCCAGCACGTGGAGATTGTATCGTCCTACACATACTTGGGCACTTTTTTCATAGGTCCTATATTTGTATGAGACAAGTATCGAGAGCTATAGTGAGGAAGGGTCATGCATCCTTGGTAAGTCTTGAGCATTTATGTTTCCGGAAGTATATTCGGGATGCACCAAGTAAGAGCAATTTGTTTGACATTATGGTTTCGCCTACCGTTATGTATGCTATAGAGGTTTGGTGTACAGGGATTTCTGAGTCAGATTGGGCCAATATTTCTCGTTTGTAGACTACTATGCTTTCAAGCATGATATGGGCTAAGCCATCAATTCCACATCATATTATTCAGGCCAAGTTTCTAGTCATGCCTCCCCAGGTTGAGGTTATTTTTAGGATGATTGTATTTATTCATAGATTATTGAGTCCTCCCAGGTCACGCTATCCTCATTTAGCTCTCCTATCATCTCAGATGTTACATGACAAGGGCCACTAGTTTTCATGGTACTCGCAGGCTTCTCATTTACTATGCACGTATGGCATGACTATCTTAGAGTTACCCAAGGGATGTCATCAGTACATTTGAGGCTTTATTTATTGCGGCCATCTGCAATGGACATGGCAAGGTCCTCTTGGGACTAAGATAGATTCCTACCATTCCCATTTCCTCGAGTTGGATGTTATTGGTATACCATTATTACCCTGGTATCTAGATAGTGATCTCTCACATTGTATACGATTCAAACTGGGACAATTATTGGTTTCCTCACACTAGCTATATATATATATATATATATATATATATATAGACAGGACGTTTCAAGAGCATTCCTCGGGAGCGTAGGATTTTTTAGTTATGCACATAAATGAGGTGGAGTTCGAGGAGCATTTTATTTTTAGGTGTTCATTATATTACGAGATCAGAGGGAATTATTATTGCCTTTTCTGTGAGACTCCTGTCATGCTGCTCTCTTATTTCCTAAGTGGATCCATACTATAGGCTCCTAGCCCCAAATTACCTCTTTTTCTCCAGAAGACATTCTAAAGCATAAATTGAGAGTGAGACATTTTGAGGATGAGTCTGATATCCCGTACCATGATCGACATCGTTATCAAAGGTAGCGTTTACCCATGAGAGCTATTCAGAGAGCCTGGAGATGACAACTCCCTCCGTCTTCATCTTCATCATCTTCAACATCATCTACAGGATTGGGAGCATCTATCCTATCCTACTTCAGTAGAGTGACCTGTTGTTTGACTTTGTATATGTATAGCTCACTGACTATCACAATATTGTTTACATTGAAAGCTCGTCCAGTTTTCACTTAGAATTCATTTGACTTTCCTATAGAACTCATTTAGATGTTTTTAGAGACAAATTTTGATTTTTGAGTCTTTTTTTTTTGAGACATGTTTTCTATGCTCCTACATAGAATATCACACTTGACATGTTCTATTTGGTCTTATATGCTTTTTAGCTTTCAAGGACAATAAAGATCTCTCTCTCTCTCTCTCTCTCTGTCTCTCTCTCTCTCTCTCTCTCCCCCCCTCCTCCTCTCCCTCTCTCTCTCCCTCTCTCTCACGGGGTCACCATCCCTCATTCCACTGATATCACACTCTTAGATCATCCCCACTACTCTCTCTGATCACTCCTTATCCTTCCATTTGGGTTCTATCCCAACTCCACGAACCTCATCTCCCCCCTCCATCGATCGTGCTCCCAGATACATCTTCGCTCACCCTTACATCGAAACTTACCAGGAGGCCCTTGCTTCTTTACTCTATCACTTCCCACATGATAATACATTAGAGTCACAGGCTCGTTTCCTTACCACCTCGCTTCATACAAGCGCTCGTTTTCCTTTCCATCCACACCCCACTATCATGCAACCACACCAGCTCATCCTGCTCAGCCTCCGTGGTTTGATGATGAGTGTCGGTATCTACAACTCCTTGTTACACATCACGTACACATGATCCACGTATTCTCTCCACTGCTCGTCGATCTCTCCACCGTACACTCCGCCGCAAAAAACATGCCTACGAAGAACATAAAGGAAAAAGCCTCGTTGCTTCCCTATTCAGTTCTTCCACTGGTGCCTTTTGGCGTGCATTTATCCCTCGTGCTCCACCCCCTCTTCTTGACGAACTACATGTATGGTCCACCTATGCTACCTCACTCTACACCATACTTACTGACTCGCTCATTTCCATCTCCCCCCATCCCAGTGAATTCACCTTCTTTACCTCTGAAATGGTCACTACGGCCATAAAGAGAATGAAGACCCACCGCACTAGAGAAATAGAAGACCTTGAATCAGAACTTCTGATCCTCTCAGCATATCTACTATCACCCACTCTCGCCACTCTGCTTAGACATGCGACACTCGACACAAGAGAGAGTGAGTTTTTTGCTGCTTCGTTGACTTCAGGAAAGCCTTAGACTCGGTCCCATGCTCCTTACTTATCCAAAGGATACATGATCTTGGTTTTTCTGATGACACTGTTCTTGTAGTGATGGCTCTTGATAAGAGAGTGTTGAGATGTTTTCGGAGTAACAAAGGCATTTCTGATCAGATCATGAGCACTATTGGGGTGAAGCTCTCCCACACTTTTTGGGCTATATATTGAGCTGGAGAGGGTCATTGAGCAGTGTGGTGGGTCTGGATGCAGACTTGGAGACATATTGATTGCCATTCTACTTTACGCAGATGATGTGGTTCTAGTTTCACCTACCATGGAGGGCCTACAGAGACAGCTTGATTGTCTTTATGACTTTTGTTCCAGATGGGGCCTAGCGGTCAAGATCGAGAATACCAAAGTAATGGTCTTCAAAACAGGAACTCCTCTTTGACGGTCAGCCACTGGAGGTTGTTTCATCCTATACTTACTTAGGCATACTCTTCACTAGGCCTACCTTTAGCATGAGACATGCAGCTTCTCCTATACGTATGTACCTTAGCTCAATTGGCCCACTAGAGCTATCCAAAAGTAGGGAGTTAGTTCATAAACATAGGTAATGCTTGATCTACTCATGCTTACTGATTATTATTTGAACTACATGCGAGTTGAGTGAGAAGTTCATCCTATGCAACCATTGTCATCAACTAAATAATTAGTTGCATCAATCTAATATGCTGAAAGCATGGTGTTACTGAATACTAGATGATTTACTCCATACATGTACCATGTAACAATGTTAGGCATACAACTAGTTGGCATGTGACAATGGATCATAATAGCTATAAATGATTTTTCAATTCTGAGAATCCTCTCAAATCAAAACAAGGCACGTACTTCATCTAGAATCTCAGCTCACAAAGCTTGTTCATCTTACTGGAAAGTAAACATTTAAAACAAACTGTATTGAAAGAGGACAACCTTTCTTTATTGTATGCCTTTTAGCACCTGATTGGAATTGACATTCAGACCTCAAGGAGAAGGAAGGAGGTGCTAACAAGCATATTATCCTTACTCAAATAATGAGGTATGTAATTTGGTTCGTAGACTAAAGTACAGTTTCTGCAGTAGGTATCACATGCCTAAGAAGATAATATCTTACATGCCAGTCATAAGGATAACACTTAAGAATGCGTACAACCCCACCAGAACCAGCAATAACATTAGAAGCTTCTCCTATACGTTGCTCCAGTAGCATATAGGTTGTCTCAAATGTTTGTAAGAACTCTTCAGCCTGTCTGGCAAAAAACTTGAATCAGGAAGCAGGTATGCAGTCAAATACCAAGGCATGTGAGTTACAGATCTAGCTCTAAACAGCAGAAAAGTTGCATAACATCCCCACGTTAAGAATGATACTAGAAGTAATGGAGACACAACTTAAAGTAGGTGACATCGTTTACCTCTTCCAAGGGCCAAATCCAAAGTCTGAAACAATTTGTCCAGATGCTCTCCACTGAGGATTAAGTAGAAGCAAAGGTCTATTCTCATCGCTTTCTGCAAGAGATCTGACCTGCACAAAATGTAGAGCTCTCATCTGATAGATTCCTGCATTTTGTGATGCATTTTGGAATATCTGATCAACGTGCAGCAATAATCAAAACAGAAAAAGGAGCGGCTTAAATTTTGGTTCATGCGACCTGACTGGGACCGTAATTCTGGATATACTCCAACTTTAGTATGAAGAGAACGAGAGAACGTGAATTTTGGGATTACCAGCTGTTAAGGTAAACTGTTCTTTCTGTGAACTTCTAAATGTACCTATTGCATTTGCAAGGATCATTTACACCAAAAGATTTGCCATACAGGACTGTGGCATAGGCTTGCATGATAGAGTTAACTCTAGGTTAGGGCTTAGATTTTACGAACTTAGCAGGGGCTTAGGGAACACTGGGGCAAGACAGGAATAGCTACTTATTTTGTAGAAACAACATGCAAAATGAGATGTGATGAGGTTGCTTTCGTGCTTTATAAAACATTCCTAACTTCAAAGGTTTACAATGAACCAAAAATACAATGATATGCATTGATTTAACTTGCACAAGCTACAAACCACTTGTGAAAGACAAGTTAATGGCTACTTTATGGATAAACTGTCAATAATTTAGAAACCATGACCTGGATAATGAGCTAATTCTTTTATCTAGAACTTGAATCTGACAATTGTTAGAAATTCAGCCATACACTACCTGTAAACAATCCTTGATTTGAGGTCCCAATACGATTCTTTGAAGGCCTATAGACTTGTGCTATCAAGGCAGAGTGTGTGTTGCTTATAGCACTCTCTGGTCTCCTCCTACATGTTAATCAACCATCAGAAGTTTTTGTAATCTTAGGTGCCTTCCCATGTAGTTGGATTGAGTAAGCTTGTAACATTGACTATTTTTGCTCGTGTCTTTTTAGTTTGAAATGTATCTCTATCTGTAATTGACTAGATTAATATAGCTTTGACGTCTATGCAATGTTATTTTTGCTTCTTTCCAGTTTATTAGTAAGTTGTTCTTTTGATGAGCTGATTGACCACTTTTGAGTTTATTTGACATTGACTAAAATATCAAAAATAAAAAATTTCGGCCATTAGTATCCCCCACCCAAAAGAAAAAGGAAAAAATTTGCGACCTGAAGATACAAAGATAGTTGAAGTTGCTTGTTGACTATAAATGAGTGGGATTATTTGATTACTATCAAAACTGGAATCAACATTCACATAACATACCCACAAATATTGCAAGTCCTTCTTTATTTGCATAGAGGTGATACAGAGGACATTCCTATGGACATGGGAATGCCAGCAGTGCAAGTGCTCTAGAGGACTAAAAGCTGGTGGTAGAACTTTTCGTAGATGAAGTGGTAGAGGATCAATGAATGGTGGTGGAGATTGTGCCAGGTGCAAAAATTTAAAAGGAGCAAGGGATGGTGGTGGAATGTGTTGTAGTTGGGGATATCTGCTAGAAGCCCCTGCTGTTGTTGGCTACTACTAGAGGGTCCCCAAATGGCCCAGAGGGCCCAAGCGTGGCCTTTTTCTCAGTAGAGGGGCCTTGCCGCACTCCTAATGGCCTAGATTGCCCTACTGCTACTAGCATGCTGCCTCTAGACAATGTCTGGATGCTGCTGCTACATAAATAAGTCATGCTTGCTTGTCCCAAACTTGTGAGCGGGTGATGCCCGCTGCTCCGACCACGAAACTCAATGCCGAACAAATGAGCCTTGAGTGGAGTGAGAATGTTAGAGAACTTCAAGCTGCAATAGTTGCATTGTCACCTGCAAGCACCAGAACTATCAGCTATCCCCATTATCAGTCATCTTCACGTCACTCTATAGACCTTCAGAGTCTTTTGAGCCTAGAAACAACATAAAATCCCATACCCCTTAAACCTTAACGACAAACTAAAAGAATGAATTGACGCACCCTAAACTAGGCAAAACTTAAAACGACACTCCAAGTAGCTAAATGTATGCTACAACAACATGCATATAACAAGCCAAAATGATCAAATGAAAAAAAAAATGGTGTACTAATGTTGAGCACACTTATGATGATTAACAACAAAAGATCACATAAATAGATGGAGATAAAGCAATTTTACTCACAAATGTAGAGATGCCAAACTACTGCTGATAACTAAACATGGAAACAAAAAAGTCCGGAAAACAATCTTATTTCATAAACCATCAACTAGTATGCAAAATCGATGGCAATGTTATTGGAAGTACCTGCACCTGCTCCAATCTTCAAATGAGGCTCTGATTTTTTATTATGACTCCATGTTAATTTTCAACAAATCAGTTTCTTTGCTTTTCTCCAAGAAGTTCAACTACAACTTCTTGCTTCTTGACATAGACCCCCTAGGGTATATTCATACCCATGAGAGTCTACTAAAATATTCTAGTGCATTTTAAAGTCCTCTTACTTGGCAATAGATTGTTGTCATTTAGAGGACTTTACAAAATATGTTGCCCTTCCTGGCAATGTAGGTTTCAAATGTTTGAAATGTTGTTGACCTGTTTGAGTGATTTTTTTTGGGTTTTGACCAATCCAAGTGCTAATTTTAAGGGTTAGAAGTCAAATCTATCATAACGTGATTAAACAAACATGTAAATTGAACGAAAGCATTAAATATATTGCAATAGTCATAATATTTTTGCAAAAAACCTTTTAATCATCTATTTAGAATGAAAAATGCTCGGGAGGTGAAAAGTGCTCGAGGACTTCTTTTATTGTTCGTTAGCACTCGATTGGGCCCTATGATTCACATGGAGACTCCTTGACTTTCTATTTGGTGCCCTAGGGCCCAAAAGCAGAAAGTTTAAATTGTCAGGTTTCAAAACGCATTTGAAACGATCAGGTTTCAAATAAGTTTGAAAAGACACTCAGAATGGACCTAACGGATTCATAAGGCCCCTCTCAATAACCAAAGTACTCATTGAAGTAGTAGGGGCAATTTAGCATATTTACTAGTTATGTAAAATTGTAGTATGTTGTACGTATTATGTCAAGAACTGTAATTGTACATGTTGCCTTTTTACGGAGCCTTTTCAAGTGATAAATTTTTTACAATTCCTTACATAGTGGGAAGTTTCAAACATTGGTCCTTTCTTGGCTTGAGACGCCAGCCCATGAACCTACCACCCTTAGGTCAAGTGTCCTAAACGAAGCAAGGACCTCAGGTCAGAACCTTTCACTTCACATAAGGTCCTTTTCTAGTTCCCCCTCTTCCTCATTCACAGTGATAGCCCCCAAGTTTAACAATGATCTCATCTTTGACCTTAGCATCAGCTTATAGAGTACCAAAATCTACATGGATTTGCTTCAAATCATTCTTTTCATGGGGATCTTTGAAATATTGTAAACCCATATTTTAGATACTAAAACAAAAACACAACAAACAGAATGGTTTTTAGTTACCTGCTTCAAGGTTTCAGCAATGGGAAAGACAATAGCCGCAATTGACTTGTCTGAAGGATACAATAGCCCAACTGGATCCATCTCATTTTGGACTTCACCAATGCGGCGTGTTACAATCTCCGTTTTTTGGTCTAGTGATCTTGATTCTTGAAGAAGGGATGCAACAACTTTGCAACATGCTTGAAACTCTTGACTTATTCCACAGGGGTAATCCCTATATGATTGAGAAGATGATGTTAATGTTCCTTGAAACCTTTAGAAGCTCTAATCGTAAAACAGAAACTTTTGGTAGAAAAGAAAATTCATACATCTAGCTAAAACAAGAAATGTAGATGTCACATAGTGAAGAAAGTTCTATGTATTCAACTTATAAAAAATTCGTAGACAATAAAAGAAGAGTACTTGTAATATTCAAAAAACCCTACAAGATTGAGAATGTTGGCACATCAATATTACCAAATTATGATTACAGTGAGGTCAAATTGGACAGTGAACCCACCTCCTAGTGAGAGGAATATGACCAAACAATGTGATGAATAGAAAATGTGATGCATTCTATTGCATTCACAGAGCTTATCTTTAAAGAAGCACCTAGGTTTGTTACAATATCAAGTGAAAATGTGTATCATGCCTATGATGGTAGAAATCATTAAGGTCATTGATGTTATGCTCAATTTTTATCGTGCCATCAAAGCTAAACGTTCGGTAATTCGGTGATTTAGTCTTTTTGCCTAAGATCTGTTATCAAGTTTTGCTAGCTTCAATTGTGAGGCTCAATACAATGAGGCATCAATCATAGGTGGTTCTATGATTGTGCATGTCCTTATTGTCATTAAATTTGTGGCCATACATAAGTTGAGGAGCAATAAGCCACAAGCGGATAGCTCGTGGAGAAGTGTAGCTCAGGGCACAACTTGATGACGGACTACATTTGACATATCTCTACCCTTCAAAGATTAGTGTGAGATGGCAAATTAGTTGTCTACAGTTACTTGTAGATGGGCCTTACTTTAGACAGATAGTTACTGTAATACTGATATACGACTACTTGTAAAATTTCTTGAAGACGGTTTGAGGCTAAGGACTGTTATCGGTGACTTATACACACATGATTTATCGAAGCAAAAGAGTGAGCAATCTAAACGCAAGAAAGCCATAAGCTTTCATTATCTTGTCTGTGAGCAGACCTGCAATTGGATGAACGGCCTAGCAAGAATTATTAGTATAGTTGTATGCAGATTTGTTAGCAAATGCGAACATAGCCATCAATGAAATAGAGATTTTTGCAACAGACTTTTGAGACAATACACTTTATAAGTTGTGGCCAATTTTTTCAGTGACTAGCGATAATCTTCAAGTCACGTGACGAAACTTCATCAATACACCAACACCTGTTAGCTATTCGTCAATACATGGGAAGGAGTTTGCATACAAGCTCTTAACTAACAATTAGTATGACTACTAGCAAGCTTAATTAGTTGTGTCATGTGAGACCAGTAGCAAAGATGCTAGTAATCATAAGCCAATCTGACATGATCAAAAGCATAGATACTAGCGACCATAGGCAACACATCTTCCATACTCAAATCTTCAAATCAGTGCAAGCAAATAGCAGTGATTAGGTTGTGTGTTTAGCGAGGAGATTAGAGGCAACAACATAAAATTGGTATTGCATGTGAATCTGTTGTAGCCCTGTCATCAGTGGTTTGTGAACAATGGCTATCCACATGGAATGACCAACAATTTGTTTAAAGAGTGATTAACCAGCATAGTAGAGTTGCCAATTGACTAGCTCTTGAGGCAACGTGACACCCACAAGTTGCATGCATCAAAAGGAACTGAGTATTTGCATAGCTCAAATAGGGAACTACTGGCTAATATCATCTACATTTGCGTAAAATACGCAATAGGTAACATCTTCAAACCCAAGATACATGGTTAGTAGCGAACTCATTTTCACATGAAATGATTGGTGATCAAAGGTAGTCACAATGACAAAGGAGAATAACATAGCTTCTTTAGGAAGGACTTGATTAGGGAAAGGTAGAAAGCTACTGGAAATGTGCACGGACAGCCACCGATCAAATCTGTCAAGGAACTGCGTTGGAGCTGGAAATTTTGCCAAGTATTGGGGCCAAATGGGGTGTTGGACAGCCACCAAGTAATGCTGCAAGAGATGCTGGAGAAAAAAAAAAAATGCTTCAAGTAAGCTGAATAAAACAGCAAGTATGAGGGTGGAGATGGGCGCTGAACAGCCTGCAATCAAATGTGGAAAATGGCTGCAAACGAAGACCAAAACGGACAAAAGTGACAAGTATGAAAGGGCTGAGCTTGCAAACAAGCTGGACTCATGAGCCAGAAATAATCTGCCAAAAAAAAAAAAAATTTGTTTTCTGGCCGCCAAGTTTAGCAAAAGTACTTCCGCTAACTGTCCGCTAAAGCTCTGCCAAGGAAAATGCTCTTATGGGAGCTCGTCCTCCTCCAAACTGTGCTGAATGTTGCTGAAGCAAAGAGATGAAAGCCCGAAGCAAAGAGAGAAAAAAAGATCAGCAAGGAAAATGGGCGCCCAAACAGAAAATCAGGTATGAAATTCAGCAATCAGGAAAGTGCTCTGATACCAAGTTACGAATACAACCACGACTGATCTAGATCCAAGCTATGAAAGCATCACATAAGCAAGACTTAACTCTAGAAAGCAGGAAAGAGAGATTAAGGAGACTAAAGAGATAGATCAATATCATCAGCTGAATAACAAATGACACAGATTCCCTACTTATAGCCTAAAGGAAGCCCTAAAAAGGAAGCTTCCAGTGGCGAGGGCCCAACTGGGAGGGATAATAGTGCACCCTCCAAGAAGGCCCCAACTCTCCAGTAATATGTCCAAATGTCCAAATAATGAATAATAAGGCCCAAGGCCAACCATAAAGTCTAAGTGTCAATAATGAATAAAAAAGGGCCAAGGCCTGCTTATGCATAAAGTAAAGTAAATGTAAATGGATGTGGCGAATGTAATGAGCCGAGTCCATAACTAGATTGTTGTGGCTTTGTTGGCCAACCTTCTACGACCCCTTCTTCTGGTGCATAAAAGGCACTCTAGAATCAAGCTTGCTTCTGACATTGCTTTCGTAGTTGAGAGTCGTAGCAATTGCCTCTTCCAAGGTCTTACAACATTCATTTAGAACACATGGCCTCAACTTTTCCCAGAGACCAAACACAAATTTATGTACAGCCAGCCAATCAAGAATCTCTTCCAAAATCTTGATGAGCACTTTCCTGTACTTATCAGCAGACTCCTGCACATTGTAGTGTTTCTAATTGCGGATCCATCACACATACATGCTTGTGTGGAGGAATGATTTGAGCCCTAAAGGCCCGCTTGAATTCAACCGAGGTGGTTAAACTTGAGTAATTTTCGCCACCACCTATCAACAAAATCAGTGAAATGGTAAGCAACTTTTTGAATTCTCCAACCTTCATCAGTTGGAGCTCTTTTAAGAACAAAATATGCAATCACTGATCCACCACATCAATAGTTCGCTGCGGGGAATTTCCAGAAAACTTATCAGGTTTGACATCTCTATCTTCTGGGAGTGGAACTGGAGAATCGCCATATATAGGTCACCCTGAGGGTGGAACGTGGGAAGGAAACTGTGGTGGAGGGTACTAGGACGAAGACGCGTAATTACCAACAATGGAGGATAACAGAGTACGGATCTCTACCACGGTCCTCTCCATATTGTCCATGCGAACGTACGCGGACAAAGAAACTCTTGCAGTGGACTCGCCAATCATCGTATCGGGATTACGGTCTGGCTAGTGGAGACTAAAGGATAACTGGTGGACTGGTGGGGATATCGACTCTATTGTCACCATGATGGATTGGAAGCACAGAAACCCAAAGAACTAGACAGGAAAACAAAACAGGAGAAATTTACAGCCAAAGGAAACAAGACACTTCTCTCTACCATAAACAACAAAAGTAAATATATCTTGATTGAATGGCCAAGAGAATGTGGATTGGTCCCTAAGGGCCATTTCACACTACACTGCTCGGCAAGTCCAAAATTTAAAATAGAGCTCTCCCATTGGTCCAGAGAAAAAATGGGCCTTCCGCCCTTTCACACTAGACATGGCTAGGACCCAATGCCACGTAGAGGCAACTCAAAGCCATTTTTTGGGCCAGGCAATGTCCCTTGGCATGTTGAGTTGCCCCTAGCATGTTGGCTTGCATTTTGATGTTTTCCCAACCCTTCACTACTGATATTCCTTTCAATGAAATGC
The DNA here is from genome assembly GCA_029204225.1 of Diphasiastrum complanatum. Taxonomy (NCBI): domain Eukaryota; kingdom Viridiplantae; phylum Streptophyta; class Lycopodiopsida; order Lycopodiales; family Lycopodiaceae; genus Diphasiastrum; species Diphasiastrum complanatum. The sequence continues at coordinate 62,700,675 of CM055099.1, read as the reverse complement.
ATTTCAACTTTGACATTTCCAGTTGAAAGGTGATTGTTTGAAAAAAAAACCTTATAGCACCCTTCAACCTTTTAACATGAAAAGTTTCATACTTGCCTTTCAAAACACAACACCTTAATAAAATGGACCAATCATTTGTCAAGATTCAAATGGGCCAATCATATTGTAGCCCATCATTTAACACTTACCATCCAAATGTGAAATAGGAATGGGTCCATTGCGTGTCAACTCACTTGCCAAGATTCAAAAAATGGGTGGCAAGTGACAGGGCCGGGCAAAGGAACTTGCATCTAGTGTGAAACCACCCTAAATCTGAGAAACTTCAAACACCGAGTCAAGGGCATATCACTTATTATTGGAAATGTGAGCACGAGTATTATGTTACCTACGCTAGAATATAAGTATATTATTTATGTTCTGCAGGGGGTCCACTCAACAATAAACAAGACCTTGCGATGCTTTTGCTTTGTCAATCTTCGAAACGGCTCCCCTTATTTTCAACACCCTGACGGGTGCTGGCACGCGTCAGGGTGGGCCATGCAGGAAGTTTATTTTTTATTTTTTAAAAAACTGGTTGCCTTGGTGCCACGTGTCGGGCACCAAGGTTTATCCCAAAACCGAATCTTTGGGATAAACCAGTACCTATATATAAGTGAACCCACTTGCTTACTCACATGTGTGCAGGTGGATGTGAAGCTGCCCAACGCCACCTGCTGGCGCCACCCACCACCTGCCCGGCGCCACCCACCCTGATACCCACACGTCAGGGTGTTAAAATTATGGGGAGCCTTTTGGAAACACTTCAGTAGGGTCAACCGTGAACTCATGATCCTTTGCAGCGTAAAAGAGCTCATTTTATGAAGTCCTCAATTTGAATTATTAGACAGCGCGAAAAATTGTGGGCTATTTGCTTAAAGCTAGGTTCTCCTTTCATTCGTATTGTGGTAGCCTTTAGTCTTTCACTGCTAACAATATTGAGGTTGTCACAATGCCTGCTGTGAGGCCTTAAGCAAAAACAACTTCAATCACGTAAACAAAAGCTCGGAGCCAAGCTTGCTCTACCTGGGTTCGGTGTCAAGGTAGTTAAATTGCCGCTGATCGACTGGAAGTAGGAACTGAAGCAATTGCCTTTTTTTTCCGTCTGAGATAGCCCTTTGTACTGATTTTCTGGCCTGTCAACATTGAAAAGCACTAAGTAAACTTATAAGCAATCCAGATAGCTAGGTTTCACAAAACTAAATTTGCATTGAGCCTCGCCATTCATTTGAATATGAGATTTTCTCAGTCGCCTCAGAAGCCATGAGAAAAGTTATAAAACGCTCAAGCTCAGAAATAAACGCCAATGGAGATTGAACTACCTTGCATCAATTGCTTGAACTCGATACCTACTAAGAGCTCTTGCGGACAGTAGTACGCAATAGTAGATAAAGCGAAAAAATGAGAAATATAGGGATTGTGTTGTACGTACTTTCGAAATTCTAGTGCAGCATAGTTGTTGCTTGGCATTAATTCCATCCGTTTCTAAACAGAATGAAAATGAGTGACGTTATACCTGCTCAATTGCTTCCTCAACTGTCTGCGGATTCGGACTCTCTAAGCTTCCATCCGCGGCCGAAAATGCTTGTCCTTTCTCAAGTGAGGAGCTTATTCTAACAGGAGAACCTCGTTTGCTGAATGCAGCGCTGCTGCACTTTCTCATACGGCTTAGAAAGTAGACTGAGCTCCCATCATCCAAGCATCTGCAGTTGCTCACACGGCTGTGAGAGTGGACTGAGCTCACACCTGCCAAGCAGCAAATATTGAGATATTGCCAGCACGATTCTCTCCCACTCCAACTGCATCCCCCCAAGAGTGTGGTAGCTGCAGCTGATGTGATCAGTGCCATGGCGCAAGACAGCAAAGGTTTGTCATAACCCACGTATCATAATAGCTGCCAACGCCATATCTATTGCAACCATTGTTTCTAAAATACAGATTGATTGTAAATGTAGAGAATTGAGATAAAATGGAATCCGTGAGTTGACATAAAAGCTAAAAGTGGATTGATTCATTCGTGGAGCTGAACAAGATAAGTGGGATAAGATTTGATGCTACTACTACTAGGAATCTGGTGTCCAAGATGCTCAATCCATGTCATCAACTCCAACCAAGGCCAGATTTTGTTGTGTGAGTGTGTAACCTCTATTCTCCCAAGTATTTCCAACCAAACAACCCACCTAAATCTCTCCCTCATCCACTCATCCAAGGTGAGTGTGAGTACCAAACAACCCACCTAAATATCTCCCTCATCCACTCATCCAACGTGAGTGCCACGGAGATGTCCTAGTGAGTAGAACTTGATAGGTTGAGATGAGCATATTCCCAAGCCAATGGGAGTAAAAACACATCAAGGGAAGAGTGTGTAGTTAGCCATGATTGAGGGTGGAGGCCTCGTCTAAAGATGAAAAAGATGACAATATCATGATATCAACTCTCAAGCATTCCCAAACGTTGGACGAGAGTGGGGCCTTGCACCCTCGCTCCGACAAAGGCAGGCTCCGTGCCTCTTTCAACCAAGGGTGGTGGAGAGCTGAGGAGAGGGGGTATGGGTTGTGGGGAGCATATTCGAAACCAAACGTGTAAAATTAGATTTGGTCCCTCCCCAGGACAAGGGTAGCAAAGACCTAATAGATGCAAGATAGATGATGGCAACGTGAGATGTCCATGACCCTTGGATGAGGGAGGGACCTAGCTACAATTCAAATTAGGAATATGCCACGACTCGATTTAATATTCCAATATGCATAAATTTTATGTCGAGTTTCTTAAAATATACTAAAAGATTCAAATTATCATATCCCTCGAAATTAGTTTGATCAGTTTAAACATGAAAACTTCAACTTAGCAATTATTTCTTGGAAGTAAAAGAGGGTTACCTCTAATTCAAGCAACATATTTTGACTGAATTAGAATATGAGTGAGACAAACGTGTGTTTAGCTTTGTTCAAAGTGTTTGTGTGAGTTCTGCTCTTTCTTGCTTGTAGGTAGTTTGTTGCCAAAGAATCGTCCAACCCTTTCACTTGGCTTTGAGCCCATGAATGCTACATCAAGAGGTCAGACCAAGAGGACATCCTTAATGATGACCATTGAATGTCATACTTATTTTTATGTGCTTGTTTGCACTAGACAAGTTGTCTGAAGATTGTGAGTATCATATATAGCTACATTGAGAAATTTGAATCATGGTGACAAGCATACAGTTAATCTTTGAAGGCATGGTAATAGAAATATTCAAAAGTGCAAACTTCAGAGATGTTTTGGATTGGGAGAATCTATTGCTTATGAGATTAAAGATGCAAAGATAGCAAGGACGAATTGGGAAAGACATCGTGCAATCAACGAAATGACAAACCTAGCTAAATAGTTATTCTTATGACAAAAATTCATAATATGAAAAATTATAGAGGATGTCTATTGTGAAACAGATTGAGAACATCATAGGCATGGCTCACTAGCTGGAGGTGTCAGTGCTAGTGTGGAGAGTGTTACGAGACGGTAACTATTATGGCCATATTCGGTTAAGGACCTGGAATAGTCCTAATATGGTAAACCAGCCCTCCATTCTACATGGTTACATGCACAGGACTCTACTCTCTATATATTGACATAGGGATTATCCCGTCGACATGATTGGGTTTAGGTTACCAGTTTTTCTCTTCTCCTCTTGTTTCACATGGCATGGCTAGGGGGCTAGATCCAGTTTTGATCTAGGATTGGTTGGGCGGTTTGGCTCCATAGTCTCTCCTATTGTGTTCTCCTATCCTCATCTTAGGTGTTATCCCTTTGGGGCTTCATATTGATATCAGAGCCCGGCTGAGATGCAGTTTCTTGGATGGGGTGGAGTTCAAATTTATCAAGGGAAGTTGGAATTGAGTTCACTAATTGCGGATCAAAGCATGGTTAGCAAAATTTGTGGTAGAGTGCACATATACTTAGTTGATTTTGTAAAATTGGATTAGAATTAGTGTTTAATTCATCTTTGATTTTCTGAATCCTTGAGATTGTTCCAACACATGTACAGAATGTGCGTGTATAGATCAAATTGCTTATCTAATACCTTGAACCTGCTGTTGTAAATTCAATTATAACAAGATTTGGTTAATTGCTTTGGTCTATTGTGTTCTTGGAAATTGGTTTTACACATAACTAAATTGGTTATTGATGGATTGGTGGTAACCAATTTATCCAGAAAAAAAAATTGAACCTTTAGTAATGTTGTATTATGAGACTAATCATGCTCCTGAACTTCTGAGATCTCTGGATAGCTGACCAGAATATTTTGTCAGTTGGATCTTTTGGAGAAGTTGTGTCCACAAGGAATCTCCCTGTAGCCGACAGTTGCTGGTCGATGACGGTTACTGATAGAACCTCCAGATATGGCTGGAAGTTGTGGCTTATGCCTTAGGTTCTATAGAAGGTGGTTCTCTCTGCCATCCCATAGACCAAGTCTTGAACCTATTTTTTCTGGTTCCAGTATTACTATCCTTCCCTAGGAACCATTGTGAAGATTTTGGCAGGTCCGAGTTTTTACTTTGGATCGATCGCTGCCTGGTGGTCGCAGTTTGTCGATTTTCACAAAGATGGCTACCAGGGAAAGCAAATCACTTGTTGGAAATTTTGTTTACAGCAGTAGAGAAGCCTGGTAGCTGAAAAGATCGATCAAAGAGTACTCGTGGAGGGGCAGCAGATCGTCTTTCTGTAGTATGTTGCTTTGGAGCAGTTGAATCCCAGCAATGGTGGGCGAAGGTGGCTATCAGAACAGCGATGGCGGCCATAGGAAAGAGGCCGAATCTGACCTGTGGCTATAACGGGAGTTACCTTTTGTTTCTGCCCGTTGAAGCTCGGGGGTTGGGGTTTGGGACCTCTAGTTATGCACAATTTTTTTTTTTTTGTTATGCATGTTTTTTTCCTATGGTGGAATCAATTGCATGTTTGTGATTGACCCTTCCGGTGGTAGCATATCATTACATTGGTATCCGACCTTTGATTGTTTTGCATGCGAAGGGAGCTTGTGAGTTGTAATAGGCATTACGACATCGGCTACTCTTCTAGGCGACATAAAAAATAATTGGGTTTGGTAAGGATAACCATAAGGAAAATTTATATATTGAGTTCTCTAGGCCATATTGGGTGACGATATAAGTTTCGCAATCCTAATAGAATGTTTATGATTTGGTTCATAAATTTAGGATTGACAACGAGATAATCGTTCCTCATGGGCTACCTTTCTGCAAGACGGTACCCGGTTCAAGAAAATTTAATTTTTTCTGGTACTGTGCTTGATTAGTGACTAAACTTTGGAAGCTGAGTTCTTCCCTCTAATCGATATTGATCGTTGGAAATGGATCATGTGAACGTTTGGGCATGATACTCGTGAAAATTGAATATAAAATCGTCAAACAATATGAAATGACCAGATATGATGATGGGAGGTGACAGAACTCTTTATCCTAACAATAAAATTTTGTTGGATACAGTTTAAGAGTTACTAAAATCCTATTGGTAGGATTTCCATCCATGTGATTTCATATTCTGAGTTTAAATAGTTTTTATCAATATTAATGGAGTAATTAATGGAGTAATGTCAGACTAATCAATTATTTAAAAAACAGTCCAATTTTATTGTGAAAATCATAATAATAGGAATTAAAAAACTAATTTCATTTCTAGTTAAATCCTATGGTGAATTATATTCAAAGATCAGACTAGTAGCTAGTAGTTGATTTTTGTATATCGATAATTCAGCCCAAGTATAGGATAGAAATGAAATTGTTTCAGATTTTTTCCTACAGTAATTAATTTTAAAACATTTACTAATGTCGTTAGGTCTTTTTTGTACCTTAGCTGAAATAGATTTTCAGGGAACTGAAAATTTTAAGGAGGGAAGAAGAGTGGACATCAGGGGCGGTAAGTGTTATCGGGAAATGTATTTCGCAGTTAGGATTTTGGTAATCCTAGTAAATAATTGCTTAATACCGGATGTTAATATCCTGGATTAAATTCATTTAGTGAAATTCATAACTGATATCTTTGTGACCATTGAGTTCTTCGCAGTTTTGGATGTCAATTGTGATGTTAGAAGTAGAATCTGACACATGGATTACATTGGATCTGTTAATTGATAGAAGCTTGTTCCTAGAGTTAATGCTCTTGGATCCAGGGGGATTCGAAGCTTATCATTAACCAGAAAGGATCAAAATGTAATACTGAACCATGTTAATTCTTCTGTCTAAATCAATATAAGGTGTGGATTTGTGGTATCCATCTGATGGGCATGCCAATCATCCAAATAAATTGGATTCTCCAGTGTTTGGGAACAAGAGATAATATCCTATAGTGATTATAGGATAGCTAGATGATCAGTGGATTTCTAGAATATCAGATAAGGCGCTTAAGAATTTTCTGGAAGGAAAAGCTGATGGTATGGGACATCAATAATTTTGGAAAGGGAATTCTAGGACTGTAAAGATCTGATGATTAATGGTGTGTTTTAGTATCTAGTCACGATATGGAAAAAGTTTGATCAAATGTGGGGTATTTTGAAAAATTTCGAGGTTTAATCTAGATCCCAATGTGGTATCTCATAATTTACAAAATCAGAGGCCCTCAAATCTATTTCTCGCTTTCTTAATTAATCTTTTACTTCTTAGTAATTTCTCGAATATAAGACATCAAACTGGGTTATATGATTCTTTCCAACATGAAGTTATTCTTCTGAAAGACTATTATGTCATATAAATTACTACTTGTGGGAATGGACTTGGAATTCAAAAAACTCTAAGGTTAAAGTGTTTCAATTTCTTAAGCCTAGAATATCTCTTTTTTGCATAAATAGATTTCGATAGAATGATAGTTTCTGTCGCTCGGGTTGAAAATATTTGAAGGAAAAGTCTTGTTTGTAATTGAGTGAATCCTTTTGTGAAATGCACTTATTACTGACTTTTTCATATGTTTGGATATTTTCATATCATCTTTCCAATTAACTTTTATTGAAATTGATAATTTCTTTAAAAGGAGGGGTGAGGTGATGAGATAAAATTCTATTTGGGAATCTGTGGGTTGCAAAGTTTTCGACAATCTGGAACTAGAACATGTTTGATATTTGAATCATTATCTATAAGTAGTACAGTGAATGGTCAAAGGTTACTAATTCCATTTTGGTTGGAATAGAAGTAAGTTTGATCTAAAGATAAGTCTGAGAATTTTGTATTGGATCAACCTAATCTTAGTTTGAGTACAAGGATCAGAGAGGGGTTGATTGAGTGGATGAAATTATGTAATTAGAGGTAAGTTAGATTGGAAAACTGTTGAGATTGAATGTTATTCGTCTCAAAGATTTCTCGGATATGTTATTTACTCATGAGAAATAGAAAAGCTTTTGTAGCTGAGTTACAAGATCTCAGTGAGATATGTGAGTAACATACGTGGGTTCTGGAGGAATCTGCCAGATAAAAATGTGTTTATGTACTGGGTCATAGTGAGATTATTCACATATGTGCACGATTAATCTTGTATGAATATACTGTGTATTCCTAGTTACTAGAATTATTTGGTGCACTTAACCTAGTCGGTGAACATGGAAATACTCAGAGTTGAGTTTTAATCATTCTATATCTTAATGATTCTCCTAGAGATTCTAGTTGAAGGAATTATCATATCTTAGAATTGGATTCTAAGGATAGTTGTACGTGGAAGCTTTTTATAAATTGTCTGCCAGAGTTTGTGGATAATTTCAGACTGTAATTATTATTTTCTTTCTTTAACTTTAATCTCCTAAGTTGGGGAATATTTCACTCAGTGGTTTATGTAAGTGTTTTACATAAAGGTGATGTTACTAACTTGTGTTGAGTGTAACCTAGTTGAGAAATTAATTGCTTAGTATACTTTTTTCAAACTTGAGTCGTACTCCAAAACAGAGATTAACTATTGGAAAATAGGTTTATCTCTGAGTACTTGTTTGATATGGAAGTCAAACTAAGAATAATGATTTCCTATCTTGAGGAGCTTCTAAGGATAGAAGCAGTTTAAGAAGGGAAGAATGTTATGGCCATATTTGGTTAAGGACCTGGAATAGTCCTAATATGGTAGATAGACCGGCCCTCCAGTGTTCGAGATTATTGGTCACACCATGATTTAATTCCATGTCAAGGCCAGTTTGTGACTAATTACCTTGAGAAGACCCAGACACTCTAATTGAGACATATGGAGTATTGCACATCTGTGTGATGGATATAGGCAGGAGGACTGCATGAAGAGATGTGATCTATTTTTCATGGGGATTGCATGGTTACATGAACAGGACTCTACTCTCTATATATTGATGTAGGGATTCTCCCGTCGACATGATTGGGTTTAGGTTACTAGTTTCTCTCTTCTCCTCTTGTTTCACATGGCCTAGCCCTGGGCGCTAGATCCAGTTTTGATCTAGGATTGGTTGGGCGGTTTGGCTCCATAGTCCCTCCTATTGTGTTCTCCTATCTTCATCTTAGGGGTTATCCTTTTGGGGCTTCATAGTAACCGTGACTGAATCCAAGAAAGACATTAGATCTAGAAACCATAGTAGGGCAAAGGACAATGTTTGATGTCAAATTTGATGTTGACACATGTATAATTAAGAGTGAGGATGAGGTGATAGCGAGAGGATCTAGATTTGGTAGATTATACAAACTAGATTCTAGTGAGAGTGCTGACATTTGTGATGTTGCCTACAAGAACAAGATCTCTGAAGAGGATTTATGGCATAAGAGATTGGGCCATCCCAATTTCAAGGCCATGACATCCATGGTTAAAAATGGAAAAGCTATTGGATTGCCAAAGACTATATCAAAGAGAATTCAAAGCTTGTGCTATTGCCAAATCTCATAAGAGGCCTTTTCCAAGATCCAACATCAAGAGGATTTATGGCATAAGAGATTGGGCCATCCCAATTTCAAGGCCATGACATCCATGGTTAAAGATGGAAAAGCTATTGGATTGCCAAAGACTATATCAAAGGGGCTTCAACCTTGTGAAGCTTGTGCTATTGCCAAATGTTATAAGAGGCCTTTTCCATGATCCAACTTCCTTTTGAGCTAGTGCACTCGGATGTTCACTTTGCATCTTCCTAGAGCAAAGGAGGAGCTACATGCTTTTCCACTTTTATTGATGATTATACAAGATTTTTTGTGGTGTATCTCTTATCTTCCAAGTATATGGTGTTTGATGTATTTCTCAAAGTCAAAGCTATTGTTGAAAAACAATTCTCTTGTAGTTTAAAAGCTTTGAGATATGATGGTGGCGGAGAGTATGTCTCCAAAAAATTTAATAATTATTGTGAGCAAGAGGGAGTAAGGAGAGAGTTCACTTGTGCTTATTCCCCCCAACAAAATGGGGTGGCTGCAAGATAAAATAGAACTCTTTGTGAATATGCAAAACCTCTTAAAATAGAGGCCTCTTTTCCAAAAGATTTTTGGGAAGAAGCAATCTCTTGTGCAAATTAACTTTGTAGTAGAATTCCAAATCTTATTCTAGGAGGATAAACACCATATGAGATGTTGTATAAGGAAAAGCCCAAGGTAGATCACCTTAGAATCTTTGTTTGTGTGCGCTTTGTCCATGTACCTTTAGAAACTAGAAAAAAAGATGATCCTAGTATCAAAGGAGTGTTGGTTGGATATTCATCAACAAAGAAAGCATATAAAATTTTCATGCCCTATACTAACAAGATTGTTGTAAGTAGAGATGTGATCTTTCATGAAGATCAAAAGCTCAACTTGGATGGGGTCGAGATCAAGCCAACTTATGGAGGATATTATATGATCAATCTTGATGTCAATCAAGATGTGGAGGGGTCGAGGCTTGAGGAGGAGTATCTTAAAGCAACTATCCATGTCAAAAATTATTTCGAATCCCACATACTGGACATGGACATAACATTCTTCCCCCATTGAACTACTTATGTCCTCAAAAGTGAAAACTAGGAAAGTTTTTCTTTATGCTTCCACCTAATCAAGCACTCAGAGATAGAATGATTTCTCAATTGTTTATCTCTGGTTCTGAGCACTCTTTCAGATTTCAAAGGTGTTGGGAATTAAGCTCACACTTTACTCCTTGAAATTTATAATTTCGTTTTGCTATCCTGCATATTTTTGTCATGTCCTTGACACATACTACAACACCTACAAAACCACTCATTCTGTGCAGTACTTCAAAACCGGACCAAAGGCTAACCAATCTTGTTTTCTATTCTACATTTAAATGTCAAGTATTTCAAGAACATTGGAGACCTGGCCATCTTCAACGACTTCAACAAATCACAAAGCAATCTGCAGAAATGAACTATTTTTTTTTCCACAGTTTGTAGGATTGTCGGATGCAACCTCATCGGATTTGACTATCAGGCACAACCCGTCGGGTGCAAACATATAAAGTACCACCGATGCACCACCAATGCACCGCAAGAAATCGTGTGGTCAACTCTACGGTTATCTTGCGAAGACCAACACTGCAAAGTCAACACATGCAGTTTGCATGCGGCTTTCGGTCATCAAACAAAGGACCGCCTGGGCACCGCCCAAATGTCATTTGCGGTCTATATGCAGCTACGACAACTTGCACTTCATGATCCATCTGCGGCTCGGACCGTTGGGACACCACAATAGCAATGACTACAGTCAGTACACGGTTATGGTAGTGCCACATTATCACACTCCCGATGGAGTTAAACCCTAACTGATCTACGACTTGATCTATAGCTTGTACAAATGTTGTTGTACATCAAATATTTGTAAATGTACATTCAAGTACATAGTTAGGCTAAACCATTCTTGTAAATAGAGATTAGTTAAACGATTCTTGCAAAACAAGAACGACGCTGCTTATAAATAGATCTCCAGCTCTCATTTGGAATGATGCAATAGAGCAGAAGACTTTCATTCTAAGTTATGTTGTCTTTTATTCAAACTGTAACCAATTGTATTGTTCATCCGATGAGGAGTCAGTGTAATACACAAGCAGCACATTCTTCATTTGTGTCTAACGTAGTTGTTTATGTGTTGTGATCTGATTGCACTCTTTTCATTACTTGCCCTGAGCTCGTTAACACGGACATCTCTGACTCCTAAGAATATGATCAGACGACAGTCGTCCTTGACGCTTGAGGAACTTGCGTCATCTCTCTGCACCATAAAGTTTTAAATCCATACTAAACTGCATGGTCGTGAGGGTATTCTGAAGAGTTGCCACATAGCCTTCCAATTGCTCGGTTGATTGTTGGGCTTTCTGACGTGGAAGGAGAGTCAAAAATTATGACCTCGCTACATACCCATCGACGACTAGATGCTTGTTGTGAAGATTCGACAGGTGCCACATCTTCGTTTACAAACAAGACTGTTTTATGATCAAAACCATGGATCTTATTAACTAGGTATGAATCAGAGATGATGGACAAAAGAGGGCCAACAACAAATTGTTGCTTGGTGTTACCCTTGATGGCTCTCTTGAGTTCACCAAAAACCGTTTTAAACTAGTTGTAAGGTTCGAATGGTGCTTTATCTAACTTGTAGCTAGATTCTACGATATGGTGAAGTATATGTGAGGAAATACATTCCCTCCTGAGGTTGCCAACCATCAGGAAGTTGTTCAAAAGTTGAGCAGCCACATGGATAATGGGATCTCGGATAGACTCTAACAGATAACCATAATTGGTCCAGTAAAGCTCTACAGACATATCAATGAATGGTTTGATGACGGTCTTGGCATGCTTGTGGTTCGGTGAGGACTGAGTACCAGAAGATATGCCTATGGCTCCAAGGGTGTCTTCAGTCCTTGTGGATAGCCCCCTGGTAGGTGATATAGAATTTGGACTTCTCCTCAGTCCAGGTGCTAAAGGCGAAAGTTATAAATTGCATGTTGATTTTACTAGAAAAGACGTGCTCGTGGATCCCCATTGCCATGAGCAGAGGCTCAACAAAGTCCATCCATTGAGCCACCATGCTTGTGCTAGGAAGTATCATGATGTACGTTTGAGTTGAAACATCACGATGAATGACATAACGTGGAGACTGAGAAATATCAATAGAAGACATGATGAGAGTAGGAAAATAGTGAGAAAATATAGCAGAAGAGTGTATCAAAAGGCTGGAAAAAAAATCTGAAAAGTTCTAGTCGCTAGAATATTTGGCAAGAGCTTCGCTAGCACAAGTGAGAAATGAAATCAAATTCAACCCTTTTATAGGTGAATTTGGAGGGTCCATTAGACAAAGTACTAGTTTGGTTGTTCAGTTCTGGACAAACATTTGCAGGTATGCTCATCAGTACTGTGAAAATAGCTTCTAGAAATCTCAGCGAAGGTTTTTGAACATTTGAAGTGATTCGGCGAAGGTTTTGAAGATTTGGCAAAGGTTCAACATTCACCTAAGAATATCCTTCTGTAGATAATAAAAATTTTCAGGATCTAAACCTATGTCCAACCTAATTTTGGTATTCTGAATCCATCTGTCAGGTCGGTGAAGGTTAATAGAGACTGTAAGATGCTCGGTGAAGGTTCTCAAAATGGTAAATTGCTTGACATCAAAATAGGTGGTAACTCTGCTAGAGAACCTTCGCCCAACTCAATATAGGTGAATCTGAGGTGGATGTATAATTTGGCAACTCGGTGAAGGTTTCTAAGAATGTATGTTCAAGAAATGACTCAAAAAGTGCTTTTCTAAGTCATTTTTTCATTAAAAAAAAACGTGATACTTGAAATTTTTATTATTATTATTTTTTTGATCCGATGACTTTTTTTTACTTTTGCTCATCATTCTTTTTGTTTTTACTGTCTTTTTCCAAGAAAAGAAAATAAACCAAGTAATGAAAAACTAAGAAATCATAAAACAACAAAAGTAAAATTGATAAGGAGCTCCCCGACAACGGCGCCAAAATTGTAGTGGGCTATTTCCTATCCTAGCCTCAACCCAAGATCCAAGCCAAGGAGACGAGGTTAGTTGTCATGCGAAGGTTCGTTCCCATGAGAGCGATAGCATTAATCAAGATCTAGCATGTGTGAAAAAAGGTTAAACATATCTTTCTATGTTGACTTTGGGAGCTATGATCACTTAATTTTATTGTACATAATTAAGGTATGTGAATTGAGCACACGACCTTGTAGAATAGGTCGAGTTTGTGTTAGGTATATTTAGATGTGTTAGCATGCAAAATGTTAGGTCACATGCAAAGTTAGGTAGAATGATCTACACATGTCTAGCTCGTCTAGAAAAGTGATATGCAATCCATGCAACATCATGCATGTAGTTTGACATGTGGATCTATGATAGAGGAGCTAACTAAGAGATGTGGATCAACCATTGAACGCGTGCGAATCCATCTTAGAACTTGAGCCTCATGAAGAGAGATTTTGGATAGTGTTCCATATTGTAAGTTTTGATGAGAATTGATGTTTTTTCTCTCTCTACTTGTGTATTATTGGTTGTACATTCTCTCTCTACCCGAGAGCAAGCAAGTTTCTTCTTAGTAAACACTTAGAAACTTTTTTGGACATTATCCCTCGTAGTGAGTACTTGATTTTTTGAGTCTATGATATGCTATTGTGCTCTTGTCATGAATTGTCAAGTAATTTTGTTGTTTGATCATTCATGTGCAATCACAACACATGCTAAAACTTCACAGCATGTGCATACAATTATAATCTAACACTAAGATCCATTAACACTAAGCATTAATCCTACATTGATTAACACTAAATCCAAAAAGATAGAAGCTTACTCCTTTCTCTCTCACAAAAAGCATAAGAATTAGCAATCCCATCAAATCCAGCAATTAGCAACCAAAAAGAAAGCATGAGAGATGGAGGAAAAGATATAGAGAGCAGGACATTCTTGATCCATTCCATAAGAGGGCCAACTTGCTTGTATTGAAATGAAAAGAAAACATGTACAATGCTACTTATATAGTGAATTGAGGAGATGGATGTCCCAATTCCTATTGGCTTATTCTAAATATCTAAGTATTTAAAAAGTGGAGGGAACCCATTCATTAATTGGAGGACCCAATTTGAAAATGAATTTTGGTGGGAACCCCTACTTTATTCACTAACTTGACTTTTAGGCCCTGCGACAGTAAAAGTCCCACAAAAAGGCCTAAAGTCCTTATATTGACTTTCTAATTAATCAAATCTCTATGTGATCATCGGGTTGGACTTACACACGCAGGGTGCCAAATTCCTCTCACTTATTGACTAGGGTCAGGGTTGTTTGGGATCCACAAACCCTCCAACAATATCATAGCAAATAACTCCTTCTCTTGATCTGTATAATGCAAGTGAGGCTTGGTAAGTTTCTTGCTCTCAAACGATATCGGCCTATCGTTTTGTAAAAGAACTGCTCTTATTGCCGAATCACTTGAGTCAATTCGTACAATGTAAGATAAATCTGGATTCACAATCTACAAAACAGGAGCTGAAGCAACCATCTATTTGAGTTTTTCAAAACATTGATTCATTTCATTCAATAGGTAGACTAGGTTGACCTCTCTTCTTTTTTTTATTAACTCTGCCTTTAGTCAGATTATTTAGAGGCGCTACTACCTTTGCATAATCTTCAATTGACTTACAAAAAAAATAGTAAGACCGAAAAAAGATTTGACTTCTCTAACTATCTTCGGTATCGGCCACTCAAGCACTGTATTGACTTTGCTCTCATCTATCTTCAACCCATCCGGGGTGATCTTATGACCGAGATACACTAACTCATGCTCAAAGAACTCACACTTAGAGTTTTTAGTATATAATTTCTCTCTTCTGAAGATAGTCTTAAGATGATTCAGATGCTCCTTAAGTGTTCCACTGTAGATGAGAATATCATCTAAGAATACAACTACACATTGAGCCAGATATGGATGAAAAATATCGTTCATCATCTGTTGAAATGTAGTAAGTGCATTCGCCAATCCAAAAGGAAGCACATGGAATTTATAATGTCGAATCTCGTTCGAAAACCAGTCTTTTGCACATCATTCAAATGAATCTTAATCTGATGATATCTGGTTCTAAGATCAATTTTTGTGAAGTATTTAGCCCCACCTAATCGATCTACCATATCATCCATTCAAGGTAATGGATATTTATTCTTAATAGTTACCTTATTCAACCCCTTGTAGTCAACACACATCCAAAAGCCTCCATTTTTCTTCGTTGTCAGAAGAATAGGAGCACCCCTTGGTGACTTACTTGGCCGAATATGACCCATCTTAAGATAATTTTCAATTTGATTAGTAATCTCTATCTCTTCTTTCTAAGAAAACCGGTATGGTTGTCTAGAGATAGGGTGACTACCTGGAATTAACTCTATCATGTGGTCTACTGACCTAGATGGTGTATACCATGAGGTAATTCAATTGGAAAAACATCTTTAAATTCAGTTATTATCTTATTCTTCTCTATTTGCTCCTGATCTAAGTCCAATGAGTTAAGAATTTTTGAAAATTTACTACTACTTAGATGCATTTCAGAGAAATCCAAAATGGGTTTGGGAAACAAAGAATAAGCTTCATATTGTGAATCAAAAATTTCCATTACATTATCAAAGAAAATCATCCCAGATGGATGTACATTCCAAACAGAGTAACTACTTTCTTACCCTTGTGAAAAGAGGGCACATGCTTCTCAAAATCTAAATTAGGAGATTTTTTAAATAAGCATTCATACCCTAGGATTATGTCTGTACGTTCTAAATCTAAAACAAAAAAATCTATTAACTCTCTGTAGTATTGAATCTAAACTAGGAGCTTCGGAACTTTGACATCCCAAATCTCCAACTCCGCACCTGAAGCTAGATATACCTTATATCTATGATCACTAGCTTCAGTTTTCAGGCCAAGTTTCTGCACAAGACCAGAGTTAATAAAATTATGAGTTGAACTACTATCCACCAATGTACTAACTTCATGTCCTTTAATTATATCTTTTAAATGAAATAATTCATTAGGCAAGAATAAAGCAGTACTGAATGAACATTCACACTCACAATTAACCTTGTTCATTTTGAATTTTAGATTTTTCTTACATGGCATCTCAATGACTTGAGCTGGGGGTTTCTTTTTCTATGGGCAAAACTTCATAACATGTCCAGGCTTATTGCAGACAAAACATTTGGGACATTTGCTTCTTTTGTTTAAAATTCAATGCCATTTGATCCAATTCGTCAAAATATTTTGTTTGCAGATTTGGACAGATGCTAGTAGAATCTTTGCGTTATTTTCTTGATTTCTTATCTCCTTGCAGTATAGTGGCATGTGTCCTGCCTGTCAGGCATAATAAAGGATTTTCAATAAACATTTCAGCAGTATTTCAATACAAATCTTATGCTATGGAACTTGTGGAGGAGGCTCCTATTTGTGCATACAAGGAGTGAACCACACTCTATAAACTTTTGGGTTCCACCTCTTGACTTACAAGTGAACCCCATTCTATAATCTTTTCAGTTCCACCTCTTACACATTGTTAGGAGGCCTCTTTCTTGAAAATACATCTCAAGTTTGAGAGGGCCCAAATTACTAGCTTCCACATGGTTTTCCATCTTTTGGGAATTACCATGGGACTCACAATCTATGCACTTAGTGTATCACAAGTAATTCTCGTGCTCTCAGACTTGGCTCTCAATGTCATCTCCACTTGGAAGCCCTTTTGGGTGAAGAGGCACTGCATCGACACCTCAGGGGCATGACATCAGCTAAAATTATCGTCCCCCTATAGTGTTGCAGGACCCGTTGCACTGCCATAGCTTTGACGCATGTTTCTTGGAAAGGCATGGATCAACGTTTGCCTGCGTAAAACCAAGAACTTATGTGTCACTATCGTCGTGCTTCTCAGCAACAACTTCAACATTTGCAACGACTTGTCAAAATAGCCTTGCGTAAGTGTCTCTTGTTTGTCTTTCTCGGCTTTCTTTTTGTCAAGAGACTTCTCGTAGCCTATCTTCTTTTTGATGGCTTCAAATGTGATGAATCTCGTTTTGATGCCTAAAAGATTAGGTCCCATATAAGGCCTAATCTCTGGTATAAACTTGTTCGTATACCAGCTCTTGATCATCTGAACATATTGACAGGAGGAAAATGATGCTCGATAGAAGAGTCTTGCCATCATCAGGTGTTTGCTTTCAGCTTGTGGTGGCTGGTTGACATTAAGTCGAATTGGTGGTAGTCCTTTGTCCCAGTAGCAATCCAATGTCACGACAAAGACAATGGATATGTAATAGGATGTGCTTTCTTGTACAACTGTGTCAGCACTACCCTTATAGGTATGTTCAAACTTTAATAGTGTTGTCCGATACTCATCAAATGGAGTATCAGGTCCAATTTCAAGAATTATCGACCAGTTGACTTGCCTGTCTACTACTTTCTTTCTTTGCATCTACCATGGATGGTTTCAATTCTGGTTTTCTGGCAGGTTCTAATTTTTTGGGAGGTCTTGCCAAATATTCATCAATTGCCTTGGCACTCTTTGTATTCTCCTTTCTGCTTCGGGATGTTTCCTCAGTTCTTCTCCCAGTCAAAGTCCTAGCCTCAATGCAGCTGCTAGCTCAAGATTTTTGGTAGCATCCAACTTGTACTTTCAGTTGGAGGCTTCATTGAATTAATGACTCATTTGACTGTTCTATCGGTTGATGCCTTTGATTGAGTCTTTAGATAATCGCTTCTGCTAAAATCCCTTGGTTGAAATATTTGGTTGGAGCTCGATCGAGAGATTCGACTGAAGTCGATGTGATTGTAGCACTCGGTTGGGGCACTCAGGTAGAACATTGGGTTGAGCACTCGGTTAGAACATTTGATTGAAACACGTTGGAGCAAAATCTCACAATTTCTCTGTAGTTGACTCAAGACCAACGTCTCAATTCTAACTTTGAAGTGATATGGATCTCTCAAAAAAACTTGGATATGCATAGATATCCTAAACTCTCTATGATATGGAGATGGATAGATAAATAAATAATTCAGTCTTGAAATACTTTACAATTATGACTCTCCAGCAATAGATACATGTAAAAAATGAAATAAAATCAAATCTAAAAAAAATACATGCAATAACAAGAAAACAACATTTTAAGCACACACATACAAAATCAATTACATAAAAAAATGATAAAAATGAATAAAAAAATATACCATGTTTATAGAGAGTTGATAAATGTAGCATACTTGTCAAACAAAAATTCCATTCATCAGAGAGTGCATACCAGATAGTGCCTTTGACAGAAAACTTCACTGAAGATTTCAGTGTAAGAGAGTCGGTTCAGAACTTTCGGATGGAAGCCTCGGCTGAAGCACCTCGATTTGGATGTTCGGTTGGTTCTTGTAGTGTCTTAACCATCGGATGTAAAATAGTCAATCTGATGTATTTCAATCAATATGAATTAGTCAAGCATTGGACATAAGATCAGACGTGACGATGGATTGAGTAGTCAAATATAAAATATGGTGACTTTATGCTTGTCGTATATGAAAATGCACGGTACTGTGATGATGTTACCCTTAGCAACACCTACTTGAAGTAAGCTTATGTCTACATTATGACTTCATTGTTTTCTGGTTGCCTTAATTCATCTTGAATATCAGGCTGCTGGGAGCTTTGCAATATGGTATCCTGTAGAGGCTTGGAAAACTTCATGACGTGTAGTTCAACAATGTGTGATGAAGAACACCCAAGTTTTTCTGGCTATTTGTCAAACAGTTTTTAAAAAATCAGTAGAGTTAAAAAAAAATTAATTGTTAAATTGGGTTCTCTTTCTCATGTTCTGTATATATGACTATGGGACAAGATTTCTGAAAGCAAGCTTCATGTATGCTGAATTTGTACTTATGTTACACATATGCATATAATTGACTTATGTATGCGTAAGTTACTACTTATACATACGTGAATAAAGATGACGGTGCTTGTTGCTTATAGCTGCTCGACAGATAATCCCTGCAACTTTATGATTATGAAAATGGATTTCGAAAATCAAGTTTCATGTATGTTGAATTAGTACTTATGGTACACAGCGGCATGTATTGACTTCTGTATGCGTAAGTTAATACTTATACATACATGAATCAAAATATGACGATTCTTATTCATATACTAAGTATCAGATTATATATAAAAAAGATTTCCAGCAACCTCATTTATAATATGAAGCAAAAATGTGTTAACCCCAGAAGAGATAGAAAGTGGGGAAAAGGTTGAATTTTAATATATTTTCATTAGAACTTCTAAAATAATTGGATTTCTTTTTGTAAAATGGCAATACGGTTTCCTCAATTTTTTTAAAAAGGAAACGATAGAAAATCCCTGCAACTGTCTATATACTGTAAAGCAGTTTTTTGTCATTTTCCAAAAAAAGCCGGATTTTTGTTAATATGACAGATAATCTCTGTGATATTCTATATAATATAAGACAGGTCGTGTTCTTATTGTGATTGGATAATTTGTTATGACATGACCAACAGGTCATAATACACATAAAATCAGATGTATAATGCACAAAATACCATAAATACTCTTTTCTGACTTGTATACACATAGTACACAAGGTGATCTAGTCATACATGTGCAAAATAAAGAATATGGAAGAGTATGTACTTGTATATAATATTAATAACATACAAAACATTTGATCGTAACATAACTTGGCAATTACGAGTCAATGTTTTAACACAATGGTTTAATAGACGTTACATATCGTAAATCGTTATTATTTACATGGTCACATATACTTCTAAATGTATACATATGTGTGTATATATATATTTATGCATATACACATATAATACTTGACTTCACAACTGCGTGTGGTATGGTGTACAAGCATACACGTAATGTTAATATTATTTGATAGTATGGAACATCCTTGGAATATGATAAAGTACCATTACATTTTTTTTGCTTATCATTACTAGACAAGTCTATGGATGGAAACTGATGATGTCAAAAGATAAAAAAAGAGAGGAATAATAATTAGTTTGAAAAAGATGATAATATAACATTTTACTTTTGAGTTATATGAAATTTCCATATTGTGCAGTACGTTTTCAAGTTGTGACATGGATAACAACTGAGAATAGGTGTAGATACCTGCACTTCTCACAAGAATACCCTTGTTCTTACTTGGATGTTATGTGGATGGATGCAGATGAGCTTATTCTCCTCAGTTCGATATGTACCACGTTTGGTATGGAATGGAACTGTACGGGAACATTACAAATTGACTTATTTATGTAATGTATGATTAGCGTTTATTGTTGTTTAGTTTTGTTAGGTTTAAAAACACACACTATTGGTTGGGAGAGGATTCCCCTCTACTGTTTTCTTCGGGCTTCTGATGCCTTTTTATGCTAATATCTCGTATGGTGTATCTCTTTTTCAGAACTATTCATGGCATACCAACTTACAGAAATTAGGCTATGCTCTTCCTCTTATTGCTCCATCTCCTGCGGCTCAAGCGTTTACTGCTTGCATTTCACAAAAGGGTTTTCATAAAAAAGTCCAAGAGCTTGAGCTTGGTGCAATACATAGTAATGCTAATACTTCCTTACTTATTCTAGCCCAATTATCTGTCTTTGATTGGTGTAAGCTTTGGCAATTGTCGCGTAGTAGCCCTAACCTAATTATTGAAAAACTTACTTCTATTCATGATTCTCTTGCTGTCATGGAAGAAGTTGATGCCAAAGCCCAGGAAGATTTTGATAACTTTACCCTTGACTGCATGAAAAAATTCTTTGATCTTCATGGGTTGGATTTCTCTTCAAGTTTTAAATCTCTCTCAAAAAAGAACCTAGATTTGAGAGTTCCTCCCCGTTTAGTACTTCAAAACATAGCCTTATTTTATTGGAGGAATTATCACAAGATGAGGTAGAGACTGTAACACAGAAATATTACTTACCTCTTCCTGCAAAAGTGTCGTCTTTTAAATCTAGTGAAGCTCCTTTTACCAATCCATTGATGCCAGCAAGAATCTTTGAAGATTTACTGAGGATAGTAGATAACAAAGCCTAGCTTTTTGGGAACTTTGCAATGATGACCCCTATTTCGGCAGATATGTGGATCATTATAGGGGATTTGGAAGGTGAAACGAAAAAAAGTAAAGATATCCACAAAAGGATGGCTATTGATGAGCATTACTTGATTGATAGTCATCTACGTTTACTTGCAATGATTGGTATGGATTTAGTTGAACCTACCAGATGTCCATCCCCGCATGGAATTTTCTCACATGTTAAAATGTGTCAAGGTGAAAATGAAAAAAAAACAAAAAAATTCCTTGACGGAGCCTGGAATTTCCTCCGACCTTACATTAAGTGTGACTATGGTAGGAAAAATACTAAAGGCAATGGACAAATCTTGTGGTTTGATAATGCAATATGGTACATTCTCAATAACCTTGATAGTTATATGCCTGGGGACAATTTGAAGATTAAATTATATTCGTTCCTTATGTGAGAGTAGTTTTGTTCGACTACTTTCCCTTTCCACTTGCTTGAGCTTCATTGGTGTTCATCTACTTTCGTGAATTTATTATAGATGGAATAAAAAAACTTGCCAAAAACCCACATGGTCCTATGTTCTCGGGTATGAATGGAAGAGGTCTGATCTTCATTGAAAAGCCGTTAAAACCTCCTGCATTTTTAAATAGTGATGATACGCTTGCAAAAAGACTTAAAACTCCTTCTCGTGGAAAGTTGTTGGGGGGTGTGCATTTTCTCCCACGTGGTAGAGGTTCTTTTAGTCGCCCACAAAGACATTCACCCCTCCCAATCAAATAAATTATTTTCCCCTGTTGTTACTAATATCGCTACGCCAGAAAGCTCAAGCGTTTCCAATAGCAGAGGAAGAGGAAGGTTTCAATTTGTTGAAGTCAATTCGTCAAATGTTACCATTGAGTACCCTATTCGACACTTATTATATGATGATTGATTTGTAGGAAAGTGGCGAAGAAGAAAAGCAGGTACGATCCATTATACGCCTACCTCATGGTAGATTAAAAGTCATCAAAAATCTAACCCATGATGATTTTTTCCTTCATATTTTATACATCAATAAATGTCTTGATGCATTCCCATTATAGACTTTGTTTAAAGGAGTGTTAGACATGCGTAAGATCAAGTATGATGAAGACGTATGACATTCTATAAAATTTGGTTGGCACTTTACTGCGAATTTATCTTCTTTATTGTACAAGCCTATAGATACTTTTTGCCACTATAGCCTTGATAGTCCTCTTACGTGTACTTGTAAAAATAGTAAGAGACTAGCTCCCTTCTTACATAAAACATGGAATCATGTGGTTACCTACAACATTGATTTGGTAGTCAATTCTTGGCTGCGTAATGAGCTAAAAAAAGAGTTAAATCATATTCCTATAAGAAAGCCAAACAAAAAAGAAGCATACCTAGCTCTAGAAAATGTTTGGTTTGATTTGGCTGATATTTTTGGTTTTTCTAAAAAAGAGGATGTTCTGGACTTGTTTAAAAGGACTACTCTAAAAACGTTGGAAGAGGTAGTGATTATGGACTGTAATATTGGGTTTTTGGGTATGGATGCCTTTGACAAATGTAACAAGCCTAACCTAGATCAAGCCACATCAAGTCCTACTTTTGGCCTACTCATGACTTTACATGTGTACTTGCCCATTTTGCCTCTAAAGTCAATATTGGCCCTATCTCCTACTAACATGTGGATAGATGTCTACAAAATTTTAAGTACCCCTAACTCAACATATATATAACATGATTATGACTACTTTCGACATGTGGGAACATTCCCCACATATGTGAGATTTCCATATGTACAAGGACATGCAAAATACTCAATATGCATGTGAGGTTGCACAAGATGCATCCATGATAGATCAAATCAAGGCAAGAGCTCATCTACAACAAAAGTTATGATCATCCAAAGAGAAGCTACTTTTTCACATTTACATGAAAAAACAAAGAGAAATTCACTATGAGAGGCAAAACCAAGCATGTTGCTCTCGGGTAGAGAGAGAAATATACTCACACTCGGGTAGAGAGAGAATAGACCAAAAATGTATGTGAATCAAAATTGCATTAACTCTCAACTTCATAATTTATAGAAAGAGGGAGCTCCTCTATATAGTGATTTGAGAAGTAAAATGATTGGACCTCTTACATAGCTCCTCTAACTTTAATTGGTCTTGTGACAAAAGGACCCTTGATTATGATTGGACCAATTTCAAGGATCTTTTGCTTTTGATTGGTCACGTGACTTCATGACAACACATAGGAAAGTGTCACTAGTCCTCTACTATCATGCCATGTGTAAGAAGCCTAACCTACCTTGAGCTACATCACACACTAATTTTGGCCTAATCACCTACCAACATGTGTTCAAGGGATGTAAAAGTCAAAGTACCGCCCAAACTTAAGATTAAGGCCTATTGACTATTCTGTGAAAAATTGTCAAAATCTATCTTGGATATTTTTTGTGTTTCTAGTTTGTGAGAAAATATCACATGTGTGGAGCATGTTCCCACATGTAGAAAAAGTAAAAATAGTTTATTTCATGAAGTCTTCCTCATGTGTGAAACATCTTTTGGTAATGAATGAATGCATGTAGAATGGTCTTTTTGCCTTAGATCTTGTCATTGATCTTCGATTTCAATCAATAGGTGATCTATAGTGCATGAGCCAAGCTTAGGAGATCAATTTCACACATTAGGACATTCCCACATGTGTGAATTTTCACATGTAATTAGAGCCTACCCAGCTTTGATGCATCTATCATCCATAGTTTCAAAAATTTCATGAAAATCAAGATCTAGAGGGTGTTGATTGCATCTCCCATGCTATCTCAAGAAATTTGGATCAAGAGGGTTCATTATCATAATGATTGAAGAATTTTAGGTACTATACGAAATTCAGTGCTCAGTCACATGTGAAGTACAACCAAATTCATTTGGAAAGTTCTCTTCCAAGTTAGATCTAAATTTGGTGCTAGATAGCTTGTTTGAAAGCTAGTTTTGTCTAGTTTTTGTATCAATTTGTTTCAATCCATTTGGTAGAGCCAATCAAAAGTTATAAGCTTTTGAAGAGGGTTAGGTAGGGCACCTAGTGGACACATTTGGTTTGAACATATCTTGCTAGTTTGACCAAAAAATTCAAGAAGAGGCTTGCCAATGTCATCTATTTGAGATCTAGTCAACTTTTTGAGGTCATAGCCACATTGTTTCTTACAATTCCATTGTATTAGAGTGATTTGTGGATTCTTTGAGTGTTTCACAAGTGCCAAAGATAATTTGACCCAAAATTTTCCTATACTCCATCAATTGATGAGAGGTTGATCTAGTTTGAGAGAGATTGGTAGAGCTAGTGAGATCCATCTCAGATTCTGTTGCAAGATCTTACATGGGAGTTGGCAATGCACCTTTATTGGATCCTATAGTGAGAGAGAAGCAACACTTTATTGTCTAATTCACAAGGAGTCTTCACTATTACATGGCATCTATGGATTCCTTTCTATTGGAATCTAGTGAGAGACTATCTACCTCCAACTATTCTATTTGAAAGGTTAGAATGTAGTCAATCTTGATACTCCAAGATGTGATGGACATTGTACTTGGGATTGAAGAGGAGCCTCAAGTCCTTCAAGAAGTACAAATGTATAAGAAGAGAGCTAGGATGGCTCTCCATTATATCAAGATGAATGTCTCTAATGAGATTTTGAGAGAGATTGGTGCTTGTACTTCGGCCAAGGATGCTTGGGATACGTTCAAAGCAATCTATGAGGCCAAAAATACCTCTAGGCTTCTCACTCTTAGAAATCAAATATTCCAAAGTTTTCAAAAGAGTGATGAGAGTGCCACTAATTATGTTTTGAGAGTGAAAGACATTTATAGGGAGCTTGCTTGTATTGGAGATTCCATCAAACAAAGTGAGCTAGTCCAAGTCATACTCAATGGCTTGAAGGATGAATATGAGAATCTTGTTCAATCCTATGCTATCAAGGAGGAGCTAACAACCTTGGAGGCTTTGCAAGGAGTGCTAATAGCTGAAGAATCAAGGCATGAGAACAAGCTATTAAGGATGGACAAATTGTCACTCAATCATAATGGTGATGGCAAAGTTCTATTTTCCAAGCACAAAGAGAGGAGCAAAAAGCAACACCAACACTTCTCTAAGGACAAATCAAAAGATCAAGATGAAGAGGATGATGATTCCTCTCAAGATACCACTTCAAAGAAGAAGAAGAAATATGTTAAGTGCTTCTTTTGTGGCAAGAAAGGCCACTATGCCACCAATTGCTTCAAGACGAAGAACCAATTCAAGCAAGCCAACATCTCTCATGAGAAAGAAGGCTCTCTTATGGCATCATGCTTCTCCTCTTCCACCTTCAAGAAGGATGACTCTTGGTATATTGATAGTGGAGCATGATCTCATATGTGTAGCTCCAAGGATTCCTTTTCATCTATTATGCCTTATGAAGGATTCAAGAAGTCCATATACATTGCAAGTGATCAAGAGTGCAAAATTGAAGGAGTAGGGACTATTCCCTTGAAGCTTGCATCATCAAAAGTTCTATATCTTAGAAGGTTCTTTTTGTTCCCAAGCTTACAGAGAATCTTTTAAGTGTTGGCCAATTACTTGATGGTGGCCTTGATGTCAATGTCCATATTGACAATCGTGTGATCAAGAAGGATGGTGAGATCCTTGCACATGGATCTAGATATGAAGGCATCTACAAATTGGATCCAAGAGAGAGTGTAAAGTCTCTTGATGTTGCTTATGTATCCAAGCTTTCAAAGGAGGATGATCACACAAGATGCACATGTTTATATCTTCTCTCTTTAAGATTTATGGTGCATGATTATTTCCTATTATTCAAAGCATATGTTGAGATGGAATTCTCACTGAAGAACAAAGCTTTGAGGAGTGATGGAGCTCTTGGAAGAAATACACCATATGAAGTATTATTCAAGAAGCCCAAGGTTGATTACCTTAGTGTCTTTGGAGGTTCTTGCTTTGCACATATTCCCTTGGAAACAAGGAGGAAGGATGATCCAAGCTCATGTAAGGAAATTCTAGTCTTGGATGATGCCTATTGTGTGGACATATTTCTTGTCATTGATGGCTTAGATATGTTTCCAAAATATTTTGAAAGCAAGATATTGTATCATCAAAAGTATGCTCTTAGATCTAGTAAGAGCAAGAATGAGCTTGTTGCTCGTAGTTTGAAAATTCATGTTTTTACATGTTATGAGGCATTTTGTAAACTTATCTTGAGATTAAGTGAAGCATCCAAAGAGGACACTTACATCCTTGAGCAAGTATTTAGCCTCAAGAAGATCAAGGTAGAATTTGATTTCAAGATTAGATCCATCATGGATAAAGTTCATAATATGTGGACTAGTCAAGCTAGTTTGCTTAATCTTGATAATCAACAATTTTGCTCATCTTATGATCTTGATCTCTATGATCTTTGTGATCTTTATGAGCCATGGAAGCCTCTGATTTTCATCATGGTGTATCCATCTTCATGCAAATGGTACTTTCAAATCAAAGATCATCATGAAGCATGGAGGAGGCACATGGATATAGTGGCAAATTGGTGGAACACTCTTCAAAAGTGTTGGCAAGAGATTTCGACCAAGGAGATCTTATCATGGATATGGTGAGGGTGCTGTTATGATGGATCCTTTTGCTGGGTTTTTACTTCATATGCATACCAAAGGATCCACTCTAAAAAGTTGGCCTTTTTGCCTTAGATCTTGTCATTGATCTTGGATTTCAATCAATAGGTGATCTATAGTGCATGAGCCAAGCTTAGGAGATCAATTTCACACATTAGGACATTCCCACATGTGTGAATTTTCACATATTCTAACTCTTCATAAAGGAACTAGAAAGGTTATGACTACCCTCCACACGTGGGAGCATGCTCCACACGTGTGATTCCACATGTACAAGGATATGCAAAATACTCAAGCTAGATTTTGCCAATTTGTCATAGATCATGCTACTTTGGCTGACCATATTAAGAGAGTAAGACAAACAATAGAGACATGTACCTTTCAAAATACTATGATTGTAAAAATTACATACTTTTGGCATGCTTTAAGTGGTTTATACCTAGATTAGTGCATGACAATTGATCTAAATACTAAGATATTCTCATCAAGGTCCTATCCTTGCAAAAACCATTGCATGGAAGAATAAACAACATAGACTTAAATCACCAACCTTCTTTAAATATTCAAAAGTCTCTAGTAGTACTATGATTAGCACTTGGTAGTTGCAACTTGCAACTTTCAATAAAAATCACACTTTAATTCTATCATACTATTTAATTCTGATTGAATGGCCAAGTCACTTATTCCTAGACTACAACTTATAGTACTATACTAACCGTCCTCACTGGGTTGGTGGGCTAATGCATGTAGGATGTCAGTGCCCTCACACTTATTAACCCTTAGTATATAGTGTCATGTGGCAGTATGTGAAAAGGCTATCATTGATGGGAATATCAAAAGGTGTCACATCCAATTTCTTCGGAAGTCATTGTGCCATTGAACTTGAGTTTGTCTTTGATCGCCTTTGTTTTGTACATGAGGACCAAATCTCCAAAGTGAAAATCTTTCTTGTAAAGACAACGATCATACCAAGTTTTGAAACAACTACTTGCATCTTAATAAGTCTTTCTATAAAAACATAACTTTTTGACCCAAAGACTTTGGAATAATTCTTATATTTCATGAGTTGTATGTTGGACATACACTCTAATATTCTTTAATAATTAAGGATGGTTTTGGAATCTAGTGAATTATAATTGATGAATCACAAGATTTTAAATATTTATGATTTATAGATCATAAATAGGTACTTAATTATTATTTAGTGATTATAAGAAAATATGACGATTTTTAAGATTAATGAGTAATTCTTGATCTTTTAAATGAGTTAAAAAATTAGATCAATGACTTAAAATTTTTGATTCTCTACCAGGATTGGAGGAAAATTGATTGAGCGCATAGATAGAGAATGCTAAATCGGGTCTCATACAAACTATACATCATACTCCCAATTAGATTTTGATATGGGATCCTTTGCATCTTCTATCTTTTCTCATCCGTACTTGGGCAATCATGCTATGACAATCTAGCTCTGACCATCATGCATTGCCTTCTCTTTGCAATCGATAATCCCATATTGCTTCAACACTTTCTCAACATATTCGGACTAGTTTAGATGCACGATTTCTTTATTTCTGTCTCTTTCGATTTGCAACCCCAAATATTTTGTTGTTTCTTCTAGATCTGTGATTTCATAATTTGCAGATATTTGTGAAAAACTCAGATCCAAAAGATGCTAAAGTTTCATAAAGATCTTGGCCATGGAAGTTATGCACATCTAGATTGAAAAAATGATAGAAATTGTGATGTTAAGCATACTAAACATCAACTAAACATCAAAATCTGATCATAAGCTTCCACAAACAGAAACTTGCTGTCCCTGTCCGTACTTCAGAGCCTACAACCTGCATTTCACACGTGTGAAGCCATAGCAACAAAGAAATCACAATTCTAGTGGCTAGAATGCAAGATATGAACAAAAAAGTGAGAGAGAAGAAGATGGACCTTCAAAGAGCATAACATTCATTCAATAGAATGAAAATGAGATGTGTACATACTCGTGGAGATGGCTATTTATAGCAGCCATAGTGCCTCTTGGCCACTTGTCTTATGATAGGCTAAAATTGGGGTCCAATAGGATTCACCCATATACCTAGAAATTTGGTCAAATAGGAATGCACCAAATTATGAGCCAATAGAAGAGCTCCACACTCGACCTCCTCTAATTAATGTGACCTCAAAAGTAGTGTACACATACTTTGGGCCTCTACATACATGTATGAACCTATCTCTAACTTTTATTTGGCCATAGGCCTACAAAATCTCAAGTTAGGAAAATACTACTAGTTGACAATTTTTCACACTCCCTCTTCAACTAGTTTTAGCATAGATTTAGAAAGTACACCAAGACTTGTTCTATGCTTGAAAAATAAGTCCTTTCCCAATGCTTTGGTAAAGATATCAGCCACACATTCCTTTGATGGGACATGTTCAAGCTTGATCTCTTTTGCCAACACTTGTTCTCTCACAAAATGGTAAGCCACCTCGATATGTTTGCTCCTTGCATGGAAAACCGGATTGCTTGCTAGACTTTGGGCTGAAAGGTTGTCACAAAAGATGATTGGACTCTCTGAAAAATCCAGCAAATGAAGCTCCATAATCATCCTCTTGATCCACACCATCTCCTTTGTGCATGATGTCAAAGCTTTGTACTCGGCCTCACTAGAAGAAAGTGATATAGTTGCTTGTTTCTTCGACATCCATGAGATAGCTCCATCACCTATGAAAATAGCATGTGCATTTATGGATTTTCTATCCATAAGGTCTCCTGCAAAATCTGAATCTGAAAAACCAAATAAGTTAGGTGATGAGCCTCTATAAACAATGCCAAAATCTTTTGTTCCCGAGATGTATCTCAAGATCCTCTTTCCTAGTTTCCAATGTTCTATGCTAGGATCTTGCATGAATTGGCTTAATCTACCAACACAATAAGATAAATCAGGTCTTGTGATGGTTAGATATATAAGAGAACCTATTAGCTTCCTATAGAGAGTAATGTCCTCGAAGGATCTTTCATTACCTCTTATAGTTAGCTTTACATGTGATTCCATAGGTGTATCAATAGGATTTGCATCTACCATATGAAATCTATTGAGAATAGAAATAGCATACTTCTCTTGTGAAATAAAAGTGATTTGAGAAGTTCTAATTACTTCTATTCCTAAGATATAGCTCAAAAGACCAAGATCATGCACTTCAAATTCCTTTTTTAGTGCTTTCTTGATATCTTCTATATCTTCCTTGTTCCCTCCACTTAAAATAATGTCATCCACATAAATTAGAAGGATTGTAACATCATTAGCACTAATTCTAAAGTAAAGTGAATGATCATACTCACTCATAGTGAAGTTTTGAGAAAGTAGAAAAGAGTTAAGCCTAGCATACCAACTCCTTGGTGCTTGCTTAAGACCATACAAACTTTTTTGTAGAAAACACACATGATTAGGCTTGCTATGAGAAACATAGCTCTCGGGTTGCTCCATGTAGACTTCCTCTTCAAGATCACCATTCAAGAAAGCATTAGAAATGTCTAATTGCCAAAGATCCCATCCATAAAGAGTTGCAAGGGAAATGATTACTCTTATGCTCACCATCTTTGCCACGGGTGCAAAGGTTTCCTCATAGTCAATGCCATGCTCTTGAGCATAACCTTTAGCCACCAACCTTGCCTTCAACTTGTTGATAGATCCATCTTGATTTGTCTTTACCTTGAAGATCCATTTGCATCCAATTGCACTTTTGCCCTTTGGAAGCTCCACCAATCTCCATGTGTTGTTCTTCATAAGTGCTTCAAACTCAAGATCCATTGCTTGGATCCATTCCTCTTCTTGCCTTGCTTCATCTACACATGAAGGTACATCAAAAGAAGTTAGGAAAGCATAGTTGGATCCATCCACCACTTGCTTACCTTTGCCATCATAAGTGAGCCTTGAGGGTTTCACTTTATGCCTTGGAGTTCTCCTTGGAATTTGACTTGAAGAGGCTTCTTCAACATCCACATCCAATGTGTCATCAACTCCATTGTCATCAAGCACATTAGTTGCAACAACACCATCATCACTTGAAACAACTTTTGGAATGTTACCTTCATCAAAAATGACATCCCTACTTGTGAACACTTTCTTGATTGAAGGAACATAAATCCTATATGCTTTGCTTACTTCACTATAACCAACAAAAATGCCCTTTCTTGAAGATGGATCCTCCTTAGTTCTATCATCAAGAGTAATGTTGAAGTAGCAAATGCATCCAAAAGTTCTTAGAAACTTGACATTAGGCTTCGTACCAAACAAAGCTTCAAAAGGGGTTTTTCCTTCCAATACAACACTTGGCCATCTATTGCATAGGAAATTTGCACACAACAAAGCATCACTCCAAAAAGGTTTAGGAAGATTAGCATTCAATCTCATTGCCTTTGCACTCTCACACAAGGTTCTATTCTTCCTCTCGGCCACTCCATTTTGTTGTGGTGTTCTTGGACATGTGTACTCCCTCTTGATCCCATGCTCATCGCAAAAGGCTTTGAATTTGTTAGAAATGTATTCACCACCATTGTCGCTCCTCAAGCATTTGATTTTGGTTGTAAATTGAGTCTCAATAGCAACTTTGAACTTGACAAACACATCAAACACCTCATCCTTGCTCTTTAGTAGATAAACCCAACAAAATCTACTAAAATCATCAATGAAAGTTACATACATCTTAGCACCTCCATTGCTAATTGTAGTAACACCATGAATATCCGAATGCAAGAGAGAAAAAGGCATCTTAGATCTAGATATAGATCTAGTATATGGCAATCTATGTGATTTAGACAAAGCACATTCTTCACAAACATGATTCAAGCAAGTAAGAGACTTGGGAAGTCCCCTTACTACCTCCTTTTTGGCTATTACCTCCAAGGCCTTGTAGTTGAGATGTCCCATCCTTTTATGCCATACCTCTTGAATTGACATTTGTTCATTTGCCATGCATCCAACTTGGTTAGCAACAACACATGCATCAAGCTTGAACAATTTCCCTTGCCTTTTCCCTTTTGCAATGATACTACACCCCTTTTTGATCAAGCAAGCATCACCATCAAACTCAACTTTGAATCCTTTGTCAAGCATTTGGCTTACACTAAGTAAGTTCTTGGTAATGGATGGAATGAGCAAAACATCTTTCAATTCTATATTCCTATTTGTAGAAAGTGAAATAGGAATTGTGCCAATCCCCTTGATTGCACACTCACCATCATTTGCGGTATAGATTACCTTCCTATCACCATCAAATGCCATTAAAGATGAAAAATACTCTTTATGATATGTCATATGAGAAGTGGCTCCACTATCAATCCACCAAGGATCAATGTCTCCATGATTAGCCAACAAGCAAGATGACATAACAAAAGCATCATTTGAAAGAAGCTCATCCCCACCCTCATCAATAGTTAGATTGGTTTGCTTTTCCCCTTGATCCCTCTTTTTCTTAAAACAATCACTAGCAAAATGCCCTTTGACTCCACAATAGAAACATTTTAGCTTAGATCTATCCTTCTTTTTGCCAAAAGTAGAGTGCTCACCTTGGTCTTGCCCTTTAGACCAATTGCTTTTACCTTTGCCCTTGAACTTGCCTTTAGAGAACATTGCCTCCTCTTCTCCTCCTTGAGATGTAGAAGATGCTCCCACTCTTGCTTGCAACCTGAATTCTTCAGCCAACAAGACCTCTTGCAAGTCTCCAACACTTGGTAAACATTTTTGGATAGCATAACTTTGAACAAGATTAGCATGATCATCCAACAAGCCATTGAGAATCACTTGAACAAGCTCCTCATTATTTATGCCATCATTAATGCATGCTAACTCATCATTCAATGCTTTAACTCTCAAAACAAAAGCATGTCCATTCTCACTCTTCTTTTGCATACAAGAAAAGATTTGCCTTCTTAAAGTCAACACTCTAGAAGTAGACTTGGATTCATAAATTTTCTTCAAGGCTTCCCAAGCTTCACTAGATGATGTGCACTTACCAACCTCTTTGATAAGCTCATTTGTCACATTCATCTTGATCATGTGAAGGGCTTTCTTTGCCCTCTTGTCATACCTCAATTGTTCTTGAGGTGCCAAAGGTCTCTCCTCCACACCTACAACAATATCCATCAACTCATTCATCTCAAGCAAAGACTCCATCCTTACTTTCCAAGTAGAATAGTTGAGGGAGGTAAGCCTATCATTGCTTTCCAACATGTAGCCTCCATTTGTAGCCATGTTGCAATGATTGATCTCTGATCTTTGACCTGTTCCAATGCACTAAGCACTCTCTTGAATCAACAAATGAAACACAAGAAGAAATCACAAAGATTTGGAACCTAAAACCTTACTTTTTCTCTCTTTTCCTCACTTTTTCCTTAATTTTAGCCACTAGTTTTATGATTTCTTGATCAAACCAAGACCAAACCTCAATATACTTGCTTTTCCCTCACTCCTAAGATTGAAATACACTCTTGAATCATTCAGCAAACTGAAAATCAGAGGGTTACATCAATTTTGAAGTTTTTGACATGAAGAAGCAAGAAATTGAATCAAAAAACTATATGCTAGAATGGAAAACTAATAGGATCTTGTTGGATCTTGCATCTCCCTCTTTCCAAAACAATTTTTGTCTCCTTATTCTGATAAGTACAGAGGGAATTCGCCCTACTTCAATTGAAATGCATACAAATGATGTTTTGATCACAAAGATCCAATTTCTACACATAAATCAACAAGATTTTTAGCTAGAAACTTGATTGGAATGCTACAAAAGCAAACTCGCCCACAAATCTCTTCTAAATCTGGCAAAACCTGCACATTTGGCCGCCTAATGCTCTGATACCATGTGAAAAACTCAGATCCAAAAGATGCTAAAGTTTCATAAAGATCTTGGCCATGGAAGTTATGCACATCTAGATTGAAAAAATGATAGAAATTGTGATGTTAAGCATACTAAACATCAACTAAACATCAAAATCTGATCATAAGCTTCCACAAACAGAAACTTGCTGTCCCTGTCCGTACTTCAGAGCCTACAACCTGCATTTCACACGTGTGAAGCCATAGCAACAAAGAAATCACAATTCTAGTGGCTAGAATGCAAGATATGAACAAAAAAGTGAGAGAGAAGAAGATGGACCTTCAAAGAGCATAACATTCATTCAATAGAATGAAAATGAGATGTGTACATACTCGTGGAGATGGCTATTTATAGCAGCCATAGTGCCTCTTGGCCACTTGTCTTATGATAGGCTAAAATTGGGGTCCAATAGGATTCACCCATATACCTAGAAATTTGGTCAAATAGGAATGCACCAAATTATGAGCCAATAGAAGAGCTCCACACTCGACCTCCTCTAATTAATGTGACCTCAAAAGTAGTGTACACATACTTTGGGCCTCTACATACATGTATGAACCTATCTCTAACTTTTATTTGGCCATAGGCCTACAAAATCTCAAGTTAGGAAAATACTACTAGTTGACAATTTTTCACAATATTTGACTCTTTGTTTCATTTATCAAAGTCAGACAATTTTCTATCATCAAAGAATCATCCAGAAATATTGTCAAAATCATGAACTTTCCTTCTATTCTTTTAATGTAAACATTGTAGTCAGGTTGTGTCAAATAGAAGTCTAGAGACTTCAGAAGATGATCGAGCTTCTTATACCAAGATCGTAAGGCCTGTTTTAGACCATAGATATGTCTGTGCAACCGACAAGCATAATCTCGATTATTCGGGTCTTCATAACCTTTAGAATGCTTCATGAAAATTTCTTCGTCTAAGTCTCTGTGGAGAAAGGCTATTTTGACATCTATTTGATGTATTTCCAAATCATAGTTTGTAGCATAAACAAGGAGTAATCGGATGCTTGACATCTTGACCATTGGTGAGTATGTATTAAAGTAGTCGATCATACCATACTTCTGAGTGTAGCATTTCGTGACAAGTCGAGCTTTGTATCTTCCGACACTACCATCTGATTTTAGCTTCTTCTTATATATCCATTTGTAGTCGAGTTTCTTCTTTCCTTCGGGTAGTGATTCGAGTGTTTACGCCTGCTTCTGCATCATTGATTCGATCTCTTCTAACATGTCTTGCTTCTAAAATTCGCCTTCAGGATTCTGAATTACTTCCAAATATGTCATTGGTTCCTCGGTGAAACCATAGAATTCGAAGTCTGTGACTTTAATCTACTGGAGGTTATCGATGAATTTTTCGAGGGGTCTCTGAATTCTTGTCAACCTTCAATAGTTGGATCTGCGGCTGCTGGCGCATTCGTTCTTCTCATTCTTCGATAGGTTGTTCTTTTGTCTAATATTCAGGAGTTTGTGGTTTGACTTGGCAATTGCATCGTCGAGGATCGTTGCATTGTTAATGAAAGGTGGTAGGACCATGCACTCTAGATTTGGAATTCCTCCAATAGAATTGAATGAAGGCTCGACATGAAACATCTCAAAACAGTCTCCGTTAGATAAGCTTTTGATGGCATGTCGACTCATTATTTGGGACGAGGCTCCCACGATACATAAGTATGCCATCAAGTGTGTGGATCGGTCTCTATGGGGCATATTGGGTATTGATACTCCATTTGGAGGAGTTCCGATCATTTTTGGTGCTGATTTCAGTCGGGTGCTCCCGATAGTATGACGGGACAGTCGTGCACAAATTGTGAGTGCTTCACTGAAGTGTTCACATTTGTGGAATATATGGAGGTGCACAAACTATCAATGAACATGCGTGTTATGGGTGTGGAGGGAGCCGATAGGAACGAGCAGTCGAGGTTTGTAGAGTATTTGTTGAGTATTGGAGATGGTCGCGAGCCCGCATCCGTGCAACGCGGTTTGGATTTGATTTCTTTGCCGGAGTGTATGTGTCTAAGGATGTGCGATGTGTGTGAAATGCTTTCATTCACTTTTCCCAATATTGCACGACGTTACATGGATGTTTATTTTTTAAGAAACTGTGCAATATTGACCTCATTGAACAAAAACATGGATGAGCAACTTCCTGGTGATGCTTGCATGTTTTAAAGTGTTGATAGCGTGGTTGAGCGTGATGACTATGATGTGTACCTAGTAGAGTTTTTGAACAGCTTGCAACCAAGTAGATGCCTCCACATAACTTGGTGAAGGTTGGCATGATAGTGATGTTGTTGTGGTCGATAGCGTCGCCCAAGGGATTGTGCAATGGTACAGGACTTATCATTCGTAGATTGGGCAGACAAGTCATAGAGACAGAGATACTGGGAAGAATATAGGGAGTAGAATTCTCATTCCATGTTTTTCTTTAATGCCGAGCAATTCAGATTTGTCGTTTGAATTGCAAAGAGTACAATTTCCTATCAAAGTGGCTTTCGCCATGACAATAAACAAGGTGCAAGGGCAGACTATTGTCATTATTGGATTGTATTTGCCACGTCCAGTATTTAGCCATGGTCAACTGTATGTGGCACTATCGAGAGTGCAAAATACAGCAAGTGTACGAGTGTTGATTAATTATAGTGAGGACCGATTTACCGATATGGCAGGAGTGGCCAGGTGCACTCAAAACATTGTATATTGGAAGTGCTTTAGTAGTTTGTTTCGAGTAATGCTAAGGGTTAGAGTTAGGATTTTAAATTTTAGGATTACGAGTTAAGATTTTAGAGTTAGATTTAAGGATTGTGGACATGCAATAGAGATGTTAGGGAAGATTAGGATTGGGGTTTAGGTTAGGTTAGTCTGTAGATTCTAGGATTAGTGTCGGAGATTATGTTTGGACTTTTAGAGCGTGCCTTCATGTATGTATGTGTGTATATGTATGCATGTATGTGTATGTATTTATGTATAAATGTGCTTTTCTGTGTATATGTATGTGTGTGTATGTATAATGTGTATATGTGTGTGTGTGTGTGTGTGTGTGTGTGTGTGTGTGTGTGTGTGTGTTTAAACCTAACAAAACTAAACAACAATAAATGCTAATCATACATTACATAAATAAGTCAATTTGTAATGTTCCCGTACAGTTCCATTCCATACCAAACGTGGTACGTATCAACCTGAGGAGAATAAGCTCACCTGCATCCATCCACAATAACATCCAAGTAAGAACAAGGGATTCTTGTGGGAACTGCAGGTGTCTACACCTATTCTCAGTTGTTATCCATGTCGCAACTTGAAAACGTACTACACAATATGGAAATCTCATTTAACTCAAAAGTAAAATGTCATATTATCATCTTTTTCAAACTAATTATTATTCCTCTTTTTGTAATCTTTTGACATCATCAGTTTCCATCCATAGACGTCTCTAGTAATGATAAGCAAAAAAAATGTAATGGTACTTTATCATATTCCAAGGATGTTCCATACTATCAAATAATATGAACGTTACGTGTATGCTTGTACACCATACACCACACAGTTGTGAAGTCAAGTATTATATGTGTATATGCATAAATATATATATATATATATATATATATACACATATGTATACATTTAGAAGTATATGTGACCATGTAAATAATAATGATTTACAGTATGTAACGTCTATTAAACCATTGTGTTAAAACATTGACTCGTAATTGCCAAGTTATGTTACGATCAAATGTTTTGTATGTTATTAATATTATATACAAGTATATACTCTTTTATATTCTATATTTTGCACATGTATGACTAGATCACCTTGTGTACTCTGCTTATACAAGTCTAAAAAGAGTATTTATGATATTTTGTGCATTATACATCTGATTTTATGTGTATTATGACATGTTGTTCATGTCATAAGAAATTATCCAATCACGAGAAGAACACAACCTACCTTATATTATATAGAATATCGCAGGGATTATCTGTCATATTAACAAAAATCCGGCCTTTTTTTTTGTAAAATGACAAAAAACTGCTTTACAGTATGTAGACAGTTGTAGGGATTTTCTATCGTTTCCTTTTTTAAAAAATTGAGGAAACCGTATTGCCATTTATGGAAAATCCAATTATTTTTGAAGTTCTAATGAAAATATATTAGAATTCAGCCTTTTCCCCATTTTCTATCTCTTCCGGGGTTAACAGATTGTTGGTTTAATATTATAAATGAGGTTGCTCCAAATCTTTTTTATATATAATCTGATACTAAGTATACGAAATAAGAATCGTCATATTTTGATTCATGTATGTGTAAGTAGTAACTTACGCATACAGAAGTCAGTACATGCCGCTGTGCACCATAAGTACTAATTCAGCATACATGAAACTTGATTTCCAAAATCCATTTTCATAATCATAAAGTTGTAGGGATTCTCTGTCATATTAACAAAAACCCGGTTTTTTTTTATGTTCAAATGAACCTATACTATAACTCAGCCATTGTCCCAATTTCTATTTCTTCAGGTTAACACATATCTTTTCTTCATACAAGAAATGAGATTTTCGAAAATCTTTTTTATATATAATCTGAGACCAGCTATAAGCAATAAGCACCATCATCTTTATACATGTATGTATAAGTAGTAACTTACGCATATAGAAGTCAATTATATGCATCTGTGTAACATAAGTACAAATTTAGCATACATGAAGCTTGCTTTCCTAGTCCTATAGTCATATGTACAGAACATGAGAAAGAGAACCCAGTTTAACAATTAAAATTTTTATTACATAATTACTATTTCATTCTAGACAATAAACAGATTTTAGATATTTCAATAGATTGACAGAATCATTGTAGAGGTCATAAATAGCTTACACAAATTTTTGTACCTATATTGTTTTTTATAATGTACAAATAAATTTGTAAATTACGATATCTACATAATGGATTATAGATTTATAGGTTTGTGCAAGAATTACAAACTTCTAAAGAAACATGTAAAATTTTGTTTTAAAAATAAAATGTATTTTCATAATTATTGAAAAAATGTGGTTGTCGGGGTGCATGCTTCATTTGTTAAGAGCATTGACAATCTCAATCCTTTTAATACTTCAAAGTTATGTGCTTACTCAACCTAGATGCTAGTATTTTATCTCTTTATGGTTGGTTGTACAAACGTTACTTTATAGTCATATCATTGTTAGGAATTGACTACATTCTATAACAATCATTAGATGACATGGCATAAAGATTATTGTTTAGCAATCTCATATGTGCTATCTTATTGTAAATATAAAATTTATTTGTACATTGTGCTTTGAAATGCATGCACACCAAGGTTTATAGCATTATCTTCAATTGCATTGAATTATGTGGGACCTTTTCTAGCCTCATAGAATTTAGGATGTTGCAAAGATGATTAGTTGCACATGATGTATTGCATTCTTATTAGTAATATAAAATCTCTAGTGAGATGTGTAGATTTATTTTCCATTCATTGTTTACATCTCTAATATAAAAGGCTACCTCCAACCTCAACAAAACACAAAATTTGCGACAAAAGAGATATGCTATTGACTATAGAAAAATGTAAAAGCCAAAAGGGGATCATAATGAGTAGCTAAGAAATAGGAAACAAGAAAATGGAAAAAAGGACACTCTCTAGGTTTTTTTGGGCATTGTTAACTATTTATCACTAATAGTTTTACTTAAGGAAATTACTAAATATTTTATTGGCAAATGGCCTATCCTTAACTTGCAAGAGATGTTGTATTCATTACTTCTTCATCATAAGGTAAACATGAGATTTGACAATTTATAGTTATGACATGTGATCAACTTTTTTAGTTAGCATCAAAAACTATTAATTAAATCTAGAAATGTATGATTATGGCATCTAGTCGATTTTTTTGGTAAACAAAAGGAACTATTGATTTGGCCCCATGGCATGAATAAGTGACATTGAGTTGCGTAACACAAATGGCTCTGAATTGATAGTAATCAACGCCTCCCTGAAAGAAGAAGTAGAAAAAAAAAATCACAGACATTGTTTGTAATAAGTTGATCACATTTTCCACTTCTCTCTTCATTGTGGATTAGCTTCTTGTCAAGATATTTATTTTAGATTTTGTAGGAAAATAAGATGTCATCATAAAAAAATGATTTCATAAAGCACACAAAATTTTAAGAGAGAGAGAGAGAGAGAGAGAGAGAGAGAGAGAGAGAGAGAGAGAGAGAGAGAGAGAGAGAGAGAGAGAGAGAGAGAGAGAGAGAGAGAGAGAGAGAGAGAGAGAGAGAGAGAGAGAGAGAGAGAGAGAGAGAGGTAAAGTGTCACTACTAGGTGAGTTTGAGCATTAGAATGGCACTTTGTTAAACTTTGTTTGAATCA
This sequence comes from Diphasiastrum complanatum, assembly GCA_029204225.1. Classification (NCBI taxonomy): domain Eukaryota; kingdom Viridiplantae; phylum Streptophyta; class Lycopodiopsida; order Lycopodiales; family Lycopodiaceae; genus Diphasiastrum; species Diphasiastrum complanatum. The sequence continues at coordinate 62,660,712 of CM055099.1, read as the reverse complement.
TTGTCACAACTTTAAAAATTTATAAAAACTCATTTCTAATCTCAAACTCACCTAGGAGTGACACCTCAATCTGTAATAAATCATCACAATAGCTTACTGCTACCGTGACATAGCTCAAAAAAGAAAAAGAAAATGGAAAAAACAAGGATGTAACAAAAATGCATAATGGAGATTGGCTTTTGGACCAATGTGCCTTAGCCAAGGAGGACTTAATGGCATGACATATCTTATGCTCGGACCATTAGGATATTGGCCATGTGTCACATTTGCAATCTCAAAGGTTTATGAAAGCATATAACAGTGGCAAAACAATTGTGGTACAAAAGACAACGTATGTAATAGAGTGTAGAATTTTAACCAAACTATGAAGAGTACCAATTCATACTATAGTCCTATTTGGATTATTAAGGCATTTTTCAATGGCCACATCTACCGGTGACCATCAATACTACAAGAATCCAAATTGTGAAGGGTGCAAGCAACAGGACCCATACATCAAGCTTGGATCTCCACGAGTTCTATATGTACTTTCTTACCAATCATAATTCAATGTGAGTTTTGAGTCAATTTGGAGATTCATCAATTTTGAGTGTATTTCTCTCTACCCTTCACCAAAAGTGGTGATTTCTCTCTCTACCCGAGGAGAGGAGCTTGTTGGGACTTAGTTTTCAGCAGTACATGTTTCCACATGTGTGAAATACCCTTGGTAATGAATGAATGCATGTATAATGGTCTCTTTGCCTTAGATTTTGTCATTGATCTTGGATTTCAATTAATAGAAGATCTATAGTGCATGAGCCAAGTTTAGGAGATCAATTTCACACACTAGGGCATTCCCACACATGTGAATGTTCACACGGTATCAAAGCTACCTAAGCTTTTGATGCATCTATCATCCATAGTTTAAAAAATTTCATGAAAATCAAGATCTAGAGAGTGTTGATTGCATCTCCCATGCTATCTCAAGCAAATTTGGAACAAGAGGGTTCATTATCATAATGATTGAATCATTTTAGAGACTGTATGGAATTCCCTGCTCAGGCATGTGTGAAGTATAGCCAAGGTTATCTGGAAAGTTCTCTTCCAAGTTAGATCCAAATTTGGTGCTAGATAGCTTGTTTGAAAGGTACTTTTTGTCTAGTTTTTGTAGCAATTTGTTTCAATCGATTTGGTGAGCCAATCAAAAGTTATAAGCTTTTGAAGAGGGTTAGGTAGAGCACCTAGACCTGTGTGGACACATTTGGTTTGATCATATCTTTCTACTTTGACCAAAAAATTCAAAAAGAGGCTTGCCAATGTCATCTATTTGAGATCTAGTCAACTTTTTGAGGCCATAGCCACATTGTTGCTTACAATTCCATTGTATTGGAGTGATTTACAGATTCTTTGATTGTTTCACACATGCCAAAGATAGTTTGACCCAAACTTTTCCTATACTCCATCAATTGATGAGAGGTTGATCTAGTTTGAGAGAGATTGGTAGTACACCTTTCAAGGATCCTATAGTGAGAGAGAAGCAACATTTATTGCAAGGAGGAGCTACCAACCTTGGAAGCTTTGAAAGGAGTGCTAATAGATAAATAATCAAGGCATGAGAACAAGCTATTAAGGATGGACAAATTGTCACTCAATCATAATGGTGATGACAAAGTTTTATTTGCCAAGCACAAAGAGAAGATCAAAAAGCAACACCATCACTTCTCTAAGGACAAAAAAAAAGTTCAAGATGAAGAGGAAGATGATTCCTCTCAAGATACCAGTTCAAAAAAGAAGAAAAAGATGTTAAGTGCTTTTTTTGTGGCAAGAAAGGCCACTATGCCACCAATTGCTTCAAGAAGAAGGACCAACTCAAGCAAGCCAACATCTCTCATGAGAAAGAAGACTTTATTGCAAGTGATGGAGAAGGCTCTCTTATGGCATCAAGCTTCTCCTCTTACACCTTCAAAAAGGATGACTCTTGGTATATTGATAGTAGAGCATCATCTCATATGTGTAGCTCCAAGGATTTCTTCTCATATATAATGCCTTATGAAGGAATCAAGAAGTCCATATATATTGCAAGTTATCAAGAGTACAAAATTGAAGGAGTAGGGACTATTCCCTTGAAACTTGCATCATCAAAAGTTCTATCTCTTCACAAGGTTCTTTTTGTTCCCAAGCTTACAAAGAATCTTACAAGTGTTGGCCAATTACTTGATGGTGGCCTTGATGTCAATTTCCATATTGACAATTGTGTGATCAAGAAGGATGGTGAGATCCTTGCACATGGATCTAGATATGAAGGCATCTACAAATTGGATCCGAGAGTTAGTGCGAAATCTCTTAATATTGCTTATGAATCCAAGCTTTCAAAGGAGGATGATCACAAAATATGCAAATCATGTTTTTACATGGCTTGAGGCAATTTGTAAACTTCTCTTAAGATTAAGTGAATCATCCTTGAAGGACACTTACATCCTTGAGAAAGTGTTTAGCCTCAAGAAGATCAAGATTGTGTTTGATTTCTAGATTAGATCCATCATGGATAAAGTTCATAGTATGTGGACTAGTCAGCTAGAATGCTTAATCTTGATAATCAACACTTTTGTTCATCTTATGATCTTGATCTCTATGATCTTTGTGATCTTTATGAGGCATGGAAGCCTCCGATTTTCATCATGGTGCAACCATCTTCATGCAAATGGTACCTGCTAAAATGTTTGGCAAAACCATGAATGTTAGTTTGAATTCTTAGGATTTTGTAACGAATTACAACACTAGCTAATTTGATTGGGTTTAGCTTAAAGAAAATGACACGACAAAGCCCATCTTTGTGGTTATCACGAGTCGGTTCTTAAAATTTTGTCCCAACAGTAACATTGGCCTAAAATTTTATATTAACTAGCGCACAATTCTCCCTCTCTCGTAATTTTGCCCTAATTAAGGACATGGTCTCTTGTTTAATTTTACTTAGACCATAATGTCAGCCTAAAATTTTAAGGTACCTCTAAATTCAAAGGTCTCTGGGCCTTGACTTTTGCCCAAAATATTTATCTAACTACTGAAAGATGTGGTGGGCAGTCTAAAATCATTTCATGCTTAGGTCTTCAAATGTTCTTGTTTGCTTTGTTGTTTTTTGGATATCATAATATATTCAAACTAGCATACCTTCATTTGTTTGTTTAGCAATGGAAAGCTCATCTTCTTTAATTCTTCCTGTTGTAACTTATTACGATGGTGTTTCTACGAGTTCATCATCTGCCGACATCAAAATTACAACTGTGAACCACAAGGTGACTCCAAGTTCAACACAAGCTAATAACTTTTGTATGACTTCGTCCTCGTCGTTGTGTCTCGTAAATCCTAGAGCAGTGTATTGCTCTCCTTCACCAAAGATTCACAGTGGTTCGGAATCAAGGAAGCACTCAGTTAGTGATTCTAGCTAGTCCACCATCCTACGACGTGGCAATCTTTCCTTGAGGAAGTCAAGGCAAATACAAAGGCCCGTTCCATTCAATGTTGTGAAGTCCAAGAGATCAATATTTTGAATGTAATAGAGATTTTTGAAAGCTTAGAGCCTTATACTGAAAACCAAGATAATGAAGTGGTAGATAATCAACCCACACCTTTAACGGGTATGGATTTAATATCAGTACCTTTAGGTGCCAATGTCCCAAGTTTTTCATACAAAGCAAAATCCAAAGGAAAAGAGAAATTTTTAAGAGATCTATAATCAAGTCAAGAAATGATCTCACGTCAAAAACAATTGCTGGAACCTCGTGAAATTCGTAGAGTCAGAAACTTAGTTTGTTGTATTTCCTCCTGTTAACCTTTGTCAAAATTAAAAAAATTCGCTCGAGCCAAAGACAAAAAATGATCAAAATTATTATCTTTGTTCATTTGTAAGGCCTAATAGGAAAGTTTTCACTTACTTTCTAGAAACAACTAAAGTTTGTTACAAGACTTTCAAGGTTGTCCATGCAATTGGAAATTCTAGACTTGGTTGTATTCACACAAGATTAAAAAAGAATCCTAGTCTTCAAAAATCTGTTCAAGGTCGAACTGTTTCTCCAGACTCCATAATTGCAAAAGCATGGTTGACGTATTTTATAGACATGCATAGAGAAACTCCCAAATTCTTTATGTTTTCACCTTTCAGACAATTTCTCGAAATTGAAAATATTCATGATATACAAAGATTTTGTAATGTTGAAGAATGTTCAGCATCTAAGTTATTCTTATTTCATGAAACTGTGGAAGAGAGATTTTGATTCGGTAAGAATCTCAAAAAAATCCAAAATGTCTGACGAGCAGTTGAAAGCGCTCAAAGAACAACAAAAATTCCTCAGAAAAGAATATTTGACACTTACTAAATGTTGTCATTTTTTTCAACCACCCAGTTTGAATTTCTTTTACTCTCACTTACTAAATTATTTTTGTGTGTGATTTTTTAGACAACATTACAAAGTCACTTCAAATTCACAGAGAGCAACAAACAATAGAAAGACAAAAGCTTGCCAAACACATGAAAAAGTGTTTGGAGCTTTTTTAAAAGTACTTGGGTCTCATAATTGATGGGATGGACCAAAAGAAAATGCTACTACCACATTTTGTGAGGCTGCCAAAAAATCTAAACAAAGTGGATTGTATCTAAGTTCATTTGGTTGGAGCTCTTATATTCAATGACACCTTGCAATCTGAAGTGTATTTCAATTATCCCAATGTTTGAAATAATCCAAACTTGACCATTACCATAATTTACATAATAATAGTTGAATTTGGCAATAGTCTTTTTGAGATTAGTTACTTGCAACTTGATAATACTGCTAGAGAAAATAAAAAACAAATAGTGTTGACATATTTGTCCATGTTGGTTGCTTTAAATTTTTTCTAAAAAATTAAAATAGAATTTTTACTGGTGGATTTGGGTGAGAACTTGCCAGTAGACTGTAATGAGAAAGATGGATCGTCAACTTCTTCATCTGAAAAAGTTGGCCTTGATAATATTTTAAGCACTAAGTTGAGAGAATTTAGTGAGAGTTCTTTGGAATTTGAATTGTAAAAAAAAGTATAATTTATTTTCCGTGTTTTTAAAATTTGCGGATTTACTGTAACTGGCTTCAAATGTATTCTGCAAGTTATTTTCATGAAAGTCGATTTAGACTATCAAAACACCATAAATGTCTATATATTTTGCTTATTTTGTTTATTTTGAATGTTTTTAATTTTAAAGATTTTATTAAATTTTTGACATTTTACAAGGTTTTTTTTTTTGCTAAAAAATATATTGTTTGCAAAAAATATTTGTGATTTAGAGAAAAATTTCCATGAAAAAACATGTTCTTGGCAAAAATTAAATAATCAAAAAATAGTTACCCGTTTTTAGGATATTGTTCCATTTCAAAAGATTTCGTGTTAAAGAAACTATTCCAATTACTCACTTCACACTTCCTACGCAAAATTGAAAATAAATGTTGGGTGCCAAATATGATAAAACCATGAAGAATGGCAAAATTGTTGTTGTATTATTCTATTGATATTTTTGATAAGGATTTAACTGGCTTATATTAAGTTTTTCTATCATTTGTGAGTACCTATAAACATATAATCTTATTCATAAGTGCCATATTTTATAAAATACAATATTTTTAAAGAGGGGAGACTTTAAGTTCAGAACAACAACATATTGAGGTATTTAGAGATCTATATATCATCTATAGATATTTCATAATAAGCAAGGACATTTGACATATATGTAGCAATTCAACATTGCATGTTACACATGTCTTGGTTTTTGATCTCAAGGTTGTCTATATCTAAAAGTGTTGGATATGTCATTTCATGATTTCAATTGGGATGTCCAAGCTCATTCATAGGTTTTGTGTCTTTTCAATATCTTATGACATCAAAGCATCCATAAAACATCTAAATTAGTTGTATCAACATTTCAAATATTATAGCAAGATGTAGTATAGCGTGCTTTGGCAATCATAAACATATTCCAAATTATGGAGGACTTAGAGAATTCTTCATAGAATAGTTGGAAATATTTTCTTAGATTGAAGTACTAATAATTGATTCAATGTACTTTGTTCCAAAGAAGCATAATAGAAAGGCTTTGCAAAGCTTATTCCAATTAATGACATTAAGGGCCTAAGGTAAATATTATAGGCCACTTGTCTTTAAAATGATCATTTTATCTAAATTGGACCCAATATAACCATTCAAGATTGAGAGACACAAATCAAGAGGGCATCCACCTATTAGGGCCACTTCAACTATTTGCTATTGATTTGCCTTTTGCCTCAATTGAAGGAGTGCGAGTCTCTTCGATGTAAATGATTCCTTATTTTTTATTCGCGTATGTAAAAGATTGAGAGATTGAGAGGACACGAGATCTTACAAAGGTTCAAAACACATGAATGTTTATCATGCATTTCATTTGTGAACTATTATAATCTTGCAAATAGAACTCTTTTTTATTTTTTATTGGAGAGTATCCAATGTCAACACATATTCATAACTATAATTTTTAGTTAATTTTGGCTTAGGACATACCTTTTGGAGAGCCATAAGCTCAAAGTTAGGTTCTTTTCCTTTTTTTAATTTCTATATGGGAGATAAACCCACAAAAAAGAAGATAAATGGTCCAAGAGGATTAGATTACCATTGGCTACAATTCACACTATGATTTAATACTCACCATGTGGTGCATAACCATGTTAGACCTTTATAGCTTTAGTGTCTTTTTTTTTTTTTCTCAAAAAAACTAACCATAGATAAATAATTTTATAGAAAGTAGAAACTAGTAAAATAACAACTTACAGGAGCATCAGTTTATCAGTCTCTTTAATTAAAAGCAGAGGGGAGATGACAAAGTCACCAGTCCCGAATTCTCTGCTATTTCTATCTAGCCAAATGTTTTAGCAATAAATTCGTATAGCTGAACCTCCTAAATCTAACATGAAAGCGCGCAATAAAAAGGTCAGTCACATATTTTCATAAAGGAGCATAATAGTGAAAAAAAACAAATGTGTCACATCCTCATATGATGTTTTGCACTTAGAGCAGACATGTGACACATTACCCCTATAGTTGGCATGAACTGGTAGTGAAAGCTGGAGGATCCTAAGGGAGAAAATTCTATACTTACCAAGTCTGATTTTGTGAGTACGGAGAAACCTAGACTTCTAGAGTTGGGGGGATCAAAGAGATTCCACTTAGAATTGTACCGAGAGAAGGTGAAGTTGGGTCCTTTGGTGTGTCTTAAAGCATTATCTAAGAGCTTGATCTCAATTGTCCTATGTCTTTGGTGCCGTTTCTAGGGATATGAGTGCCAAATATTAAGATTGGGACCTCTTTTCTATTTTATTCAGAATATACATCCTTTTGTTGCCAATTTTGTTGATAAAAGGACGTCACATCTTCTTTCATATCTTTTTGTAGATTTTTTTTGAAATTTTTCCAATTGAGAACACAAATCATATATATTTGTTCATATTCTTGTAAGTTCATTGAGCCACTGGTCACCAGGTCAACATTGCAATTAAAGACTAAAATTTGCAAATAATATAGAAAACTTTTATTCTATGTGAGTAATTCGACCAAATATTTGTCATTCCCATACTCCCAATATAATGCAAGTCATTGAGTTCCAAAGCTCTATGGAGATAGTTTATTATTCTTTGCATCATCGCTCACGGACTAACATTATTTGAAAATCCATTAAAATCGACATTTGCTCTCTTTTATGTCCCAATTCATGGCTCTTTTGCAAAATAGACCACTTATGAAGTTGCCTTTTAAGGAAATCCTTTGCTTGTAGCAACAATCATTATTTTACTTTGTCTGACATGTATGCAAATAACTATAAATAATTTTTAGAATGATGTGATATGCACATTTCAATCAAAATGGCATCTCTCACCAACATCAAACACAACAAATTTAACAAAACATTTGCCCTTCGAGGTGGACGCTCACGAATTCTTATTGCCCTCGTCAAATGTTAACATGGGATACCTACTTGATCATGATTACAAAACTTGATACTAGGCTTTCCAAAAACACAGATTTCAAAAAGGAGAGTTTTTCTCTTTTGGCTCATGTCTTTGCAGAGGAGAAAGTCCTACACTTGAAGGATGTTACATAGGAAGCTAGGTCTTCTGATTCTATAACAACATGGTTTCCTTTGTTTGAGGCTAAATCTAGCACATGCATTTAATGCCAAATTCAAAAAGATTCTCATCTAATGGGATAAATCGCTACCACTCTCTCACTTAATGCCAAATTCAAAATGATACTCATGTAACGGTGTACATTTCTACCACTCTCTCACTTTTTGTATAGGGTAAGGCCCCCGGGCGGGAGCCTTCCCCTGTCGTGACAACCACCTGAATTTTTTTTTTTTTTGTTTTTTTTTGTTAAAATTAGCCAACGGTCTATTAATAATAGTATGTTTAAGGTTTAAATTTTCTAAAAATAATAAAATTGTACTTTCTAATAATAGTAAGAGTACCTTACAAAGTTTAATGCACTTATTATGTGTCTAAAAATAATAAAGATGCATTACACAATTATTACTTGTCCAAATCTTGAAATAATAAATGCACGTGTGATATTGTGACTTTTAAAGTTTCACATAAGTACATTGTGAAAAATTCAGTAGGTTATAACGGAAAGCAAGAGGCTAGCACAAAGTGTTGATATCTCTTTGAATGCTAACTCATGTCAATGGTGGCCAATGGCATTTGAGGCCACCTATTAGAAAATTAGTATAGCGTAATTATTTCTTTTTAAAAAGATAAGAAAAAAGAAAAGTCTTCAGAAAAACTAAAAATTTCTATAAAATGCAGGTTCTTTGAAAATATAACTCAAAATAGGTTTCTGAGCACTGGTATGGAGTATGGACCAGTGTTGGGTGGGTATATAGGTGCCCGGCCGGTATCAAAAATGGTATCATAGAACATACCCGCCCGGTATATGATTTTGTGATACTACGGTCGATACCCGACTTGGGCTGGTTAAAAAAAAGCCCATCAATGCACATATCGATACCCGGATTGGGGGCAAAAACTTCAAATTTAACATGGTATCAATACAGTATCCATTTTTAGTTAGTTTCCAAAATTTTCATATGTGATAAATATTATTCATGGTGTCCCAAAGACATTGGTGGGCACCAACATAGTATTGGCCTTTTTAATCATATGCATATTACATTTGAAAAGGTCATGCTTTTCATTAAATGCATACTACCTTTTATAAAATGACTAATTTTAAAAAAAAAAATTAAATACTCGTACATGGGTTTATACTCGGCTGGTATCACTCCTGCAATACCCAGGTCAGTTGATACCAAGCACCAATTTACAAACACGATGATAATGACACCCGACTTGTATGAAATTTTAAAAAAAAATATAATACCAAGACCCGACTGGTATTGAATATATCAATACTCGCCCAACACTGGTATGGACCAATGCGCCCAGCCGGGGCCTCTGTCCCCTGCCGGGGAAGCGTAAACTGCACCACCACAGGGTGGTGTGGCAGCCATCCCCCCTTGGTGGAATGGCCATACCGCCCATCCCACGCCCATGGGAGGACTTAATGGCACCATATTTTTCACATCAGATCATGAGGATTTTTGCCACGTGGAACCTACTGGATCGCTTATTCTGAACAAGTTGCAAATCGTGAACGCTTATGACAAAATCTAACGGCGGCGGATCAATTGTGGTGCCGGCAGACAGAATGCAGAAGAATGTGCCTGCTGACCAGCACATTCTTCCATGTGCAGTGTGCACGTCTAACGGCTACCGTCAATACTGCCGTCAGTCCGGACTGTGATGGGCATGGCCCATGGGCCACACGTAAACCCATGTTAACTCACATGGCTTTCTGACCACGTGGCCACGTGGCATTGCGCAGCGACCTCCAGGGCCCCAGGCTGAAGGGTGCCCCCTAGCCGGACCCGTCAGGGTATAATGTACTTGTGTGTAATTTAAGGGGGAGACCGTTGGATTTTTTTTTTCTATCGTTCAGATCTTGCCACGTTCTGGTAAGGTAGCCGTACACGTGTCAATGTGACGCGTGGCTTGCATCCAAGTGGGAGGGCGTACCCCTCGAAAAGGGTCCCGCTTCAATTTTCGGTGGATTAAATAAAAAAGGCCAGGTGCCACAAAGTGGGGCCTCCTTCAAGCCATCAGTTAGATATTGGCCACGTGTCCTACCTGACACGTAGCACATTTTCAATGGTTGATGATATAAACGTGGCAGAATCGTAGCGCATTATGACAGAATCCAACGGTGGACAGCTTTGCGCATGCAGTGGCATTAAAAGCCGAGGCCCTCAAGGGACACCTGTCAGATGTCAGTCACATGAAGCATGGGACATCCAATCCAATCCCAGCCTTCCTCGACAGGGCGTAAGGGCACGGGGTACTTCACCTCCAACCCACTTAGATGGTCGCCACGTGTCAACAGCATATTCCAACGGGTGACTCGAGAACGCGTGTCAGTATCGGAACGTCTAGGAACTGATTCAACGGTGGAGGGCTGTAGTTCTTAGCGTGCCATAGGTTCCCTTGGTGCTCCTTGGTCTACCGAGTGCTCTATTTCTATTTCTTCACTCGCGATGGTCGATGCGATCAGTGCGATCACTGTCTTTTCGCAGGCTTTTGTTCGCAATTTTTGTGGATTGGAAGGCTTGGAAGCTCAGAGCGATGGCGGATGATGGCTCGAAGCTTGCTGCATTGCTGCTGGGCTTTGCTGTGGCAGCTTCGTCGCTGGTGGTTCAGTCCAAGGGGCAGAATGCTTCAGCTGCTGCCAATGGATTGAGAGTGAATTTCTATGGCACAAGCTGTCCCAAGGCAGAAACCGTTGTCCAGGGAGTCGTGCAGCGGTTTTTCAACGATGATCCCAATGTCCCTGCTGCCTTGTTGCGCCTTTTCTTCCATGATTGCTTCGTTCGTGTGTGTGCATTCTGCCATTTTCTCATAAAAAGCTCCCTAGTGTGCTTTGAATTGAAATATCTACATAAAAAGCTTCCTGGTGTGCTTTGAAATGGATTCGTAATACAATCTCTGATTGCCATTCACGTTCTTGAGCAATGCAATGCTCATTCACCTCTTTCTCAGCATTGCTTTTTCTGCTGGTTTTTGTGCATTTTGCTTCAAGAAAGGCTCTGTTTAGCGTTCCATTTCATCTGGCATTGTGTAAGGTGTGAGGGGAGATAATGTGAGGCTTTCTGCTCATTGACAGGGATGTGATGCATCGGTCATGATCAGCTCTACCATGACGAGCCGAGCTGAGAAGGATGCTGCGCCAAACCTTACTCTTCGAGGCTTCGATCTTATCAACTCAGCAAAAACTGCATTAGAGAATGCGTGCCCCGGCATCGTCTCATGTGCCGACATTATTGCTCTGGCAACCAGAGACGCAGTCCTCCTCGTGTGTTTTCTATTTCTCATCTTTGCAGCTTTTAGATTATCGATTCACATAAAATCTGAATGGATTGGACACAGTAAACGCCTCTACATTACAGTGAAAGTTTCTTGTTTTTGCATTGTAGGCCAGTGGGCCGCGGTGGGATGTGCTTACTGGGCGCCAAGATGGCAGAGTTTCTCTTCAAGCCGAGGCACAAAACTTACCGGATCCTAGTGATACTGCACAGCAGGGGATAGCTGCATTTGCCGCCAAGGGCCTTTCTGAACTTGATTTCGTCACACTACTAGGTAAATTAACTTCTTTCTATTGGCGCTATGCGAACTACGTAGTATAATCAGAAAAAAACCAGACCCTCTCAGACAAAAGCTAGACTGGCTGCTCACTTCTCCGTGGACTTTTCATCTGCAGGTGCACATACATTGGGAGTTACTCATTGCAGATTTTTCAGCAACCGCCTCTTCAACTTTGCAGGCACTGGCAAAGCGGATCCCTCCATGAACCCCAACCTGGTAACTTCCTTGAAGCAAATTTGCCCAGACCCTTCTAGGGCTACTGGGTTCTCTAATCCCACAGTGTCTCTTGACCAAGGAACACCATTCTTGTTCGACACAAGCTACTATAAACAGCTGACTGCTGGATTTGGAGTTTTACGGATAGATCAAGAAATTAGTGTAGATAGCAGTACTTCTGCATTGGTCAATGCCTATGCCGGAGCCACCAATGAGTCCAGCTTAATTTTTGCTAAGAATTTTGTTACTTCGATGATCAATCTTGGAAATGTGGAAGTGAAAATTGGGACACAAGGGGAGATCAGAAAAAGGTGTAGTGCTGTCAATAGCTAAATCTCAAGCCTCTGTGAATATCAGCATTGAAACTGCCATTAAGTCTTAGGATTTCATTCTACTGAAAATCGCATCCCTGTCAAAAGTGGAGTAATTGCACAATCAGTTCAATTTCATTTGTTCTGGTTAATTTTCAATGCAAAATCATGTCAAGCATTAGCAGGAAAACCAGGAATTTATGTAAAAGCAGTGGAGCTGATCTCCATGCTCATTGTTTGGGTTTATTATCAAAGCTACTGAGCTTCATAGTGCTCTTTATGGTTTGCTCAGCTGATCTGTTTGCCAAGAATTTGTGCCATGATCTCTTGTTTTTTGAACTAAATACTGCAGAACCTTGGTCTTTTTTGTGCTCGTACTTATGGAAACTACAGGATCAAAGGTTCTGTCTTTGCATGCTAAAAATTAGACTTACAGATTTTTTTTCTTATACTTCCTCTTTTGTGAATCAGAGCAGAAAGGGTAGATCTCCTAGGAGAGGAGAAGAAAAGGAAGTCCTCAATAAGGGTTGTGACACTCGAGTAATTTCAATAGCTGACTTGGAATATCCCAGCCTCCCATACTTTCAAGTTTCCACAGCTCAATGGGGATGGACCTGTGGGGCTTAAAGGCATTTCCCCAGCTTTGGGAGCTGTTTTAGTGCAAAAAAAAGTGTAGGGGATGTGCTTATGGGATAATGGCCCATGTTGCCCCAACCCTCCCCCAAAAAAAATTGGTGGCCGAGGATGTACTCGCCCAAACCCATTTGTGCTTCTAAGATATGGGGAAATTGAGGATGCACTGGCCCAAACCCATTTGTGCTTCTAAGATATGGGGAAATTGATAGATGACTTTCAACAACCTTTTAATATGCATTTGAGGAGTTCTAAATCCAAAAAAGACCCTTTGTAAAGATTTTTTTTCATAATTTTTTTCAATTTTTTTTTACACATGGACCAATCAAAACACTCAAATTTGAAATCTACGTAACGTAACTTTTTGAGTCCATAATTTTGATTCCACACTAAAATTGGCATAACTTTTTAGTGGTAAGTTCGAATTTAGCGGAGTTTGGTGCATCGGAAAGCGCTCGAAAAGGGCTTTCCAATGATATGTTACATGACATACTTCTGAGCTACGATGAAAAAGTTATGGCAAGTCAAAAGTATTAGTGTTATAATATTTCAATAATATAAACTACATCTTGCACGAATTTTAAAGGGTCTTTTTGGAGCTCAAAACTCCTCTAATGTGTTTGTGGGTGTGTGTGTGGATGTGCGCCTAGGTGTTTATGGTTGGGTTGGTTGCATGGTTCTCACATGCGAAACATTCACTTAAGAGATCATTTGATCACATGTGCTTTCCATACACATGGTAAGCCCCTAGTTGTGTGGTGGTTGAACTACTCCATGCTAGTGAAGCTTCATCAAACTACTAGCCCATCCTTGGGATGGCTCATCAATGGGGATGGGCTCTTAGAGAAGCTCTTCAGATGTAAATGGATTGGACCAAGCTCTTAATGTTAAGAATTGGCGGGATAGGGACCTGCCACTTTCATGTACTAGCTTACAAACTTTTTTGAGGGTCTCGGAAGGTGGCCTTACATGGGTCACATACTTGAGGGGAGATACTTTTTTGGTGGTTGCAATAGGTGGCAGGAGACTTTAACCAAAAGGTTGGTATCGTGAGTGCTTCGTAAAAGTCTTGTGTGGTTGACGATTTTGCACTTTGCCAAGCATAGACTTTGAAATCCTCCGTTGTGAGGAGCATTATGCCTTTTGCAGCACTAGTAATGTCATACTATAATGAAATTTTAGTACAATTATTTTTTCAGACATGACAAAGCATTACAAAGTAGCTCATGACCAGTGGCACATCTCACAAAGGGAAGGCCAATAAATATGGTACAAGACAAACATAACCAACATAAGATGAAACAAATGTGTAGCAGTCGTGAGCAGTGATAGTGGACATGTGGCATTACGTGATAGTGGACATGTGGCATTACGTCACATATCGTTCATCCGAAGATGGGCTACAGTCTTGCAGCTAGATTCACCGCCTCGTAATCTTGCTATAGGCCATATCCCACCTCATGAACAATATCTAGTCCGTAACTGACTAGTCTTTTCAAAGAAAAAAATATACAAAACTTTTGATCTATCCTTTTGGGATTGAGCTAGATTATTGTTACTTAATAGGAAGTCTTCTTCCATATTTTTTATGGACAAAATGCGATTCTCTCTAAAGTTTGAGCTTGGTGCTACTTTAGTTGACCATATTAACAAGATGAAGTCGATAATAAATCAACCAACAGGTATTGAGTCAATTGTTCTTGATGAAATGCAAAAGGCTATTATATTGAATAGTTTGCCTACTACTTATAGTGACATCATTTTCACACTTGGCAATCTTCCTAATCAAATGTTTGATTCCATGAGTACTGCATTACTTGAAGAGGAATGTAGGATAAAATTTGCTATTGATGTACCTAGTTCCAATGATGCTACATTGCTTGTGAAATGAAAAGAGTGTCATAAGAAGAAGGTTGACCTTGAATTTAAGATCTCAGGGCAATGAGAATAGATCAAATGTTAGTCTTTTTTGCTAAAGGTAAGACTCCACTATGTGATAACAATGAGCAAGATGAATGGTGATGATCCTCTATAGGGTTGATGAGATAGATGGGGTGTTCCCATCCTCATCACCAGCCTACAAGATGGAAGCTTCCTTAAAGATGCAAGAAAGTTGAATTTCCTTGTTGCGATCCATATTGATCTTTCAGTGTGTACAAGAATGAAGACTTGTCTATTGCATGGCCCATGGATGCTTGTTTGCTGAATTTCTTTCATTGATCATGGTTACTAGATCAAGGGGGAGTGTTAGAGTTGCGATCTCTACACTCATTGACTATAAAGACATCATGGCCTCGGTAAGTTGTTGACATGTGCTATGCTCATTATCTTGAAATGTACTCCATAAATGGTCAAGAGGCCTCAAGTGCCCAATAGGTGTCATAAATGGATAAATTTCTCTTACAATGTGAACATGGATAAATGATATGTGGTGATTATGGGAAGAGGCATAAACTCTTCTCCTTTTCTCTCTCATGTACACACTTCCTCTTTCATTGTATGGTGATTCTCATTGAATACAAGCTTTCTCTCTCTCCCTCTCATGTAGAGTGATTATGCTATGTGCTCTGATCTTTGATCTCTAATTCACAAAACATTTTATGAGGATCTAGCTGCTAGTAAAATGTTCATATTACCTCATCAGTCAAAATTGCCTCAAACAATCAGTATTTGTTCATCCATAGCTAGAAGCAAAATCTTGGCCCACGAAAATGTCAAAACCATACCACATTAGAAAAGAGCACAAGTCTTTTGTCATAAGTGGTTGTTGGTGAGATAAAACAAAATAGATACAACATTCCACCTGAAAGGGCAAGTAGACAAGCCAAAACTGGTCATAACTCAAAAAAAGATTATAAGAACGTGCATAGTGATAGTTTTGTGCACCTATCAAACTGCAAATTTAGTATTCTTATTTTTGTACTTATCTCTTTCTGCACTCATCAAATACTTAAACCAAAGATGCTACATAGAATCACACAAAACGAAAAGAGAGAGAGAGAGAGAGAGAGAGAGAGAGAGAGAGAGAGAGAGAGAGAGAGAGAGAGAACAAAATTACACATGGCTCATCTTGATAAGTCAAGATCAAACCTTTTGAAATATTTCTTTATAAACCAACAAGGCAATACAAAGTTGAAAAGTTCATAACATAAAGCACAATTTTTTTCAAGACATCCAGTTGGTACCTATTTTACCATCCCACCACACAAAAACATGCAAGTTAGCATAGTGAAGAAGACATGTGTCAACATCGAATGACAATTGTTATCCATGTACAAAACAAGTTCTACAACATAAAAACATAATATGCATTTAAAAATCATAGTCCAATCTCCCCATCTAGTCTAATTTCTAGTGATAGGCCAAACCCTGAAGTCACTATATCAAGACATATGCCATGGTAATCAATTTCTGGAATGTTGGTCCATATCAGTCTTTCATAACCTAACTAAGTTAACCGTGATTATTAGTTGCTTGGTAATAAGTTAGACAAGGACATATAAGTATGTATTATGGCAAATCCATGCCATGCTAATTCTTGTGACTATTGAATGAATCCAACATTACGGTTTGCAAGAACATCCATATTGTTATTAGGGAAAATCCATGCCATGCTAATGCATATGATTAATGTCAAAACTCTTATGCAAATCCATGAGTTCAAAGAGTGTTCAAGCTAAAAACCCTAATTTGAGACGATACTACTAGATGTTTGGAATGGTTTAACTAATCATTACAAGCTACATTACATTTGGGTCGAAATCGAATGTTTCATACCAGTAAACTAAATTCGTACATTGTTTTGGCAAACAAGCTTTAAGCATTTGTGTAATATTGTATACAATTTTTTTATTTTAACATTGTATATCCATAATGCTCTTTTGTTTTCCTATCTCTAGTTACTTTCCTTTGTTCATAAAACACATCCAATACAAGGTGAAGGATTGGGTAACAACGGCTGCCCATGTTTATGACACAAAATATAAGCTTGTCTCTGCTTGCAATTAAAAAAATTGCTTGTTGACTTTTGAAGTTTTCCTAAAAATTTTACTTTTGCAAGAATCAATCAATGCAAATGATAGCAATATATGATATGAAGATTTAGGATGTGCTTGCACAAGTGTGTTTTTTGGACTCTATTGAATCAAGTCATGTCAAATCACTTACATCAGACTAATGCATATGGGGGTATTATGGCTGATGAAGCTCAACCAAACTGGAATGCTATAAAACTCATTAATGCAATAGATGTGACATTCCTTTGGTTGGAAAATAATATCTTGCTTGCTTAACTTTATAGACAATGTCGACAAGCACACCCATAAATACATAAAACAGTCATCGAGAGAGCATGTTGCTTTGTGCTTGCAATGGAGAAACACAATCACTCAAGATATTGCAGATGGGTTTTATAACAATATATCTTTGTGGTGGAAAGTTGGCAATGCTTATGACGATTGTTTGCATGAACTTGAAAATTGGCTAGCCTAGTGGACAAATTGAATCCATTGATAGAAAAAAATTGTGGTTACTATATGCATTAAATTTTGTGTTTGAGGATATCTCTATGTTTGATGATAGGTCTAATTGTTGTCGGTTTTTTATGCTTATGTTTAACATTGCGGTTTGTTCTAGATGATGGATAATGAGGATGAAGTGACAATGCCGATAACAACTATATTTGAGGTGGTTCACATTGTATGACAAAGAGTGAAAAACTATGGTTCACAATTTATGAGAGGATTTAGTGAATGCAATTTTGCGCAGTGTAAGAGAAAAATTGTTTTTGTCAGGTTGATATGTTGGTGATGGGCCAAAATTCCAAAATCCCCTTGAGAGAGTTCATGTCAGTAGAAGAAATTCAATTGGGTGCTACATTCTTTAATAGCGTTAACAATTTCATAGACTTGAACAATTTTTGCCAAAGAACTATTTTTGCTTCTTTTTTGCAGATGAAGATAGTGTGAACAAAATTCTTGCAGAAGGCCCTTGGATGTACAGGGCCTCCCCGCTTTTTATGTTCAAATAAAATCCAAGTTTCAATCTAGAGAAGAATAAGCCCACAAGAGTCCCAGTGTGGATGGAGTTGGTGAATACTCCTTGTCATGTGAGGGATCACAACAATCCCAAGAAAGAGCCTCAAGCAAATTTCCACACAAGCAAATGGGAGGCAGAGAGTTGACTGGATGAAGACGATGAGGGATTCACCACATACTGGGGGAAAAGAGGACAAAGAAGTATGAGAGGTGGCATGGCTCATAGGAACCTCAACATGGTCTCCACCTTTGCTGAGGCCTAGAAGGGTAAGGAAAAGAAGGAAGACATGGACTCAGAGATTGGCCTAGTGGTTGAACCAAGCCCCATAGACACGAGGAAAGAAAAGGCCCAACTTCACAAGGGATTGACAGGTCAACAAGAGGACAAAGCTCCAAGGCAACAACCAAAAGACCCCCACTTGTCCATCTCTAATGCTTTTGAATTGCTAAGGGAGCTGGAACCAGAGGATAACAGAAGAGATGAGCCATCACCTGAGACCAATTTGACCCCCCCCCTCAAGAGGATAATGCAATCATCCATATGCCCCCCGGAAGTCAAATTTGAAAAAAGAGCAAAAATGGTCAATTTTGACAGCCCTAAGGAAAACACTCACCCCGGGCGTACGGAGGTTATACGCTTGAATGACAGTACGGAATAGTTTTCAGGACATGTGTCTAAAGCCCCTAGCAGCCGACCATACAATTGTTCTGTGCGTAAATTTGGAGAAAATAAAAAAACTCAGAATTGCTCCGAGGAGACTGAAAATTCAAAAGAGAAAAATTTGCAAGGGGAAGAGGGGGACCAAACCCGCACAAATTGTCTGATGTTGACATTTGCTCTACATGAGGATCCTCTCTGGTGGCGACCAATGGGCTAGTAGGGAGCAAGAGGAGCCTAGTCAGGAATGAGGTAGATAATGAGCAACACATATTGGACTACTTCAGAGAGCTAATGGGCAAGCATGAGGACATGAGTGAGAGTAAGATGAGAGCAAGGGAGTAGGTGTTGGGCAAGGTCCCAAAGGTGGTATCCCCAGAGGAGAGAGAGATGCTGGATAGATCCCTGACCCTGGAGGAGATTTTACAGGCCATTAAGGAGCAGAAGAAGGGTAAGTCACCAGGCATTGATGGGCTTGGAGCTAATTCTATCTCACTTTTGGAGAGGAGGTGGCACTCCTATTGTTACAAGTCTGGGAGGAGTCAACCTTGAAGGTGTTAGATTTCTTATGCTCAGCCTTAAAAATCGTTAAGTAATGAGCATCTTGAAAACGGAAGGCCGACAACATGATTTCGAACCTTCACATTTTTCCTTTAAGTTTTTCCCTTATGCCTCGATTTAAGGCACCTTTGCTTCTTTTTTTTTTTTCCGCCTTCTTCGCCCTTTTTCGTGCCTTCACGAAAAATGCGACACACTGGCCAGAATGACTTAGAAACCATTTCTGGACCACGTTCGCCTTTTTTGCCTCTTTGTGAAAAATACGACAAAGCGGTCAGAATGCCTTAAAACCATTTTTTAGGCTCCTTCGTCTTTCGACTTTTTCACTGTCTTTAATCTAAGGCACTTTTGCCTTCTTCGCAGCCTTTAGTTTAAAGGGCACCTTCGGGTTTTTCGGGTTTCTCACGTTTTTGCTACATTGGCAGACCAACATCGCCACCTTATCATCAACCCTAAACCAACTTGAGAAACAAATATCCTAAGGGCGGTTACCAACTTTTGTATAGATACAAAATTGGAGTAAATGGCAGTTAAGGCATGAGATATTTTTCTCTCAACACTTGTAAATATATATACTAGCTGAATCAAGCTATGTAAGTGTTAATTGAATTTCTCTCTCAATTAGAGTTCTCTGTAGCCAGTGTTATCACGCTCAACAACCTGAATTTATTACTTCAAGCGATTGTACTCACTCTTGATATTAATCAGAGCGCAATTTTTGTCTCACTACTGTGTCGTTCATCTGTGCAATTTGTATGAATTCTTCTACTTGAATATTTCTGTTGCTAATTGTTGCGTTTTCGTTCCTACACGCCACGCTCAAATCCTCGAGCTTCCGCTGATTTTACGACATGGTATCAGAGCAGGCATTTCAGTATTTTGCATTTCTTCTGCGGATTATCAGTCTTGTTTCTATCAAGACGTCTTTCTAGCAAACGCGCAGCCAACAATATTCTGACAATCGTTGTTTCTACCAACGATCTAGTCCAACTAGAATGGATCCATCATCTAGTTCATCTCTCATTGACAAACTCGATGGAGATAACGACCATCTCTGGAAATTCAAGATGAAGGTTATACTTCTAGCCAAAGAACTATGTGACATCGTTGATGGCACAGAGCTCAAACTAGAAGGTGATGCAGCTGTCATCACCAAGTGGAGAATGAGAGATGGCAAAGCATTTGCCATGATCACTCTCAACATCAAGGATACTCAGATCAGCCACATACGTGCTGCTCAGACCGCTAAGGATGCATGGGACATTCTAGCAACTCTCTACGACATTAAAGACGTTACATCCAAGCTCCATCTGAGGAAGAAATTCTTCACCCTCAGAATGTCTGAAGCAGATAGTGTTTCGAGCCACCTCAACACCTTCAAAAATCTTATGGAGCAGATGACTGCAACTGGCTCAGTCATGGAAGATTCCGATGCACTCATGACTCTATTATCGAGTCTACCTGAAGCCTACAAAAATTGGGTAATGGCAATTTCTACCCAGGAGCACCTCACTCTATCAAGAGTAATTTCAGTGCTCCTACAAGAAGAGATCAGAAGATCAGCATCCTCCTTAGGCTCAGGATCGGATCCTCAAGCTCTGTATTCAAAAAATCAGAAGTTTAGATCCAAGAGATTTACAAAGTCAGGCTCTACTGACAAGAAGAGCAACATGTGGTCGTTGGACCAAATTAGGGTTCATGATCGAATTCAAGCTTTTCATCATTCTAACCAGCGCAAAAACTTTTCTGCAGATATTGTAAGAGGACATGACTCATGAGTATGTGTCTCTTTTAAAAAATAAAAAAATAAAAATGCTATTAGAGATGTGGCAAATGCACGTGGCATCCTTGAAACAAAACAAAGATAATTGTGAACTGTATCCCATAGTTAATAAAGAACCCAAGAGAAGAGTTAAGGGTTATGCAACCTTAACCTTGCATGTTTAATAGAGTAGAAGCACACTCTAATCACCCTTGGGCCGCCTTCACGTATAGGTTGAAGAGTTCAAACTTGGGTGTACATAGAGAGGTTATTGGTATTGCAAGCCTCAAACTTGCATATTAACACATCAGAAACACTCTCCTCACCCTTCACATATAGGGTGAAAGGCTATGTGTGTGCACAAGAGAGTCTCAGACCCTTTATTGCAAGCCTCAAACTTGCACACATCAGAAGCACACTCTCCTCACCCTTCACATATAGGGTGAAAGGCTAAGTGTGTACACTAGAGAGTCTCATACCCTTGGGTAAGCATGAATCTAGAAGGGAGCTCAATTTAAACTAGACTAGCTCAATTTAAACTAGACTGATGGGTGGGTTTCGAAATTCCTAAGGGTGAGAATATATGACAATATCTTGAAGAAATGGTGGTGTCATAGACTGCATAAAATTGAGTCATAGTATTCCTTGCACTTACTAGCTCCATTGGATAGCTAAGGAGGGAGGTTCTAAAGGGGTTTTGAACTTGACAAATATTTGTATAAAAAAAAGTACAGGAAATTTTTGGATCAAGAGTAAAGAATTCCTAGCAGTACGGAAAGATTTTGACAAATATTTGTATCAAAAAGTACAGGAAAATTTTGGATCAGAGTGAAGAATTCTTAGCAGTACGGAAGAATTTTGAGTTGCGGTGTTTGTTATAATTGAATTCGGTGTAGCTCTGAAGGATTTTGGCTTCTGATGCATCAACATTCAGCGCATGACATCGGAAAAAGAAAACAAAGCGCCATGGTGGCTGCAGGTGCAGGAAGATCAGCCAGGAATTCTAAGGAATCGTGACTTCAGGCGGTTTGGGGAGCACAGGCATTCCAACATTTCTTCGCATCCTGCTCCAATTCCGCTTATTCTGTCAAACCCTAATAAAATTGTTGGATCCAGCTCTCAGATCAAACATAATGTAACAAAGAAGGTTAGCAATTCAGCGCTCTGTACGTCCTTGGAGCGAGAGCATCTGCAGAGGTACGGACAGGCAGTTATTGAGCAGCCGATTGATGCTTGCCTTGATCCGCCTCCAGCGCAGCTTTCAGTGTCTCCAGATTTTGTTGAAAGATCCTTGAGGGAGGTTACTGAGCATGCGGAAGCATGCCTGGGGGCAGGGCATGTCATGGGAGCTATCAGAGATCGAAGGAAGTTGAAACCAAGGGGACTGCTGACTGCTGGATCAGATTCTGGTGGATCTGAAATGGTGTCTGAAGATATAAGAGCTTCGCAAGAAACTCAAGCACTTTCTGGACCAACAGTTGCTTCTGTGACGTGGATACTTTTAGGAGATAGTGGCACAGAACCTGATTTTGTAGGATCTTCTCAAATGGTTTCTCATTTGGATTTCCAACGTTACAGCACTCCGGGACGCGCATCTGAGTGTTTTCTTGTCAATAGAAAGAGTGCACCGCTTAAGAACGCGCGGTTTAATAGGGTTTTAGATGGAGACGTACAACACGTAGAATTTCATGTGGGAAATGAAAACACAAGACTGGATGCGGTCGATGCCTCAGAAGATTCACTTGACTGGGAAAGTTGCGTCGAATGTTCTGAAAAAAACATTTCATTCTGTGATTTCGATTGCGCTTGCTGCCATAAAAGTCTTGATATCAGATCTTCAACGAGTCAACAGGACGAATTCAGTAGCATCAGCGTTCTTACAGAACATATAAAGAGGAAGATACATCTAGATCCAGACCGGCAGCAATTCTACAGTAAGAATTCTTTCGATGCAATTCGAAGGGGCTCAAATAACCTTGTTGTTGATAGTTTTCTAGATCAGAATGCAGTTAGATATGTGAATCATTACAATGGATGAAACAGAGTCAGTCTGTTGGGTTAAAAGCCATTGCACATGAATTTCTTAACAATTGAAGAGAAGATGAATTGAGCTGCCTAAAAGCATTCACAGAATGTAACTCGAAAGCAGTGACAAGATAACACAACATTAAACAAAAATCACTGACTTCAAAACAGTGACAAGGTATCATGAAGATCATGCAAACGACCTTTTTGTTCCCCTCTTGGATTGAGCTGACCTTCTAGTGCCGAGCTCCTCCTTTATTGTTTCTTTGGTTACTTCTGGTTGCTCATCGTTTTGGTACTCCTCTTCCTCTTTCGGAGACACTTGTTCCCTTGTCTACAGAATAAATGAATTCGATATCTCAATTGGATTTTTTGTAATTACCAAGGTTGGTGTCCCCAACACATCAACCTACGTTGATAACCCCCATCCCCCCCCCACCAAAAGAAAAATCTACTTTGCACTTCTCATCAAATATTAGATTCCTAGTTGTGATGAATTTCTTACCGGCCGGATCATACGATTTGTATCCTTTCTAGGTTTTTGGATACCTCAATAAACATGCATTGAATTCCCCATCCAACTTCTTTTGTCCTCTCATGGCCCATGGGTGTATTCAATGCACCCAAAAACCTTCAAATGTTCTACTGTTTGTTGGCTTACTCCAATCCATAACTCATTGGTTGCCTGCCCACGAATTGCTCTAGTTGGTCATTAGTTGATCACATAGATTGTTGTACCAATCGTTTCTGCCCAAAAAAGTTAGGTTACATGCATCAGACCATCTTTGTCATGATCCTATCCCTCCTTTCGACCACCCATTTTGTTGACGAGTGTAAGGAATTGTGAATTTTCTTTTTATCTTGTTATTTGCAAATAACTGATTAAACTCTTTCCTCGTCTACTCAGCCCCATTGTTTGAATGCAACCTTTTAATCTTTTGCCGAATTTGTACTTATGCCTAATTGCTTGAACTGTTTGAAACTTTGCAAAACTTGACTTTTTTGTTTAAGCAATTTGATATGCCCCTTTTGTGTGTAATCATCAACGAAACCTACAAAATACCTTGAGTCACTAAGTGAGGTTACCTCCATAGGCCCACACACATCATTGTGGGTAAGTTCGACGATCTTAGTGTTGCATTCAAAATTGTTTACCATAGATGCAAGCATCACATCTCTCATGGTCCTCATTTGTTCAAAAATCAAAACCCCTTAACAAGCAATATTTGTCAAGTCTAAGCAAATTGCCCACCCTGAGATGTGCCATTCTCTTATGCCACAGAGCATTCTTGCTTGATGAAGTTGAGGCAACACATGCAACAGATTGGTTATGTCCGCCCTTGGACTTGGTAGAGCCCTCCCATTCTGATTTACTATGGCCATGTATTCTATTGCTTTGTATGACAAATCCCAAATCTGACCTTAAGGCCAAGACCTGCAACATAGCTCACTGAGATGAGGTTCTTGGCTAAGTCTGGTACATGGAGCACTTCCCTTGAAATAGCAGCCTTGCCTGTTCCTAGTTGTAGGCACATTGAGTCCTTTCCCTACATGTGCATTCTTCCATTTGTCCCTTATTATCGCTTCCCTCCCAATCATAAGCTTATAAGTGATAAATGCTCTTTTGTTGGTTGTAATGTGGGAAGTGGTAGCTGAGTTGGGATGCTTGGGTAGCTACATCCTTTCACTTGAGAGCCTATTGGCACAATCATGCTCTTTCTCGAGATGTGGATTTTTTGCTCTAGCACGAACCTTTTTCTTGTTATCCTCTACCTTTTGGTTGATTCCTTACATAGTGGCCCAATTCATCACAATAGTAGCATCTGACCTCTAGTTTTTGCTTGAAGCATTTACACCATGGCTTCTTCTTGGCATCCCTCTAGTAGTTTTGACTACTTTGCCTTTTTTTAGGTGTCATCATTATTTTTTCCCTTGAAAAGCCATATCAATGCAAGCTCATCTTGTGCTTGTATCAATGTTTAGAGTACCTTTTTGAAATGAAAAATGTCTTTCAAATGGGTGTGCGAGTAAAAGTATGCAATTGACGAGTAGAAATTGATTCTAGTTGATGTTCCTTGCAGAGGTAGATAACAATCAGATAAGGGTATTGTATTGACAGCAAGTCTAGACTACCCTCTACAAATTAAGAGATATTGATTTCAAATGATGAAAAAGAAGTTCAAATAGCTGAACAAAAGATAATTTAACTCATTGGTTTGGCAGACATCAATAATGATCCATGATGTAGGAATACTCTGAAATATTTAAAATAATTACTGAGTAGTTTTAGAGATGCTTAAGTAGGTGAGTAAAAGGTTTGAGTAAGACAATTTTTACTCGCCGACTGGTAGGATTATAGAGTAAGCTCTGCATAGTAGCAAGCAAAATTTGTCACAGAAGGCAGAGAAAATGAAGTAGGCTTCCAAAAATAGTTTTGGTTGGAAAATGCAGAATGTGTACTTTTTTGTGATTTTCTTGATGAGAGAAAATAATCTTGGATGGGTTTGACACTTTCCATACCAATGCAATTAGAAAAAGGAATCACAAAAGGAACCAAAATTTTTGTAAAAAGTTCACTTTCAATTGGTTCTACCAGCACCTCCCCGACAATGGTGCCAAAAAAATGTAGTCTCTTTTCTATACCCCCTTGTGTCTTGCACTTATGAGGGTTAGAAAGGGTCATGGATCTACTACCAAGTGAGTAATCGATTGTAGTACGGGCTTTGATCCAAAGAAGAGAATACAACTAGAGTGATACTAGAATTAAATAGTAAATGCTGGAGGCTGAAGAAGTACATATCAAGCCCCTAGATAAAAGATACTCCTCAAAATGATTTTACCATGAGGTGCTTGCTTCAATACGTATGAAGCTTTCTTCAATCAACATACCTTGTCCTTTTGGCCTTGCACAATAAACGGACTTAGTTGTTGCATGTAGACTTCCTCTTCAAGTTCTCCATTCAAACAGGTTAACGATACGTCCATTTGGTGTAGGCTCTATCAAACACAGTTACCAATGAGATGATCATGCATAGGGTAGTCCACTTTACTAGAGGAGCAAATGTCTCCTTGTAGTCCACACCCTTATTATGTGCATATTTCTTCATAACAAACCTTGTCTTGGCTTGACAAAGGTTCCATCTAGATTGTACTTAGTTGTGGGCACGATTTTTTGCCAAAGGGCTTCTTACTCTTAATGAAGGTCAACTACCTCCCACATATTATGGCACTTGATGGAGTTTATGTCCTTCCTGCATTGCCTTTTGCCAAATCTCATTATCCTTGGCTTTTTCATAGCAAGAAGGCTCCTTGGATTGAATGATATCACTCATGTGCATAAGACTTACCTGGAATTTATCAAGCTCCTTTGCTCGTGTAGATTATCGTAAGTCTTCCTCTTTGCTAGGCTTGGCTACTTCACCTTTCGTTGTCATCCATAAGTTTCGTGTACCACTTAGTTAACTTATGTTGATGTCATTCACTACGAGTTGAGAAAGTATCCCAAGGTGTATTAATTTTCCTTACATTTTTCACCTGCAATCTCGGTCTTTCCTGACCCCATAGGTGTATTAATTTTCCTTACATTTTTCATCTTGTTTCGTCAATTGGAGGGGTGCTACATCCTTCATCGAGTTCTCTTTTCCAACTTGAGGTGGTGGCTCCTTATTGTTCTCTCAATGTAAACCTTAAGTTCCTTTCCAAGAACAAATTCAGCCTGGCAAGATCTTTGGGCTGCCCCTCGTCTCCCTCCATGATCTCTGATCTTTCTACTACTCCCCTCATCCCTCTCTCTTTCAATACCATCTTCATCTTCTAGCTCCAAGCAGGGTAGTTGGGTCCTTCCAGTTTCGTGATTAATCTTACGTCTGCCATCAACATCATGTCAGCTCCCATGCTGCAAGATGCTTGCACAAACCACGTACGTCCTTGAACATGAGTAATCATGAGCTGTGTTATTTGCAAGATCCTATCTTTTCTCTCGCGCCTGTGATTCAGTTAGTTCTCGAACCAGCAAATATGTGAATGCTTTTAGGCAGTTCAATTCACCTTTTTGATTTGTAATTGCTCTTCAACTATTAATGGATTAAAGTCAATGGCTTTTGACCCAATATAGAATATGGGCCCACACATCTCCCTTCATCATTGATCCCAAAGATATTTGGAATGTGCTAGAACAATCAGTATGAGAAGGGCAATCAATGTCGAAAACAGTGACAAGATAATATAAATTAAACAAAAAAGCTGAGAAGTATGTAGCCTCTTTGCTTGACACACATTTGTACCTGTTTCACATTACATGCCCCCGGGGTCATAGCCGCTGGGGTTGTGTTCCCTCTAAAATGACCGTACCTGTAAACCTTTAACTCAAAACGACATTCAAAATTCTAACTAATCAAACAATTCAAGCTACATACATTTCACACAGTTTAAGTGCACAAAGCTCTCAAAATCAATCTGTTTTGTGATCTTCTCCAAGAATAAACAAATGTATCATCATGTTAGGGCTATTGCCAATCTTTTGGTGTCTAACCTAATGAAGACTTGCTTCAGGAGAGGATTCTTTGGCAACAAAGACAGATTGCAGTGGTCAAAGAAGTTTACCCTCTTGTAGATACTTGAGGTTTGAAAGCAAAAGGTTTTTTGAATGCACAGCAGATGAGCCTGAAAAGCATACACGGGGTTCAGTTAGCATATTTGATCCAGAAACAAGAGGAATGATAAAGCTTTTGAAGTGTTCAAACCAATCCAGGAGAGACTGTCAGAGGACTTATTTTTATTCCGATCACTTACATTCCTCTGAAAGTTTAGGTAAAGTGAGCAGTGAGGTTAGTATGGAGTCAAAAGATATCCATGAAGGTAGCATGTTGAAGCAGAATGTTTCCTCAGCTTCGCAGAGTACCAAGTGTAATTGCAGGCTTTGTGCCTCTGTTGAGCAGGAATTATCCTCTCCAGAAGCATGGGGGGATAGAGCCATGGAGAACAAACAAGGGTGTCCAATCAAAATGCGTGTCAATCTCAAGGAAGTGTTGGCATCCACAAGAAGAGATTCAATAATGACAAAAAAACTAGACAAATCTTCTGATATTGATTCACAGCTTGAGTGCAACAGTGGAAGTATTACACATGGGAAAAGTGAGTCCTCCGTGATACCATCAAACATGTGTAGGACTGGAACTTTTCTGATGTTTGGTGTGGTTATTGTAGGATATCTCTACAGGCGTGGCCTTTGCCAATCGGGATGGTGACTTTCTGGTTCAAAGCTACTGAGCTGTTTTTGTCAGTTCACAGATTAGAGATCACGAATCATCATCCTCTTTCATGATAAACAAGCTTCATACTTTGAAGACCAAGAGCTTGCACTGCATATATGTCCAAAACCTTCCCCATACTTCCATTTAAGGCATGCAATTGCATGACTGTTCTGAATGCCTTCACAGCTTTTTCTGCTGAAAGGTGGACAGGACAGAGGACACCCAAAGGTATCTTACTTTTGGAATTCATGCATGGCCCTTCAAATTTCCCATAATCTTTTGCATGAGGGTAGGACTGAACGAAATCTTTGTAATCAGTTGAGTCTTGTGTACAATTTTTGATGATGACAAGTAGATGTAAATTGAGTGTTTCATTCCAGCTCTAAATAGCTCCAACAAGCTAGTGGTGAAAAAGCCTTAAGGCCCTTCTTTCAAGATATACAGTGTGGCAGGGAATTCTCATAAAGGCAAATGCTGTTATTTGTACAGGATCATTTTAACTTTGTCTTTTAAACAAAACATAATGCCTATGCAAATGCTTGGTCTCAAAAAGCTTAGTATTTTAACGGTAAGATAGGTACTACAAAACTTGTAGAATGTAAAAAATACAATGGGACTGCATTTACTCTGTTCACAATAAAATTTTGAGGTAGAGTAAAATGAAAGAGGTTTTGATCTTTTGCTAGCAAAATATTCCAATGTAAAATTCTGCAGTTGCCAGAATTGGTTTCTTTTTCTGTTGTATGTCCTCATTTGTAACTGATTGGAAGGAAACTCCTGGAAGTCTTCACCAATCCACCACGTATTCGAGGATAGTTCTCACCAATGTTGAAAGACCATTTGGATTGTTAATTTCTCCAAGAACAGTTAGGAAGACGGATTCCAGGCAACCTAAAAAAAATCAACGAGTGATCATTTAGTCATTTCTATGCAGAAAATAGCCGGTGTCAAAGATTTGAACATGTTTATATTTGGAAGTGCCTTTGTGATAATTTTGTAGGCAGCAATGCTATACCCATCTTGGTTGGAAATATTGGTTATAGTACCCTGTTTTTACCAATCATGAATGTGCCTAACTATAATGGTAATTTACATGCATGTTGACTATTAGAAATGAAATTCATATAGAAAAAGTATGCCATTCAGGTTATCAGATGCCTTGACATTGTATGTGGCTCTTAGTTGCCCGTTCCGGAACGATGCCCTTAAAAAAAAATAAAAAAAAATACGTTTTCTTTACAAAGGATTTAATTCATTAAATAATTAAAATAATTAAATTTTTATGAATTTTGTTCCGACCAGGAATGTTCCGCAACGTACGGAACGGAACGTTGCATTCCATTTTGGTCGGAACGGGCTTCTAAGATGTGGCTGATGATTAAGAAGTAATTAAGCAGAGTTTGGAGGTATAAGGATGAAGTTTTGCCAATATTGTCAAAAAAGGAAGAATGGAGGCCTGGATCATTGAGTTGTCAGAAAGGACCTGCACTATGATTGCATTGTAGAATAAAATAAATCAAAATATTGAAACAAGTGTACATTTTTGACGATGCACAAAGGTATCATTCCTTATGTCATTATTACAATTTTTGATTGGATCTTTAAAAGATACTGTAAATAATGGGGACAGTGATAGCAATTGTGACTATTTAATTTACTGCAACAAGTCATTGGATTAGAATTAAAATCTTGTTGATAATAATCACTACATAGGACAAAAAAATTTGTCCACTTAGAGTTTTGAATCATTGCAGAGTTCTAGTTTAAGGGGCTTGCTGTTCATAACAAAGCATAATTAGTATGAAGCAAGGGTGGGGATTTAATATACTTCAAACTCATAAGCAATTGCTCCATAGAAAAGCATATCATTGGCAAATACTTGATGGGGAGTATGGCTTGAAAACTAGCTATTCATACAACCAAGATCTTAATTTTGACGAATGCAAAAGATAGAAGGTTCACTTGCAATTAAAAAGAATAGAAGATACTTTAGGCTTTTTCTTCCCCATAGTGTCTTAAACTACTAGCTCTAGTAACCTCAAACAATCTGCTCTTGGATTTTAGAGTTTCTCTTCAATTGGGGTTATTATTTCTAAAAGAATCTGACATTATGTGCATTCATTATAATTATGCTAATCCCATGGGTTGATAAAACCAAGAAGCATTATTATTATGCTTGTTGAAATTGAAATCTCATAATACTTATTATGCTACGTTGTTTTTTCAATTAGTTGGTTCTTTGATTTATCTCACAACTACTCGTCTTGACATAAGCTATGTTGTAAGTGTAGTAAGTCAATCCTTGGTTACGCCTATGGAAATTCATTGGAAAGCAACAAAGAGAATTCTTCGTTACATCAAGGGGACACTCACCCATGGATTGCCATATGAGAGATAAGCTTTGCCAGTTTTATAGGGCTTTATAGATTCAGATTGGGTAGGTATAGATGATAGAAGATCCACTATAGGTTATGTTTTTCATGTTGGTAATGGTGTGTTTTCTTGGTCCAATAAGAGATAGGATACAGTTGTTCTCTCCGCCATCGAAGCGGAGTACAAAGTCCTATGTTCAAATATGTAGGAGGTAGTTTGGCTAAGAAGGATGATGAAAGATATTCACATCATGTAGAGTAGGCCTACAGTGATAAGGTGTGATAGCCAGAGTGTTATTCAGGTAGCTAAGAATCTTGTATTTATGCACGCACGAAGCATATAAAGATAAATATCATTTCATTCTAATGAAATAGATGTAGTGCGTTGTAGAATAGAGGATCAACTAGTAGACATACTTACTAAAGCTTAGTGTTGATAAATATAAGTCTTTTTTTAGAGAAAAGCTCTTTGTAATAAAAATAAACTAGGGCTAAAGGGAGAGTGTTAAATTTAGTAAGCCCCACTTTATCTCTTGTTGGGGGTATTCACGACGAATTGTAAATAAATAAAATCGACCAATAAAATGTGTTGCGAGGGCATGGCATCCTGCGCGTGTAAGCCCATGGCCCAATGAGCACACAAGCTTAAGTTGTAAATAAAATAAAATAGACTTGGGCCTTTGTAATAAAAATAAAACTTGAGGCCCTTAGTCAGAGTTTACTTTTTTAGAGTTGGGTCC
This sequence comes from Diphasiastrum complanatum, assembly GCA_029204225.1. Taxonomy (NCBI): domain Eukaryota; kingdom Viridiplantae; phylum Streptophyta; class Lycopodiopsida; order Lycopodiales; family Lycopodiaceae; genus Diphasiastrum; species Diphasiastrum complanatum. Next base: position 62,629,426 of record CM055099.1, on the reverse strand, counting down.
AATTTTGGACTCACATGAATCTTGTGATTTCCAATGTACTTTTTGTGGACCCTTGGATCAAGTTGGGTCCAAGATGAATGGATAGGATCAATGTCAATATTAGCCAATAGGATTTTGGGGCAAGGGCCTTCCCCATTTTATAAAAAGACACCATTTGTACTCTATTTTGTGGTGGTAGAGTTAGATGAAAAGTAGGGAACTAACTAAAAGTAGCATCTATGCATAGTGTAGCGCAGGCATCCCAAAGGGAGCCGGGAACCACGACTTAGCTTCCCAGCCTTCAACTCTTGCCATCCAAACCCACTTGACATACAAGCAGCCAACTCGCCAACAACGATCAGACTTAACCAACTTGAAGTTCCGAAAACCAACATTGAGATCTAACCTGGCGCCATGCCAGATCGGGAGGTCCCGACGTGGGTGACTTCCCTCCAAGCAAGCCGCCCGACATACATCAAACTTAACCAACTCGAAGCTTCGTTACAAACGAGTAACATCCATTCCAAGCAAGCGGTCTGACTTACATCAGACTTAACCAACTGAAAGCTTCGTCACGAGCGCTGGAAGCCAACCTGGCGCCACGCCAGACTGGACAGCCATAAACAGGTAACATCCACCCAAGCAAGCCATCCAACTCAGCCGACAGGTTAGAGCCCGTTCCCCAAGAGCTTAACCCATTCACGTTCATGCAAGGAACACTCAAAACCACAAGCCGCGACAGATATGGAAACAACCAGTTCCTGGACCAAATGGTCCCGACAGCATACCGCTGGCGTCACGGACCGAATGGTCCCGACGGCATACCGCTGGCGTCCCGGGATACGACCCTCAGCTATGTGCCAAGTTAAAAATTTTGAAAGCGGCCTTACAACTGGCGCTTTTACCGAACACTGAAACCCAGAAGGTAATCAGAGTCAGTTTGAGAAAAATCCCACTTTATTGATAAATCTGAGAAGGTTACATTTCAAGTGTATGACCGACCCTAGTCTCCGGGGCGCTAGCATGCCAAGGCGAGAGCCATGACAACATTCCAGCAAGGGAGGCTGAGACTTGGTTGGAGCTCGCCCTGAGTCGCAACCCGCACTCCCCTATAGTATTGGTGTGATTCGGCACCTCCCCTCATACCAAGCACTCTACCTAAGCTGGTAAAGCACGTTTTTTCTCTCTCTAGGATTTTCTCTTTCTAGAAAGTCATTTTCTCTTTCTAGATTTTATTGATCCCCAGGCTTCCTTTAATCATGCCTAGATCGTGTGAGGTGATTGCACATCGATCTGAGCTCTCTGGACTCCGCTAGAACCGATCAAAGATTTTCAGCCATAGGAACTTGGCGCCGACTGGATTCTGGTCACAGTGGCGCCGGGAGCAGCAGGGGCGCTGCTGGCGCCAATGGCGCCGGAAGTAAAGCTTGTAAAGGTAGCTTTACAACATCCACCCCACCTTTATAAAATCTGATGTCCTCATCAGATGTCAGATTAAAGTAAAGGTATCTCCCAATTAAAATGACTATACATTTATGCTTACTTGGCACAGTACTCAACTTACTGGCCACTTTTTATTAACATTGAAGCTGGCACACCACAAGTGGGAGGCTCAGCTCTTTGTACTGAAAAATTACATAACTTGAAACAAATATCTTTGTCTGGGAAAAGCGTAGATTTGATATCGCTTTCGTAAAACCCGAGAGCCTTATTAACTGGTGACAGAGGCCTTTCTTTGAAATGTTCGCCCCTGTCGCTTCTGACTTTCGACTTTGGAACTCCTTTGAGCTCCTGATTTGTCCTTGATGCACTTTGTGTTGAGCTCCCTGAGCTCCAGATTTGTTCGGTTCCGCACAGGTATCAAGGCTCCCTGAGCCGAAGGATTTATCGTTTGATTGCCCACTTATTGGTCCACTCCGTGCCTTGTTGCTTCTGCACCTTGATTTCTCTCCTTGTCCCAGCCTGATCTTGATACTTTTCCATCTTGGCTCTTTAAGGTAGGCAAAGATTGAGTACTCCGCAATGCACCTCTCACTTAGCTTGAAGTAGCTCTTTGAATCAGCCCAAATGTAACCATTGACCTCGTGGAAAGCCAAAGGGTCGCACCAGTTTGATCCGCATCCGAACTATCTCTTCGCGTTTGTTTGAAGCACCATGTCCGTCGCGCAAAACTTGACTTTCACAATTCCATCACTGGTTAGTTGCCTCACAGTCAAAACAAGAAGTGTACATCGAGCTTAGCTTCAAGTAGCTCTCTTTGAATCAGAAACATGCACCCAGAGTTTGCACTAGTTCGATCTCAACGCGAACTATCCCTTAGCGTCCGTTCGAAATACCAAGTCTCTATGCAAGACTCAACTTTCACAGTTCCTTCATTGATCAGCTGCCTTACACGTAACACAAGCCAGCGTACTCATATGTTTCCTCATCATTGCTGGTCCAGAGAAAGCCTATAACAAACTTTCCTTTCCACAACAAAAACTTGTCAACTTATTAGGTCCAAAGTTCGCCAGTCTCCTCGTGTGAGTATGGCTAGGTCACCTTGAATTTGCCCCCATTTTGATCAACTTTCATTCAAAATTTGCCCCAAGAGAGAGGTGTGTGTGATAGTTCCCCTCCACTTAATAAATCAGCTGATCGGACTTAGAGTAGAGTTCTTCGGACAAAAAGCCTTTCCAACACTTTGCTTCCCATCTGCTAGGATTATGGCTCGATCCAACTTGTTGCCAATCTCTGAAGAGGATCCTAGTCTTTTTCCCTTTGAGGAAAAACCCAACTGATACTGGATATCACCCATGCTCAGTGAGTTTCAGTTCCGAAGGTGGCCGTCCCAAAATGAAGACCAACTGCTATAGAAGATCTCCCCTGAAATTGCCCTTTCCAACTTTTGACTTCCTGCTTGCGTCTGGTGGGCGTTGTCGCAAATGAAACTAACCCAAGAAACAGGCTAGCCATCCATCCTTTGCAAACATTGAGTCATTTCGTTGTCGTTCACGTGCGAGTACTTGAACTGCAAATCCGCCGCACAGATTCTGGAGTCCTCTTTGTTTGATGGTATCAGCCTTCAAAAGAAAAGGTTCCTTCTCGAGCCATCAGCTCCTTGTATCACAAGCAATCATGCAAACCAGGCAAAGCACGAGTACTAAGACTCACCACGAATACGTACAAGTAAGACACTCAGGCAGGTTTACTAACAAGTAACAAAGACAAGGTCCCCCTTTGAGATGGTCCTGCCAACGGACCTTTGCCTGGCCGCGCCCATACAAATCGATCACGGAATCAGCCCACATAGGACACCCCTCCAACTATCCGTGCTTTCACCATTAAGCAGCACATTGCCTCAGTCACGCCCCACCACTTTTTGGTCGATAGCCCTTATAGCTAAACGATCGGCAGCTATCCCGCACCGGCAGCTAACCACCCGTGCTTTACACCCGAATTCGAGCAGCATCTCTGTATCAATGGTTAACCCGTACAGTTCGAATATGTCGCCCCGCACCCCACAAGGTACAGACTGTGCTTTCACCTCCCTAGGCAGCACTTTGCCTCATCCGTCCTACGTGCAGACAGCACCAGTCCCGAACCGCAAGAACTGACCGTGCTTACACCTCAAGGGCAGCACTTTGACTCATCAAGTCCCCCGTTCTGCCGACCACCCTGACCGTGGACGCACCCGTGCTTACACTGTGGGCAGCACCTTGCACAACAGTTGTCTTGATGAACCCCAAACCGTGGCCATTTCCGTGAGATCCGCATAGCTGACCGGCCAGTCGGCTCTGATACCACATGTAGCGCAGGCATCCCAAAGGGAGCCGGGAACCACGACTTAGCTTCCCAGCCTTCAACTCTTGCCATCCAAACCCACTTGACATACAAGCAGCCAACTCGCCAACAACGATCAGACTTAACCAACTTGAAGTTCCGAAAACCAACATTGAGATCCAACCTGGCGCCATGCCAGATCGGGAGGTCCCGACGTGGGTGACTTCCCTCCAAGCAAGCCGCCCGACATACATCAAACTTAACCAACTCGAAGCTTCGTTACAAACGAGTAACATCCATTCCAAGCAAGCGGTCTGACTTACATCAGACTTAACCAACTGAAAGCTTCGTCACGAGCGCTGGAAGCCAACCTGGCGCCACGCCAGACTGGACAGCCATAAACAGGTAACATCCACCCAAGCAAGCCATCCAACTCAGCCGACAGGTTAGAGCCCGTTCCCCAAGAGCTTAACCCATTCACGTTCATGCAAGGAACACTCAGAACCACAAGCCGCGACAGATATGGAAACAACCAGTTCCTGGACCAAATGGTCCCGATAGCATACCGCTGGCGCCACGGACCGAATGGTCCCGACGGCATACTGCTGGCGTCCCGGGATACGACCCTCAGCTATGTGCCAAGTTAAAAATTTTGAAAGCGGCCTTACAACTGGCGCTTTTACCGAACACTGAAACCCAGAAGGTAATCAGAGTCAGTTTGAGGAAAATCCCACTTTATTGATAAATCTGAGAAGGTTACATTTCAAGTGTGTGACCGACCCTAGTCTCCGGGGCGCTAGCATGCCAAGGCGAGAGCCATGACAACATTCCAGCAAGGGAGGCTGAGACTTGGTTGGAGCTCGCCCTGAGTCGCAACCCGCACTCCCCTATAGTATTGGTGTGATTCGGCACCTCCCCTCATACCAAGCACTCTACCTAAGCTGGTAAAGCACGTTTTTTCTCTCTCTAGGATCTTCTCTTTCTAGATTTTATTGATCCCCAGGCTTCCTTTAATCATGCCTAGATCGTGTGAGGTGATTGCACATCGATATGAGCTCTCTGGACTCCGCTAGAACCGATCAAAGATTTTCAGCCATAGGAACTTGGCGCCGACTGGATTCTGGTCACAGTGGCGCCGGGAGCGACGCCGGCGCCGTTGGCGCCGGGAGCAGCAGGGGCGCTGCTGGCGCCGGGGACATAGCTGGCGCCAATGGCGCCGAAAGTAAAGCTTGTAAATGTAGCTTTACAACACATAGTTAGGTGCCTATCCAGTGAACTAAACCTTGTTGACAGGCGGGAGGGCTATTACTACATCAGATCCTACAGTGGCGCCATTGCCGGGGATAGGTTTTCACTAACTAGTGTAGTTGCATTTTAGCTATTTCTTGCGTTTTAGAGTAGTTTTAGGTAGATTTTTGAGAGTTTAGAGTTAGTTTTTTGTATTTTTTTGTGTTTGGACTGTTCACAGCTAGCAGAGGAGGTGTGAGAGGGTAGATGTTGTAAAGCTGACTCAGGTGCACCCAACGTGCTCTGTAAGACTCTAAGGGGTGACACTCCCTAAGGTCCCAGAGCAAGTTAGAACGTCAAGGACTGAGCCTCCGACCTGTGGTGAGCCAGTCAAGTAGTCACAAGTCATGAGCTAGCTCTGGAGCTCGAGTCATGGCCTAGTCAGGAAGCAAGTTGATTCTGCCACCGGAACGGCTCCCGGGACCCATGTCCGGGAGCCAGACTGATTCTGCCAGGCTTGCCAGGCTTAATCAGCAAAATAAAAACTAAGTCCCAAAAAGCGTGCTTTACCAGAAAGCACTATATTTCAGAACAGAGGGGGTGCGCCGAATCACAGCAGAACTATAGGGGGAGTCCGACAGACAGAAACTTGGGCAGCTCAACCAGCGCCAGGAATCCAGTCGCCAGGTCTCAGCTCCCTCTACCAGCACGAGCCAGGCACAATGCCCAGCACGTGTTGGTGGCCCCGAGACCGGTCAGTCTATGTATGAATGTAACTTCTTTCAAATCTAATAAAGTTGATCCTTGGGGATGATTACCATTTCGGTTTCGCCTCCGGGACTGGTCCAAGTGGAAGGACTCTTACTACAACCTTTTTGCGTCGCTGGCGCCTAAGGGTCCCTGTCATCGACATGGAGCTTGCCGCTATGCCAATTGGTCAGTTTGGCGACCACTATGCCTTGGGTTTCATGTGTGGCTTGTCTTTGCCTTTGGTTACCTTTTGGGGACGGATTCTGAGTTGGCTTTCGGGTTGGTTGGGATTCCAGTTTTCTTGAGTCTGAATGGTTAAGCTTGTTACGTTTCTGAGTTGGCTTTTACGTAAGTGCATGATGGATGAATGTTAGACTTAAGCGCGTGTTGGGGAAACCGCTCAAGTCCCAGTGCCCTTTGAGGCGCCGACGCAACAGTAGAGGAGGCCTTGAACAACATCTAAGGGCTTGAAAACCAAACCAACCAACCAAAAAATCCAAAAAACATACCAATCTCCATTTTGGAGGAAAAAAGAGCCTAAAATCTCATCAAATTTTAATATCTCCAAAACTAGTGTTTTTCAACTTGATAGAGGAAGAAAAATCTACCTAGAAAGCGATTAAAGCGGCTCTCATCACGCGCTTTAAACCAAGGAAATTCCTAGAAGACCCCTTTCTCCTGCTGAGCAAAGTCAAGATGGGAAAACGAGAAAGGGTCAAGGACTATATTGAACGGGTCAAACATCTATGATCCGAGTGTAGTGCAGCCCTAACTCCCGATCATGCGGTGATCATCTATTTCCTAGCTGAACTACCATGAAGCATCAGAAGAGAATTGAAACGACGGGAGCAGTATGCTACTCTGCAAGAAGCTATGGAAGATGCCATCAAGGAAGAAGATGAGGGATCTGACGACGAATATCCATCCACCCATACTCCTGCTTCCTTGATAGCATTACCGTCATCAACTGCATCCGCTCTATCCACAGAACTGTAGTTGGATCAAATGACAAAATTACACAAACAGCAGATGGAACAACTTACGGCGCAGTTTGATCATAAACTAAAAGCCTTACAAGGAGCTGTAGCAGCAACACCACATCAATAGGTCGCGAAAACTTTCTTTTCGGCACTCGAATAACGTCTACATTTGGTACAGTCTAGCACGATCATTGAATAAAACTGTATGTATACATTTGAGATGACAGTTTATGTCTGAAGAATTGAGTCTTTGATCTGTGTTCCTGATTGTAACTGACATAAGTTTCTAACGTGCTCTAAAACTATTCGTGCTCTTTAACCATAAACTTGGACTTAAGTTGTTGAGGACTTCTGTCTAGAAACGAATAGTTCGCGAATGCGATTAACTAATTGTCTACACAAACACGAATACATCGAACATTTCTCAACTCTCTATTGACACCTTAATCAGCCGGAGTGTAGTACTGCTGTGCTACTCTGATAACATCTCACCTGTAGAACGCGTTTCATTCAATTTGATAGAGGCAAGACTGCTGTTCTGGAATTATTTAACACTACACAACCCAACACAAGTAATACTGGTTACTTTCCAATGTCTGTTGACAACCAAATAACGCCCGAAGCCACTTCATTCAAAATAAATCATAGATTGTACCAAATATATAACTTTCTAACGCTGTCCTATGTGGGTTCGACATTATTTACTACAAAATCTATATTAACCTTGTTGGTATAGCACGACATATACCAATTGTTGGCGCCGTTGCCGGGATAGCTTAGGAAAGTTATAAGAAAAACTAACACATCCATCTCCATTTCCAGTGTATGTCGAATAGAGAATCCTGATTAGAACGATACCGTAAGCTTAGAGACGAATTTTTACAAAGACAGAGTGAGAGCTCGAGTCGAAGAAATCTCAACGAGATCACTGCCCAGTTACTTGAACTTCTAATTAGCTTCGGTATGGAAGGTCCTGCTGCACGTTTCACTTCTATTTCAAAAATTAAGTACAATTATTTTAAATGGACTACTTCCGATGATGCAGATAGCTATGTCTCGCAATTTGAGTCAATCGCTAATGCAAATAACGAAGGAACTGACGTAGACAAACTGCGAATCTTCCCTGGTCTGCTGAGAAAGCAGGCACGCATATGGTATAGTCAAGTTGAACCAGGCCGTGTAGGAATCTGGTTACTACTGAAAGATCGTTTCTGAACCAGTTCAGAGAAATTGGTTATAAATCTAAAATTCTTGGACGAAACCCTTTGAAAATATACACGAAAGGTTAAAAATCTTATAGGAAAACTAACTGGTGTATATCTCGTTGATATGCAGATCGAATGGTTTTTGGCTGGTTTACCACCAAAGATTGATCGGTATTGTAGACAAGGGCACATGACCTCCTTAGCAGCAGTAATAGCTAGTGCTGAAAACTTCGAAACTAGCACGAAAGCGACGCTCAACTAAAAGATCTTGTAAGTCCAAAACTGATTCTAGTGATAGCGAAGATGATTCAGATTGTGACTCAAGTATCAATTCTTCAAGCTCGGAGTCCGAAAGCAGTGATTCATCAAAATCAGAAGTTGATAAAGGAGATAAAAGAAGTAAACGATGATCCAAACGAAAGGACGACACGAAAACCATTGAGGATAAGTCGTCAACTTCTAAAGTCGAAAAGCTTTGGAAGAGTAATATGGCTGACCTTAATAAAAAATTTAATGACTTAAAAGTGCAGATATCTGAAGTTGCAGACAAAAGACCAAAAGCATCTTCTTCCAACTCAGGAATGTGGTAAACAAAATGTGGAACTTCTGGACATACTAAGAAAGACTGCACCACTGTGAATGTAAAATATATTGAAGATCCTGTCTAGGAGGTACTTTTTATTTTTCAAAATGATGCGACTACTAATTATATTCAGGGTACTGCAACATCAGCCCAACAACATAGACCAAAGTTCGCACAAAAAAGACACAATCCTCCTGAATTTGTTGGACCAGCGATGAAGTCACAAACCGGAACTAAACCACTGTCGGGCAACTGCTACAACTGTGGAGAGTCGAGACATTTTTCACCTGATTGTCCTCAGCCACGAAAGCCGATTGGTTATGTACCGTTATGTTCGAACTGTAGGGAGCCTGGCCACAAGTATCTTGACTGCCCTCAGCCGCTAAATCCGCGACCTAAATATTAGTATGTAGCAATACCAACTGCTGCAGACTCGAAAGCAAAAGCTTCGACTGATGTTGTTGTGCAGAGTATCGATATTATCGAAGGAAAATTGGCGAAGACAAATGACCAGTCTTGGCCAAGTGACGTAGAGAAGATATTCAAAGTCACAACAAGAAGCAAAGGCTCCTCGAAACCTGAACAGAAATCTTCAATGAAGCGCAAAAAATCTTCGAAGCTAGCAAGACGACGAACAAATCTACAACTAAAGAAGATCTTAAAAATGACCCCGACTATGACCGCGATGCTGCAAAATTATTTGCAAAGGACATCTCCGCAGAAGCGAAAGAAATTATCAACACCTGAACTTCAGTTAGCTGCTGCAGAGAAGGTGGTCACATTCGAGGAAGGGGACGATGAAATAGCGAAGACTAAATTGTCTAGTGCTGTTATTGACAAGCCAATCTCGAAATCAAAGACGAAGGACTATGATATAGTCACTGATGTTGGATCTCTTCGTCCGAATATCACTTTTGAGCAATTGTTGGCCGATAACACTTATTACAGAAAGCAACTAAAAGGTCTTTCTGCCCCTAGAAAGAAGAAAAAATTTCTTTGCTAGATGTTGGTGTATTGTGTATTGATTTAGGTGATCTCGGTGCACCTGAAATTGATGTCACCATTGTGGGATGTATGATTAAAAAAGTGCCGATAGACTCTGGTTCCAGCGTGAACATAATAACAGAAGACACAGCTCATGCTTTGGGGCTGACCGACATTCAACCGACACAACAAAATATCAAGTTAGCTGATTCGACGTGACGAAAACCTGTTGGAGAATTGAAGGATGTCACTGTTTACATTCAAGCCAAACCTTTCACAATGAATTTCATAGTTATCAAACCACTTGGTTTGTCATCTTATTCTGTGCTAATTGGACGGCTCTGGCTTTATCAATCAAACGCAAGTGTTCATTGGAAATCTAGAGAGTTGAGATTTCACAAGACCAATAATCGAGGTAAGCCAGCAGAACAAATTATCACATGGAGTCGTGACAAATATGAAGGTGAAACTCCTTTGTCTGACACCAGTTTTGCCTCAGAAGAATCTTCTTATGCCTTAAATATTTTTTCCAATGCATCTGACATTGAAGTGCAATATTTCGAATGTTATGAGAATACTGATGAAGAAGAATTCTGCGATGCCTGCAACGCTGAAGCGGATGTTCTGAATGGAGGAATTAAAATTGCAGACACGAACTCAAAAGAGTCTGATGATGATTCGAGTGACGAATCTGAACACAAATTTAGTGATAAGAACCAGGCTGACGACAAGAATGCATCTATGGAGTCAACCATGCACAAATTCATGGCCATACCAAGGCCAGTATGACAGAAGGTATCATGTTACCAGATTCTATTGAACTAATTGAACTTGCACATGGTAGATTTGTGCATGTTTCAAAGTCACTTGGAAAATTGGAATTAGCGGAAATTACTGAATTTCTGAAGGAGCATCAAGATGTTTTTGCCTGGTCGCTCGACGATTTGAAAGGTATACCTGCAGCAACGAATTGATCTTAAAGAAGACGCTGTACCTGTTCGACAGAGACAATATCGTCTCAATCCAAAGTACTCCCTCATGGTTATGGACGAACTCAACAAGCACCTTAAGACAAGTATTATCTATCCCGTCTTAAGAAGTGAATAGATTTCACCCATTGTTGTTGTTTCAAAGAAGAAGACTGGCAAAATACGAATATGCCAGGATTTCCGCAAGCTCAATGCTGCCACAAGGAAGGATCATCATCCTCTGCCCTTCACTGATTCTATCTTAGATCAGGTTGCTGGTCAAGAACGTTATAGTGTCTGTGACGGTTTCTCTAGTTATAATCAGGTTGGAGTGAGAAAGGAGGATTGTTCAAGACCACGTTCACTACGGATTGGGGCACTTATGCCTACAACAAAATGCCCTTCGGTCTTTGCAACGCACCAGCAACTTTTTAGTGAATTATGATATTAATTTTTGCTGCCTTCCCAAGAACTTCTCTTGAAATCTTTATTGATGATTTCTGTGTATACAGTGATATAAAGACACACCTACAGAAGCTAAAACTTACATTGCAACGGTGTCGAGATACGTGTTTATCTCTTCATCCAGAGAAATGTTTTTTTGGTATGCAAGAAGGAATACTACTTGGACACAGAATATTAAACAGAGGAATAGAAGTCGATAAAGATCAAATCTAGCTTATAAAGAACCTCCAGATACCAACCAATCTACGTGAACTAAGAGCTTTCTTAGGACATGTTGACTATTATCGGAGATTTATCCAAAATCATGCTTCTATTGCTGCCTCTCTTACACATCTACTTTGTAAGGCTTTCACTTCCGCCCCCAGGCACGTATTCTCTGCTTCATAAATTTGTAGTTGCGCTTGGAGGGGAGCAAGCCGTTGGGACGCTTCGGATTGAAGCTCTCGCACCTTCCTGGAGGCCTCTGTCAACGCTTTGGAGAGGCTTTGGATATATTAGTTGAGGCCATCCTCCTTCTGCTATAGCTTGGCGATCTCCCAATGCCCTTCTTGTTCATGTTGTTGAGCTATGAAAAGCTCTTGTTGCAGCTTCATGGATTCCGCTCGCAGCTGGGTGTTGCTTGTCGCCAGGTGGAGTACCCGGCTGTCCAAATTGGCCCTGGCTGCTACCGCTTCCTGGATGTATGTCCCCAAGGTTTGGTACGCCGACGTTAAATCTATTGGAATAGCCGGTACGTTGGCATTGAGAGGGGCTTGTGTTGTAGCAGCCTTGACGACTTGTGGAGCGTCGTCATCGTTGTCTTCAATCAGTTTCTCGGGGGACCTGTTGTCATCTGGAGCGGTAGGATTTGTCTGATCTGGTGATGGTATGAAAATTGTCTAAACAAATGCATCATCAAGCAACGGTTGGTTGCCCTCGGCAACCTTTGGTGGCGAAATAGGTGGGGTAAGAGAAACAACAGTGAAAACATGAGTGGGGACTGTTTGTTCAAACGAGAGGATGGGTGGAGCAGAGAGGAACTGAAGTGTGGTGTGGAGCACGGAAGGCGAGGATGGAACAGAAATGGTCTGACGTGGGGGTGAAAAGTTGATGACTTGCATCCATGCTAGAGTGTCCGGAGACAACTGAGAATAAGAGGGATTAAACTGGAGCATGAGCAACAGTGGAGACAGGAGCAATAGAGGATACGATAGTGACGGAAGAGATAGTAGATAATGGAACAGAAGTAGAAGTGGTAGCAACAAAGAAGACTAGAGTGGAAACAGAAGTAGTCGTGGATGGAACAGAAAGAGGAGTAGTGACAACAGAGACAAGAGGAGGAGGTTGTACAAAAGAAGAAGTGGCGGTGGTTGATGGAGTGGTTATTGATGTGGCGGTGGTATGTCGTTTGGTGGTAGGTGGAGATGAGGAGGAAGGGACAGTGCCACACATTCTTTTGCTGGCCGTTGTGTCAGTAACTGCAGGTTGGGAGGATGTGGATGCGATAGATGGCGGATAAAGGTTAGTGTGCGGCACGATGGGGGATAGAAGGCTGGAGTGACGAAAACTGCGCACTTTTGCCTCGAGAAGTGCATAGGCAAAATTACACAACAGGGGACCTGTTGCGATATGCTCATGGTTGTTGGGTTTGATGGAGATGGTTAGTTCGTGAATGAGGAAGGCATGCCAGTTATATGGCACAACCATGGGGCTAGGGAATCCTAGGAAGGACTCCACTATCTGACTCAGCGGCGTGGACTGGATTCTGTCCTTGCGAAATGTTGAAACAACTAAAAATTTGTTCAACAGATGTGCAACCGCTTCTATGACTGGTTTCGTGATAGCCTCTATTAGGTAATCATTGTTAGTTTGGATGGGGATCTCTGGTGCAGTCTTGGCGATGAAAGGTTTGATCAAGCTTTTTGCCTGACGATAGGAGATGGGCTGACAATCACCAAACATAATGCTAACGATGACCATCGAGTCCGCGTTAATCCTGACCTTGTACGTGGTGGTACCTTGGTACAAGAAGTGAAAACGCGACTTCGACATGTCCCAGGTGGCATAAGCGTGAAGGGCGAGGCCCATGTTAATCTCATAATGGAAAAGCATCGGGAAAAAACCCATTTCCTCAAGAAGTGGGCTAGCAGTCTGAAGCCATGGTTGAATCAGAGTGTTAGAGGGTAAGGGCCAAATCTGTGTGGCTGAGGGTATCTCACACTGGATCACCTGCTTGGTGCTAGAGTCTTCAGAGGATGAAGAGGCCATGTTGGTCGTGATAGTTAAAGTGCGAAAAAGTAGGAAAAACGATGGGAAAGGTTAAAAGAGGTGGAAATGACAAAAACTGTGAATAACAAGTGTCGGATGGTAAGAACTGTATTTCAGAGCGCAGATCTGGGTTTAGAATGTGCAGATGATAGCTTGTATGAAGTTTGGTCGCAATCAGAGAACTTGGAAATTTCAGTGAAAATTTGAGCAGAGCTTCGCCAACAAAGGTGACAAATGACTCGAATTCAGCCCTTATATAGCAGAATTTAGAGTGCATATTAGGTGAAATCCACTTTCCCTTGCTCAGTTCCACCCAAATTTTGGCAGGCACAAAATTCTAAGACCTTAGAGAAGTCTGCGAGAGTTCAGAAGGTGATTTGACTGCCCTGCGAAGGTTCTGCGAGAGTTCAACTCTTGCAGGAGGTGATTTCTCACACAACATGTTCTTATGGTTGGATTTTCAAGATCAGACCATGTAGGCAGACTAATTTCACTACTCTGATTCCATTTAGATACCTTGCGAAGGTTGGTATGGTGACCTTGATGCTCTGCAAATGAAGATTTAGCTTCTAGAAACCCTCGCATACACTAAAAAATGATGAGGTCTCCATCAAGAACTCTCGCAGAGATTTTCATGGATGTCTCTGGGTCACACTCAACAGTGCAGAGAACAGAGATAAGGGAGAATAACTCTCAGCACTCTATTCACTTCTTCAAACTCTTACAAATACATAAACTCTTCTCTCTCGATGGTCGAGACTGAAGCGTGAGATCAATATATGTTCTAGGGGGCGAACAAACACACCTCTAAAACAACAGGTGCATCGCTCCCGCAAAAAGGTCTAGTTAACAATTAGATTGAGTATATGTTCAATTATACCATAGGAGGTATATCTAACTAAGAGTTAAAATTACTCTAGTTTAACATGTCTATTCATATCTAGTCGTTTCGCATAGACGACCTAATAAAGGTTATCCAAGGCAATGTTTTCCCTTTTAAAGGACTTGTCCTTAAATACAAGGCAAGTACTTAGGAGATATATTCTCAAAAAATGACTTAGGCCTCTTCATGATTTATATTGATCCAGTTCATATCTTTATTTTCGAGTATATCATGCCATATTTATGTTGATATTCGATATTTAACAATTTCGTGGCAACAGAATCTTGTTGGAAGATTCGACCTATCCATTACATCGGGCATAATAAGGCGTACTCTTGCGATGAACCACAAGGAATTCATCTAGGAGTACTCATACTGTTCATTCAGGAAGTGAGTTCCGCAATCACTCACAAGTTCTAAAGGGCATCTGAAGCGCGTGATGATGTTCTCATAGAGAAACTTTATTATGCTGGCTGCATTGGCTATCTAACGGCCTTTGCTTCTACCCACTTCATAAAATAATCTGTCGCCACTATAATATATCGGGTTTGACTTCCTCTAGTGGCTGGGTGGATGGGACCAACATAATCTATGCCTCATTTTTCGAAAGGATTTTTTGCTATGATAGGCTTTAAAGGCATAAACCCAAATTTTCTCGGTTTTGTGGCTCTTTGGAAAACATCACAGTGTTTCACAAAGGTTGCCACATCACGGTGTAGGGTAGGCCACCAAAATCCTTCTTGGAGGACCTTTCGAGTAGTGCGTCAACTGCCAAGTGACCACCACCAATTCCTTCATGAGCTGTACTAATAATAGGTTTTATTTCATGGTCCAGTAGGCATCTTCGAAGGATATGGTCTATTCCCATTCGATAAAGTTGTCCAACTATTAAGCTATACGGGACAGCCTTTATTATCATTTTTTGTTGATCTACGGAAGGTAGTGAAGGATCAGGTCGTCCCCTCACAATCCAGCTTCTAGTAACTTTTCCAACTCTTACTAAATCAGTTCAGAGTAATGGGGGTTGCAGCGATAAGGTTGATTCACTTTCGGTTCAGCACCATCGACTAACGGAATGGTGTGCTGCACTACTTCAGGTGGTATTCCCTTCAGATCCTTGTAGGACCATGCAAAACAATCATGGTATTCTCGTAGGAGGTCTCTTAGATCGGATAGTTCTTCAATAGTAAGTTGTTCACCTACATAGACTATCTTCTCATCTTCCCCAGGATCGGCTAGGTCTAGAGGTTGGACTTTTGCAGGACCCTCATACAAACAAGAATTTTCCGGTGTGTCATTTGAGTCCAATTTCCCGCTGGGCTTGGGGCATACAAACGATCACATCATCTAAGGTATGGTCTCGAAAGTATGCTAGTACATCGTGCAAAGGCTCAGCCGTCGATTTTGAATCATGTCTTAGTTTCTGATTTTGGGATGGAGAAGTGGATGTTATTGAGACTCTTTTTGAAACCTTAGATGCAGCATCTATTGGTTGACTTTTGGTATTCATGAGTTGTGGATGATCACAACCCATATTAGCTTTTTTCCTTCAAATTAGCAAGTATTTTGGAAGTTGGTTTCTTCACTGCCACCATATTGACAGAGCACGAGCAGATAGGAGGGTCTGTGGGAGAAACCGCCTTCTCAAGGGGATCCCACAGCGTGGTGTCCACACTGGTTATGGCTTCATCTACTGGATTGTCCCATTGGCTTATCTTGACCTGGTATTGATACACAATTGTGGGGTGAGGCTCTGTAGAGACCTTAGCCAAGGATGGGATTTTAGGGATGTCTTTTAGTAGTCGTCTTTCCCCATAACGTTGGAGATCGAAGTAAGTTGTTCATCGGAATATCCTGCATCATCTTCCAAGGTGATTACTAAGCACCAAGGAAGTATACCTTCTTCACAAGGTTCAAGGGGTGGTTCTAATGGAAGCCATGCCAAATTCGATCATGTTCATCCCAATGTCAATCTCATCATCAAGGGTGACCGACGTGGGGTTTGTGGATTTTGACTCTCGGTTGGCTTCTCGGAGTTGGGAGATGGATCCTTTTATGGAGCTCATACAATCAACTGTAGCTAGGGCATCAATTCAATTGATGATATCAGTATCAAAATCTTGATGGATTCCCAATAGCTTGTAGCACTTTTTTAGATTTCGATCGATCGTGTGATTGGTAGTGGACGAAATCGTTTCTTTCAACGGGCTCGCAAGCTTAATAGTCCAGGTATTTGGATTGGCTCTCACGGCTCGATCCCCATTCTCCAATGTGATACGATCTATAACCTAGTCATGGCATACTTTGGCTAACTTTAGCCAGGGTCGGTAAGATGAGGTTGTTTTTGGAAGATCTAAGACTATGAAGTTAATGACAAAGCGAAGATAAGTGACCTTCACACGTACATTTTCGACAATTTCCATGGGTTTGACACAGCTCTAATTATCAAGTTTCATATAAAAACTTGTGGGCTTTAATGCATTTAGTCCCCGCTCTTGATATATGTGTGAAGACATGATGTTTACACCTAGACCACCATCAATAACAGTAGCTACTGAAGGGAGGTTCTTGTGCTGAACAGGTAGGGTAACATTACTTTTCTCATTTTTCCAAGTGGCACCAATGGCCATTACGAAGTGATCATCATCACACTCTCTGTTCATGGAGGGTCCTATAGGTGTATTTTTATCTCCTAACCAGATGGTTAAGGCTTGGCATAGGGGTTTGGAATTCTTCAAAACATCACCTAAGGGCAGGGTGACATGGATGGACAATAAAGCAGTTAAGACTTCGATCCCACTCCCTTATGGTTCTAGGGAGGTGAAGGGTTCTTCATCGAACTCAGGTTGGATAGGCCCTTCCTGGTTCATGGTTGAGGTAGGAGCATTCACAGCTTGGTCAGAGTGTACAGACGAATCCATAGGTTTCATTGGCCGATTGAGATTACCAATAGGGGCTCTTCTTGTATCCAATTTTTTACCTTGATATAACGATTTTTTTCTTTTTGTGGGTTGGGATACTCTCCTGGTCCAGTGGATTTGGTGTAATGGCTTATAGTATGTTGACTATGCTCCTCGTTCAAAATTCTCTCTACCACTGGGAAATCTTTCAAGTGTTGGGCACGTGTCTGAATGTAGACAGGGGCTTCTGGTTTTGTGAATTTCACTCTCCTATCATGAACAATAGTTGCTAGGTTGACATGTGCGTCAACTTGCAGCTCTACGGGTCGGGATGGGCAATCTTTATAGCAATGGCCATGGCCACATTCTCTATAAATAGGTGTGTAGGTGCCTTTGTATTCGACAATGCGGTGGTTCTCTTCATAGCCATAACATTGGATAGGTACTCTATTTCCACAGAAATGTTGTTGTGTGGTAAATAAATGATAAATAGAAGGTTCAGTTCTATTCAAGTAAAAACAGGGGAACCCTTGATCCTCAGGCATATAGACATTCTCAAGGTTGAACTCTAGTTGAGGTTGAGAATCATGACTTGTGGTAGCAAAGTTTGCTGGGATGATTTGACGGTTCATCTGAGGCCCACACTGTCGCACTACTAAGGCTGGTGCTGCGGTCCAGGTAGCACTAAGCGTTGTTGGGGTGCCTGTTGGAATGTGGGCCTTTTGTAAATCGTAATTTGGGGACCTTGTTTTTGCATCCTCCACTGGTATTGTTGTGCAACGGCTTGTATTCTCAAATTGTATATACAAGTAGATGTATCATGATTGTTGGTGTTGCAAAAGATGCAAAACCTTTGGACTATCTGTCTACTCTATGGACATTCATTTGCCATGTGATTTTGTTGGCATGTGGGACACCAACATTATCAAGCTTGGTGGGCTTTATTCATGGTTTCAAGTTGTTGTAACAACAACTGCGGGGCAACATCGGCATAGGATCCTTCACCTTGGGCTCTATGGCTTTGGTCAGAGATAATGGCTCGTGAATGTTGGGGTTCGTATTCTTCATCAAAGCCTTCATCCTCTTCGCGGATTGCAACATCCATAACATCACGTAAGGTAGCATAGAATTCTAGAGATCTGAATTAGTGCCTGATAGATTTCCAGAGGCAAGCCATGAACCATATGAGCATGGCCTGATCAGGTGCTAAGTGGGCAGAACATTCAATCTTAAGACATTTGAGTCGTTCGATTTAATCGTGTACCCTCTCATCCTTTCTCATTTTGATCTTACTAAGCAATAAAAATGGGCTTTCAAGAAATCTAGATGATTTGAATCTCTTAACGAATGAGTCCTTGAGTGAGTCCCACTTGTTTCGTTTGTGATGCTCAAGGTTGAAATACCACTCGCAAGCGGCATCAGTGAGGATCATACTAAAGAGTCGGAGTTTTTCTTTTGGAGTTGTCTCTCACATGCTTCCTCATAAATCTGAAGATAGCATGCTGGGTCGATAGTACCATCGTATCGTGGCAGATCGAGTCTAGGAGCTCGGCGATTATGTGGAATGGCTCCTGATAATGGTACAACAAAGGCTAGCAGGTTGGGGATCCTTTGGGCTCTTGGTGCCTCAGGTGGTACTGGATTCTCTTGAGGTTGGTGTGGATTATTGGCAGTCATGTCGAACTGCTCTTGGAGATTCTGGATCGGGGGATGGCTAGTTGATGGTTCCTGATCTCCAAGTGAACTTTCTTCCTCTCTCAAGATCGTAGATTTAGTCCTTCGACCTGATCTTAGTTGCATCCAAACAAAAGATTTTGTCTAAGTTCGCAGTTTAGAAAAGTATCTTGTTTGGGGAACGAGGAATTCAAATTCTGGGAATGTGAGATTGGGAATGTACGAATGTAAGCTTTGAAAGATGGAATTGGGCCCCCCTTGGGTATAACCTACATCCATCCACCCTTTTATCACTAGCCAAACGAGATCCAAAAATCTCAACCTATCTCCAACCATGACACTTTTTGTTTTCACCCATCTACATTCCTAGAATTGCCTTCCCATTTTGAGATTCCAAATCTGCAAGACCTATTGTAAATCCCAAGTCTACAATTCCCAATTCTCCAAATTCTCATATTCAGTTCCCCATTCCCATCTTATATCCCCAAATTCGCTTCCCTCATTCACTCTCTGACAATCCCAAATCTGCATGTCTTGAGACTTGTTACAAATCCCAGATCTGCATTCCTCAGATCCCAGCACCCAAATTCTGAGATCCCAAAAATCCTGGAATCCCCAATTCCACCCACCTAGATCTCATTCTCAAGATATCAAATTTTAGAGTCTTGGGGTGATTTTAGGACTGTAGGAAGCTGGGAGTGAAAAAAGTCTGAATCTATGGATCCTTTGGGAGGTATGGCTTGCACTTTTGGGGATGTTAAGACATGTATTAGATCTCTCAGATCTGAAAGAGGCGAGTCAAAAAATCCAAAATTGAAGCCTGTAGACCAAAAATAATAAATTTTGGATTTTCTCTGTTTCTGGCCAATCTTGTGGGTATCTTGGTTCTCCTGACTCAAATTAGCTTCTTCAAAGGATGCCATTGCAAATAGATGAACCAAGACCTTGAGGGAACAATGAGATATGACACTCACAAAAAGTCTATCAGATTGGGGATCCAAAAAAGTGCAAAAATCAGGATTTTGACAATGCAACATGATGGGTACTTGGGCTCTTGGCTCGCCCTTTGGACAGTGTACTAAACTCAATGAGATATATCAATGGCGAAAGAGGCGAGCCAACATATCCAAAAGTGAAGAATATAGACCAAAAATAACAAATATTGGATTTTTTTGACTTTCTGACTGATTCTTTGAGTGTCTTGGCTCTCTTGACTAAAGTTAAGCTCTTCTTGAGGAGGGAATGCAACCTGCAAACAGGAGAACCAAGAGCTTGAGAGAGCAGTGAGATATGACACTTTGGGGTTTATCAATTCTCGAATCCCAGTTGGCAGGCTGTTAAGTGCCAAAATTAGGATTTTTACACTTTTCAATGTAGCATGATGAGTAGTTGGGCTCTTGGCTCGCCCTCTTGATAGTGTACTAAACTCAATGAAATCTATCAATGGTGAAGGAGGCGAACCAAGATGGGTTTTTACTGAGGGTGTAGAGGCAAGTTTCTCAAAAACTTTGGAGTTAGATATCTCGGGAATGGTCCAAGCTCTTGGCTCGCCCTTTTGATACAGTCTTTAGCAATTAATTGTCTCTCTAATTTGAGCTAGGCGAGCCAACTGAGCAGATTTGGAGCTCTGGGAAACCAAAACAGGTCCAAGGAGTTTTTCTGAGTAAAACCTTCAAATCTTACTAATATGGCTCGTCCCTTTGATAGGTGGTAGCTCAAAGTCTATTATATCTTTAGTTAAGACGGCGAGGCAAGTTGACAAGATTTAGGCCTCCAAACATCAGTTGGGGATTCAAGACCCTGTTTGGCAATTTTGTGAAATTGCCACAGTCAGATTTGGGGAGGCAGATTCATGATGGTTTAAAAATTAGTTTGAAGGCTGTTTTTTTGCACTATCTTGTGGGGGAATGATAAATTCATGATAGTTCCAAACATACATATGATCAAAACACCCAAACCACAAGCATAACAGTCATAAATTTTTTTGCAAAGTAACCACTAAAAACTAGTGTCCCTACCACAAAGCAAGTAGAAAAAAAATGGAAAACAACAAAAGTTGGCAAACATTTGGCTCCCCGGCAACGGTGCCAATGTTGTCAAGATGTAGAATGCTTCCACCTTATCCTCCTAAGTCGTTTGTAGCACGGGAAGTAGGGCTCGAACCTAGGAGCCTTGAAGATGCATGCAAAACAAAATTGGTTAACACTATTTCTACTTGCAAGCAAGATGCCTGGAAAGCACAACTAAAACCAAATAGTACTAACTTTAAAACAAAAACCACACTAACTCTAACACACTCTTCCACACCTCTCTCTCTCTCTCTCTCTTCCCTCTCTACTCACTCATACACTCTTCCACAAACACTCAAAAGCTTCACTAAATTAGAAACACACAATGATTAAGCACATATGCTAACATGGGCTAAAATAGCAAGAACTTAGAAACAAAAGCAATTAGCACAAGTGGACCCAAAATGGTAGCACCTAGTTCTCTTGCATTAAGGATAGAAAGTACATAAAAAGGCTTCTCTTAATAGAAGCTTGTCGAGTGTCCTTTCCACATTTACTTATGGGACTAGGGATGTCAAGTTTCAATATAGAATGTTAAGCTCTTTTTAGAATCTTGACATTGACTTTTGCATACTTTTTTTAAGTCTAAGTTTAAACCTTCGGATTTGCAAAATTTGGTTTCTTGCCCCCTAGTGACTAATGGCACCACAAGTTGGACTTATGCACACAGGGTGCCATACTTGGGGCCTAACACCATGACGGCCCTTCAAGATGGGCTTATACGCACATGATGCCATGCTTGGGCCATTAATTACACAAAATTGATATTTACGTTGCCTTCTTCCCTGTAAGGTACTACTATCCTCAGTTCTCCCGAGCTCCATTGATATGCCCCTTAGGCCTTGTATTCCGGCCCCCACAACAACATGTCACTTTATTGCACATTAAGATTTCTATCATCGACATTGTTTGTTCTAGTAAGATCATTGCTATAGTTATGACAAGATGCATATTTGATATTAAGTCAACATTGTTGATTTTTGTTAGACCATTACTATTTATTTGATTAGCAAAATGTGACAATCTATTGATATCTACCTCATTGACCCAATCAATCCATTTCTACAACATACATGTTTAACTTGTAGATGAAACCAAGTGCCCTTGTAATCCAAATTTGTGAGATCCTCACTATTAGAATTTAGTGTGACAACAAATCCTTTTCTTTATGACTATTTGGGAACTGTCCAAAATGATGGTAGTGTATGGTGTCAAATTCCTTAAAACTTACAAATTTTTTAGTGTACACAACATTTGAAAGTCATGGAGCTATGCTTTAAAATACTCATTAATTATCTTTCATAATGATGAAAACCTCTAAAGTTTGAAATTCAACAAGTGATATTAAAAATTCAATTAACCATTCTTTTGTGCTAAAAGTCAATCATTGGAAATAGACACTTGTGTTGGTGGCACCAAGCCTTCTTAATCATATTGAACTCTCTATGCTATTATGTCCCCAAGGTGTTCATGGCCATTATGGGGATATTTCAAGGGACAATCAATGATCATCTTTGTTACAAGGATCAACTATTCATCATTCACAACTTCTTTCACCATATCTTTTGATTTGCTACTTAATTACATGAACACATAAACAAAAGTTTGTTGGTTAAAATTTCTCAAACTTGATTCTACACTGAAGTTTTTTTATGAGAGTTTGGGAGAGTGAGCTCCAACACTTAGATTTTTTTTTACGTTCTCTCTCTACCCGAGAGCAATCACTTGTATTCTCTCTAAACCCGCAAAAAAGCCAATTTTATACTTACTTTTTTCCCATTAAAAGTTGCCTTACTAGATGATTAATGGTTGGTGAATGATAGAGTGTGTGCCCTTGCCTTGAGATTGTCAAGCTAGATTGTTTGCATCAATCAAGAGATAGATCTATGTGCAATTACACACTCCTTAGAAGATCAATCACATTGATTTTTGAGTCCTCACACATGTGAAAAGTTGACAAAATCTAGTACCTAATCAACTAGGTGTGAAAAAGTTTTAGTCAAATAATTTATTAACCGTTGTGGCCTTTGATAAAGACAAGCCACATAACCCATCATACGATTTTTTAACTTATTGGTAGTTGTTGGGTATTGGAACAAGTTGCCAAAACTTGTCAGCCTTGAGGTGTTGTAATGCAACATTGAGCGCTTGTCGTCTAATGAATAATAACCAATGGTTATATATTCAATCTCACTACAAAGTCATGCCCCATCTGAGTTTCTAACATTTGGCTTGTATTTGCAAAAATGATAACAAATAATTGATTTTAAGAAACAAAAAACAAACAAATATAATAATGCAAACATAAATCGTCTGTTGAACATAGAATATATAAAAGTTTCAAAATAAAATAAACTGCTAATAGTTGAAAACTCACCATACAAAATTCTATATCCCAGCATTGCATAATGCCAAAAGGCTTTTTTTTTTAACTCCAGTGGATTGCCAGCTTGAATAAAAAACGACTATCCTCCGTATAGGAGAAGTTGTACACTCAATATGGTCCTACATCACATTTTGGATTTTCTATGTATTTGAAAGGAGAATCATCATATAATTATTCTTTCGTTTAAATGCCATATGGGATATCTACGATACACAATGTGTAAGACATTTTCTTCAAAAATTTGTCAATTTTTTTATAGCCATCCTCTTCGACGATATAGAAGCATGGCTGATCATGGAGACTTTTAGAAAAGTATGTCTCAATTTGATCCTCCTCCGCAATAGTCTCACATTGTGCCAATCTTTCTCTATCCTTTTTCTCTGCCTTGGCTTTCAAGATGTGTTTTTCAAATTCTTCTGGAATGACCTTATTCTATTTGTCTTCGGCAGTCTGAAAAAAGCAAGATCTATGCCTAACATAGAAAATAAGAAAATACTAACGTTATTCATTGAACATGAATTGAAACAAAACTTAGAATAAAACTATCACCTTCGAAACTCTTATCCCATTTCGACAAGGGAGATTTGACCATCGGTAGCTCTTAACATTAGAGTTGTCATTAAATGTGCACAAAAGTGTGCATTTCAAGCACTTATTCAAAATATCATATATCTCATAAACTATTATGAATCACATCAAATCCTTTCACATGTGTGTTATTCATATATACATTTATTGATTGAAAATTTTGAGACCTTCATTTTGAGCAACTTATATGTAAGATATGATGTGTCAAACAAGTGCGGGTACTGATGAAACTTCAATATTTTCATATATGAAACTACATTATTGTGAATTTTACATTCAATTTTTTGTCTGTTTACTCTTATAAATCCTATATGATTATAGCAACATGCCTATGAAAGAAAATTGAATTTTGGGGTCTATAGAGATAGATACGTGCATCCAAAGTTACCCAGTGTTGATAACAATCACTAAAACTGGAAGTATCATATTTGAGTTTATAGCACCATAATTTTAACAATATTTTTTTGGTTTGTCTACTTCAAAAAGTATTATATGACCATACAAACATATCTCTCAATTTTTTTTTTCAATTTGTAGTTATGTGCATCTAAAATTACTCATGTCAAGTGTTGAAAACAACCCTTTATTGACTATCTACTTGTCAAAATATTGAAAAATCTATCTAATGTTGTGAGTATGGGTCCTAAAGCCAAAGATGAATTGAGCTCTTTTGGCTTAGTAAAGACCCATCTTAGAATAAAATATTCAAGTTAGTTAGAAGTAGAAACTCGAGCTACCATAGGAATTGCCATTTGTACTTTACATGCCACATTTAATGCATGAAAAGACTATGTGGCACAATTAGACATAGTGAGGTGGCTTGGATAAGTCTAGATAGCTTGAGAGGTGGATCCACAACTCCAATTTACCTCAAAGTAGGAGAAGAGTACATGGATCTATATATATGTGATGTACTCTCATTGAGAAAATGATGAAATTTGTGTGTAATGCAAATTTAGAGACAAGCTCTTTGTGCCCTCTCTCTCTCCACGAGTTTTGTACTTGCTATTTTCTCTCTCTAGCCGAGTAGAGGCATTTATGATACTTTGTCTTATGTTTTGTTGACAGATCTTGCTTGTAACACAATAATATTGCTTGTATGATCAGCTTTCCTATTGACAACCAATACTAGTCTGATCTTTATGGTGTTACTGTGCTTAGGAGATCAAAACAACATGTGTAGGGCATCCCACACGTGTGAATTTAGCATGGTATCAGATCCTACCTAAGTTTTACAAGCAAATCTAATCAAAAAGTTTGCAGATCTGATCAGATTTCAAGCTAGGAATTGTCTAGATTCTACCTTCTAGCTAGTTTGCAGTTTTCTTGTGATTCTGAGCTACAAACCACATTGAATGGGCCAGATCAGATACTGTACGGAATTTCTGATGCTGGCACGTGTGAAATCCACCCATTTTCAGATTGGTGGTTCTCTCTCACCTTATATCCAAATTTCAAGCAAATTAGCCCATTAGAAAGCTAGAAATGTGTAGAATCTGATGCAATTTGAATCATGACAGTTGGATAAGCCAATCAGAAGTTATAAGCTTTTGAAGAGTTGTAGGCAGGGTGCCTAGACCTGTGGCAAATTGTGTGTACATGTCATTTATTGCTTGAATGATCACAAAAATCATCCAGAAGCTATACAATCTCATCTATATGTGATTTAGACAAAACTTATAGGTTCTAGGCAAATTGTTTCATACAAATAGATTGTATTTGAAGCAATTTGACATTTTTGGAATATTTCACACGTGTGAAATTCAGAGAACCATAACTTTTGCCATACTTCATCTTTTTTGATGATTCAAATCTTGTTTTAGAGAGATTGTCAAGCTAGTAAGATCTATCTCACAGTTTTTTGCTAAGTCTTACATAGGTTCTGGTTCTATACCCCTGATTGGTTCCTATAGTGAGAATATAAGCAATTCTTTCATTCATCTTTTTTGATTTCCATCATTCTTTATGACTTCAATGGGTGTCTTTCTATTAGAAGCAAGTGAAAGATTATCAACCTCCAATTACTCAATTTGGAAGGTTAGAATGGAATCTATCTTAATACTACAAGATGTGATGGATATTGTACTTGGAAGTGAAGAAGAGCCACAAATTCCTCAAGAAATTCCAAAGTACAAAAAGAGAGCCAGGATGGCTCTGATGAATGTCTCAAATGACATCTTAAGAGAAATTGGTGCTTGTACTAATGCCAAAGATGCTTGGGATACTCGCAAGTCTATCTATGAGGCAAAAAATACTTCTAGACTTCTAAAACTAAGAAACCAAATTTTTCAAAGTGTACAGAGAAGTGATGAATGTGCTTCAGGTTATGTAATGAGAGTTAAAGACCTCCATAGAGAATTGTCATGCATAGGAGACTCCAAAATGAACTTGTTCAAGTCATACTTAATGGGTTAAAGGAGGAATATGACAACCTTGTTCAGAGTTATGCCATTAAGGAGGAGCTACCAAGTTTGGAAGCACTCCAAAGTGTGCTCATTTATGAAGAATCAAGACGAGTATAAGCTCTTAAAAATGGAGAGACTATTTCTCAACATTGATGGTAAAGCTCTCTTTACCAAAGACAAGCACAAGACAAGAAGTAAGAATCAACACCAATCCTCTTCAAGCAAGAACAATCTTATTTCCAAGGATAAGGGAGATTTTGAGATGTTGTTTAAGAAAAAGCCTAAGGTAGATCATCTTAGGATTTTTGGCTGTGTATGCTTTGTGCATGTGCCTCTAGAAACTAGGAAGAAGGAAGATCCTAGTGCAGTAAAAGGAATTTTTGTAGGATATGCATCCACTAAAAAAGCATACAAGATTTATTTGCCCTCTATTGACAAAAATGTTGTTAGTAGAGATGTGATCTTCCATGAAGATCAAAAATTTAACTTGGATGATGCACAGATCAAGGAGAGTCATGCAACATCAATCATCAATCTTGATGCTGTTCAAGAAGAGGTGAGGCCGAGGCTTGAGGAGGAGCAAATTCAAGCTACCACACCCAAAAGATCTACATGAGCAAGATCTGAGCCAAGGAGTCTCACATATGATGAAGAAGGAAGGCACGTGGAAGGTCAAACTTCCTATCATGCATTTTTATATCAGATGAAGAGCCTAAGGATGTCCAAGAAGCTTTTCAATCCAAGGAGTGGGTTGAAGCAATGACCCAAGAATTTGAAGCCTTGATGTCAAATAACACATGGGAGCTTGTTGAGCCACCAACCAACATCTAAAGTACCAAAGCATCTTATAGTACAGAAGTACTAAACATGTAGAAAGTCTGGAGGATCAAAATTGTTACACGATAGATTCAAATAGTACCAATCGTTGGTGCTCAAAAGTTTCAAGAACACGTAAACATTACAAAAATAGTACAAATATTGTAAAATTGGTAGTAACTAAAGCTTAGATTCCAGCAATTGGTAAACAATACTAAAATAGTACCAAAAAGACCACAGAGGATTGTATAGAAACTGCGAACACAAATAAATATAAAGAAAAAAGTATCTAATTTTTGTAGTTTTATGCATAAAATATGGTCACAAGAAGTCTAAATAATACCTATTTGGTAGATTATAAAATAAAAATGAGACACTCAGTATAAAAGACCTAATTTGGTAGTCAGTAGGATCAGAATTGGTTCATGATAAGTTCTTGTAATATGAATATTTCTTATTGTGATGCCACAAAATTGTTAAATATTGAATATCAAATTAAATATGACATGATATACTCAAAAATGAGGATACGAGCTGGATAAATATAAATCATGAAGAGGCCTAAGTCATTTTTCAAGAATATATCTCCTAAGTACTTGCCTTGTATTTAAGGATGAGACTTTTAAAAGGGAAGACATTGCTTTGGATAGCCTTTATTAGGTCATCCACACGAAACGACTCTATATGAATTGACATGTTAAACTAGAGTAATTTTAACTTTTAGTTAAATATACCTCTTATAGTATAATTGAACATATATTCAACCTAATTGTTAACTAGACCTTTTCACGAGAGCGTTGCACCTGTGGTTTTAGAGGTGTGTTTGTTTGCCCCGTAGAACAGATATTGATCACACACTTCAGTCTCGACCATCGGGAGAGAAGAGTTTATGTATTTGTAAAATGTCGGAGAAGTGAATAGAGAGCTGAGAGTTATTCTCCCTTATCTCGGTTCTCCGCATTGTTGAGTGTGAGTGATCTTGAGTCTACTAACAATCTCTAATGCATTACATGAATTACTCTCTGATCAGACAAACTCTCTAGCGCATTACAGTTGTTTGTTGTGTATCTGTAAAACATGCTCTAAAGAACCATCTTAAAATCATCTTATTCGTCTGTCGTGAATACTTTCTTTTTGGCACTCGAATAACGTCTACATTTGGTACAGTCTAGCATGATCATTAAAACTGTATGTATACATTTGAGATGACAGTCCTTGTCTAAAGAATTGAGTCTTTGATCTGTGTTCCTGATTGTAACTGACATAAGTTTCTAACGTGCTCTAAAACTATTTGTGCTCTTTAACCATAACCTTGGACTTTAGTTGTTGAGGACGTCTATCTAGATACAAACAGTTTGCGAACGTAATCGTCTGAACAACCACAAATACATCAAACATTTCTTGATTCTCTGTTGATGCCTTAATCAGCCAGAGTGTAGTACTGCTGTGCTACTCTGATAACATCTCACTTGTAGATCGCGTTTCATTCGATTTGATAGAGGGAAGACTGCTGTTCTGGAATTATTAACACTACACACCCCAACACCAATAATATTGGTTACTTTCTAATGTTTGTTGACAACCTGAATAATGTCTGAAGCCACTTTACTCAAAACTACTCATAAATTGTACCAAATATTTAACTTTCTAATGCTATCCTCTGTGGGTTCGACATTATTTACTACAAAATCTATATTAACTTTGTTGGTATAGTACGACATATACCAATTTTTGGCGCCGTTGTTGGGGATAACTTAGGAAAGTTATAAGAAAAACTAACACATCTATTACCATTTTCAGTGTATGTTAGATAGAGAATCCCGATTATAAAGATACCGTAAGCTTAGAGAAGAATTTTTACAAAGACAGAGTGAGAGTGCGAGTCGGAGAAATCTCGATGAGATCACTGCCCAGTTACTTGATCTCCTAATTAGCTTCGGTATGGAGGGTCCTGCTGCACATTTCACTTCTATCTCAAAAATTAAGTACAATTATTTACTACTTCAGATGATGCAGATAGCTATGTCTCGCAATTTGAGTCCATTGCTAATGCAAATAATGAAGAAACTGACGTAGACAAACTGCGAATCTTTCTTGGTCTGCTGAAAAAGCAGGCACGCATATGGTACAGTCAAGTTGAACTAGGATGTGTACAAACCTAGTTACTACTGAAAGATGCGTTCTGATCCAGTTTAGAGAAATCGGTTATAAATCTAGAATTCTCGGATGTCTGAACAAAGTTCAGAAGAAGACTAAAGAATTCCTTTGAAAATATATACGAAAGGTTAAGAATCTTATAGGAAAACTAACCAGTGTATATCCCGTTGATATACAGTTTGGGACTGACTGACATTCAAGCGACACAACAAATTATCAAGTTAGCTGATTCAATGCGACAAAAACCTGTTGGAGAATTGAAGGATGTTACTGTTTACATTGAAGCCAAGTCTTTCACAATGAATTTCATAGTTATCAAACCACTTGGTTTGTCATCTTATTTAGTGCTAATTGGACAGCCCTGGCTTTATCAATCAAACGCAAGTGTTCATTGGAAATCCAGAGAGTTGAGATCTCATAATGGTGAGACCAATAATCGAGGTAAGCCAGTAGAACAAATTATCACCTAGAGTCGTGACAAATATGAAGGTGAAACTCCTTTGTCTGGCAGAAGTTTTACCTCAGAATATTCTTCTTATGCCTTAAATATTTTTTCCAATGCATCTGACATCGAAGTGAAATATTTTGAATGCTATGAGAATACTGACGAAGAAGAATTCTTTGATGCCTGCAACGCTGAAGTGGATGGTTTGAATGAAGAAATTAAAGTTGCAGACATGAACTCTAAAGAGTCTGATGATTCGAGTGACGAATCTGAATATGAATTTGGTAACAAGAACCAGGCTGACGACAAGAATATATCTATGGAGTCAACCATGCGTGAAATTCATGGCCATACCAAGGCCAGTATAATAGAAGATATCATTCTACCAGATTCTACTAAACTAATTGAACTTGCACCTGGCAGATTTGTGCATGTTTCAAAGTCACTTGGAGAATCGGAATTAGCGGAATTTACTGAATTGCTGAAGGAGTATCAAGATGTTTTTGTCTGGTTGCTCGATGATTTGAAAGGTATACCTGCAAAATTTGGAGAGCATTGTATTGATTTTAAAGAAGATGTTGTACCTGTTCGACAAAGACAGTATCGTCTCAATCCAAAGTACTCTTTCATGGTTAAGGAAGAACTTAACAAGCACCTTAAGGCAGGTATTATCTATCCCGTCTTAAGCAGTGAATGAGTTTCACCCATTGTTGTTGTTCCGAAGAAGAAGACTGGCAAAATACAAATATGCTAGGATTTCCACAAGCTCAATGCTGCTACAAGGAAGGATCATCATCCTTTGCCCTTCACTGATTCTATCTTAGATCAGGTTGTTGGTCAAGAGCGTTACAGTGTCTGTGATGGTTTCTTAGGTTATAATCAGGTTGGAGTGAGAAAGAAGGATCGTTCAAAGACCACGTTCACTACGAATTGGGGCACTTATGCCTACAACAAAATGCCCTTTGGTCTTTGCAATGCACCAATGACTTTTCAGCGAATCATGATGTTAATTTTTGCTGCCTTCCTAACAACTTTTCTTGAGATCTTTATTGATGATTTATGTGTATATAGTGATATAAAGATACATCTACAGAAGCTGAGACTTACATTACAATGGTGTCGAGATACTCGTTTATCCCTTCATCCAGAAAAATGTTTTTTTGGTATGAAAGAATCAATTTTATTTGGACACAGAATATCAAATAGAGGAATAGAAATCGATAAAGATAAAGTCGAACTTATAAAGAATCTCCAGATACCAACCAATCTACGTGAACTAAGTGTGACGAATTGCCAAAAATTGGCAAATCTAGTTTGATCAAAAACCATGTAGTATAATGTAAATTTTGTACATAAGTGGATTCCACACATGTGAGGCCAAGATGCTACATGGCAATCCACTCCTAATGTAGGTTAGGTCAAGTCCATAGGGTTGGTCGTGTCATTTTGGTAGTGATTGCTACTTTATAGGACCTACACCTTAGCTTAAGGTGAAAATTTGACCAACTAGCTACCTACCAAGCATAACTCTAGGATCTAGGCTAGGGTTTCATTTTAGGTCAAGGAGAGTGAGTTAACTTCCTTATTACATGCTGGAAATCCACCTAACTTCAGAAGGAAGTCGAATTTGCTATGTATTCCCTCTCTCCATAATGAGAAGATAGAATATTTTTGGAGCTCATTGGCAATCTCAAGCTAGTTCACTATGTAGATTGAGTTTTTGTGATCCAAATGAAACCAAATCAATTTGTACTTGTTTCTCAGGTTGAAGGCCGTACTACAGCCTGTAGTACACACGTGTGGTCTCGGATTTCAATGTTGATCAATGCTTTTGATTGTTAATGCTTGTTGTTTGTCAAATTGCCAATCTAGATCAACTTTTTTGTGTCGAGTTTTTTGATAGATTGTTAAGCAAGCATCCAATCACTCTTGTGGATCTTTTGTAGATCCATTTATGGTCCTAAAGTATAGTACTTTCACATGGTATCAAGCCAAGTACAAGAGCATAAGCCATTGATCTAATGCAAATCCATTTTTAGCAAGTTTTGGTGCTAAAAACTAGTATTGAGAGGGCAAGCTAGAATCTTGATTTTGGTGAGGAGATTTGATCCCAAACTTGGTAGGGGTCCAAATCCGTACTATCCACATGTGTGGGCACCTCTGAACCTACATTTAATGCATGGTATTCATTTGATCCAAAGAAATTCAATTTGTGATCTTTTGATGTAATTTCCGGTGGAAATCTTAGGATAAGCTACCAAGATTGAGTGCCATTGATTGGCTTTGACATAGGGTCATGAAATCTAATTAATCTAGGCTAAAATCAGGTCCTCTAAACTTGTTTTACAGGTCTTGAAAGTACATCAAAAAGCGTGATGGAGATTTAGTCATGTTATTGTCCAAAAATAGCCAAAACTGACAAGATTTGACTGTAAGTAGATTTCACATCATCTTATCTTCATTCCAACTTTGTGAGGGAGTGCTAGAACTGAGATTATAAGTCCATTTGTTGGATTAGAAATCTAATTTGAGTAAAAAACTACAAGAGAGAGACCTTAGTGAGTTTCTAGAGACAATCAATTCCATTTCTTTGCAAGATTTGTTTGAAAGTAGTTTTCACTTCATCTTATCTTCATTCCAGCTTTGTGAGGGAGTGATAGAACTGTGATTATAAGTCCATTTGTTGAATTAGAAATCAAATTTGAGTGAAACACTGCAAGTGTGAGACCTTTGTGAGTTTCAAGTCAATCAAATGTATTTCTTGTTTGTAGAAGTCACTAGTAAGATGGGATCTACTGGAGCATACCTTCTAGAAGCTAGTGAGAGATTGAATTCTACAAATTATGCTATTTGGCCACTATGCTCTAAAGTATCTCATGAATAAACCAGATTTATCAAGACGAATTGCTCGATGGGTTCTACTTCTGCAGGAATTCACTTATCAAGTAGAACTTTGCCAAGGAAAATATCATACTAATGTTGATTATCTATTACGACTTAGCACAGGAAAAATTGAAAAACCAACTAATGATGATTTTCTAGATGAAAATCTATTTGAAATTTCATCTACGAACTCATTATATTCTGATATCATTACTTATCTCCAAGGATCAGATATATCCGGATGAAATTTGGAGCAAAAGATAGTTTTTCAATATAAGGTAGCACCCTATACGATTATTAACAATGTCCTGTACAAGCTTGGTGTTGATAATCAACTAAGAAGATGTCTCGAAACAGCATATATTAAAAAGGTTGTTCATGCCTTACACTCAGATGATGCTGGCGGACACTTTGCTTTAAAGAACACTATTAATAAGATATTGACTGCCAAATACTGGTGGCCAACTATGTTCAAGGATGTATCAAATATTGGTGGCCAGGTATGTTCAAGGATGTATCAAATTATATTCGTTCGTGTGATCCATGTCAGAGATCTGGTAAGCCAACAAAAGCAATAAATTGGCCGTTGACACCAATCCTACCTCTTGCACCATTTGAAAAGTGGGGGATTGACTTTGTCGGCCCAATCAAACCTGTGACTCGACAAATGAAGTGTTGTTATATTCATGTTGCAACAGATTATATACAAAGAATGTTGAAGCAAAAGCGATGAAACAAAACGATGCGAAAATTGTTGCGGCGTTCTTATTCAAATTTATAATCATAAGATATGGTTGTCCACTTGAACTAGTAAGTGACCGTGGTACACATTTTTTAAAGAACACAATACGGCTGCTGACAACATATTTTCTAGTTAAACACAGAAAAATAACCCCTCATAATCCAAAAGCAAATGGGCTGACTGAGAGAGCTAATTGAATCTTATGTAAGATCCTGAACAAGATTACTATTGCACATGCGACTGATTGGGATCAGAAATTACCATCTGTTCTCTTAGCTTATCGTAACATAGAAAAGATCACGACGCCAGACACCATATTTTCTTACTTATGGTATGCATTCTATTTTGCCTATTGAATTTGAGGTGACAACTTTTCGTATTCAAGCTCAACGAACAGATGCAGAAAGTATTAACGAAAGGTTTAAAAATATTGAAGAATTAGCTGAAGCTTGTATAAATTCACAAAAATTAACGGAGGAAATCCAGGAACAACGAAAGAAAAAATATGATCGTCGTATCAGAAAATGTGATCTTAAAGCTGATGACTTTGCACTGATCTATGATAGTCGACATCAAAAGTTCTCTAGAAAACTTCATATGAGATGGCTCGGACCTTATAAAGTTATAGAGGTGTTTGAGAATGGTTATTGTTCAAACTCCAATCACTTGAAGACGAACTATTACCTACACGAATTAATGGGTCTAGACTCAAGAAATACTACCTTTGACCAGAATTTTTTTTATTATTCTTATTCTTTTCTAGTATTGTTCTGGAATTGATTTTCTCCTATCTTTTCTAGAAATGTTCATAAAATCTTCTACCACTAGCATTTGAAAATCACTTTTCAAAGTGTTTTCAAGAACTTTTTCTAAACTTCTCACAATCTTTCAAGACATTTTCAAAGTCATTTTGAGAATTTTTCTTGAATTTTTCACGACACTCAATTTGTAAGCAAAACGTGTTTTAATTTTCGCGGATAGTTTTTGAGAATCTTTTCTAGCATCTTTTTCCAATTTTTTGAAAAATTTTCTAGCATTTTTCTTTTGAGTGATTTTGCTACTATATTTGTATTTTCGAGGAATTTTCTAGTATCTTACTAAAATTCATTCAAGAACCTCTCGTTAGTTTCTCTATTTTTTTTAGGATCTTATGAGAAGGTTTCGCAAAACTTTCTAGAATTTTTCTAGCATATTTTTGAAAATCTTTTGAGAATCTCTCAACCTACTATTTGTATTCATCCATTAAAGATGAAGACCATGTGGTCATTCATTATTCACAAGTGTGTACGCCTACACATATCAAAACGAATATTGGTTTTTTTTAGTCATTTGTTTCTTTTCTTTTTACAAACGGTCTTTATCGTCATTAAGACTGATCTGTCAAATCATATTTTGAAACTATGAGTCATGCACGTCCTTAATAATGAAAATGACAGATGTCAGGGCACCATGACATGTCATCATCCTCTCCCCACCACCACTGCATATCATAGTCATTTTCTATTTTCCTCCTCACACTTTCTTCTTGCGTTTTCATGCTTTTCTGCGCTCACTCTCTTTGCGATCAAAGCGATCCATTACGCCCTATTGCGATCTGTGGAACTGTCATCAAATATTCGATGCAATGGCTTTTGGATCAAGTTCTAGCTCTTCAATTACCTGGAAAGCATGCGCAGGAATCCGCAATCCACTCCTTTTTGGATCAATGCAGGTTGGATAATTTGAAAGTGGACCTTTCAGTCATTTTGTCTAAATTTAGTACCGAGTTTGTGAACTCTACCACGTAGTTTCTGAGGTGGATTTCAAAGTGCATGTGCGAGGCAAATTTTTCACCATTTTTTAAGATCTGTTTTGCACAGCTCTTGGATTACCATTGGATGATAAAATTGTTGTTACAAATAGAGAATCAGTGTATGAGACCACCCACTTCCTGAGCAACTTCTTCGTACCCACAAAGGGATATAAAATCTCAATGATCAAGGAACCCACTTTTAAGTTGTTTTGTAAATATGCCAATCAAGCTGTATTTTTGACAGATGTAAATGCAACCATTTCAGTCCAAAATTTTGGATATCTATTGGATGCACTAGCCGGCAATCTTGTATGCTTTGGTATCATCGCATATAAGGCCTTTTTGAGGTGGATCAAACACCAAAAATTTTCTGGAGTAGGAGCGCATATTTCATGATTGTGCAATCATTTTGGAGTCCTGACTGATCAAGAGAAAACCATGCTGATGGGAAGGCTGTTGCCTCCAAAACCAATTGACCTTACCAGCTTCTTGATTGTTCCTATCGCAATCACTACAACAGCGGTTGAGCCAGCCATCGAAGTAGTAGCTACAACTGCTATGGAGATAGATGTTGTACCTTCCTAGCAAGATGCAGTTGCTACCACCGCCAGGGATACCGATGGAGCTGTTGTTGCGGATTCGTCAAAGCCAGCCTCTACTTCAACCTCACAGAAGCAGAAGAAGAATGCATCAATCTCGAATGACGATGCAACTCCATCTAACACTTCAGACAAAGCTCAAGCTGCGGTAGAAGACGACACTAGGGCAGTTGATGACGATGAAGATGAACCTGATAACCAACCCCAGTGGTTTCGTGCCATGACAGAGAAAGCCAAGAATCTAGTGGCTGATATTTACGAATTCGACTGCTACAACAGAAAAACATTTTCGACCTGATTTAAGCGGAGCAGAAATATCAAGTCTCCCTCAAAGAGTCTTATGAGAAGATCGACTTCTCGAATCAGATAACAGCCAACTGATTGAACAAAATCGTTCTCTCGACACACAACTTCAGACTGCCATTAATGAAGCTGATTCTTTGAAGCAGATCAATAAGGCGATTAAGGCCAAGTCTGTCAATTATCATAATGAGATTGATTCTTTTAAAAAACAACTCCTGGATGCCAATAAACACAATGTTGCTCTCCAGAAACATTTGTAGGAGGAAAAAGTGACAAGAATAAAGCCCGAAGTTGCACTTGCTTTATGCAACAATGCAGGTTCAATCACAATAGACCTCTCAAAACTGAACCAGCTCCAAGGCCAGATGCTCAAAAATTTTCAAGTCGAGTTTTCGCAACCACTCGAAGATGCGAAGGCACTTGTCGAAGAAGAGTTGGTTGAGTTGAAGGAGCTGTCTAGTGAAGCCACCTACACTTGCAGCAAGCCCGACTCTCATGAAGAATATCTTCAAGCCCTTCTTCACATTGATGATCTAACACAACAACTTCAAGCTGTGCCTGCCTTCTTGGGAGTCACTGACCATCTAGAGTATTTGGAGGCAGTAGCGAAGATTGACAAGCTCGAACAGGAGTTTTCAGATCTCAAGCAACAGTTGGAAGACCAGAAGTTAGCTGTTGAGTTGCAAACTTAGGATCTGGCATCAGCAGCTACTCAGGCAAAACGACCATGTTGAAACCAGTCGAAGGTATGTGTTGAAAGATTCCATGCATTTGCTGAACGATTCTAAAACTAGTGTCCACAAGCATTTAACATTGAATTACGCGTGTGGATTATATGATGCTACCAGGCACAGTAGGCATCGCCTTCGACGACTGGAAGACACCATGGGAAAAGGACAACTTTATCTGGTTATGGGCCTAGTTATCTATCGAGCAGAAAGGATGTCTCTGCTGGGGCATAATCCAGGAGAAATTTCAAGTTGTGCCTTTCGGTTCAGCTGAGTTATACATAGGCTCTTCTGCTATGTATGCTCTCGAATACATTTGTATTAAAGAATTTTAATTTTTGCCAAAGACAATAAGCAACATTTTTGGAAGCAAAAGTCGCAGTTTCAATTGTACAAACCACAAGGTGTTGCGGATTTAGGAGCCTTTGATGATGTAGGTTTGCTGATCAATGTAAATATGGCTTATCCAAAACTATTCAGTCTTTACGTGGATTGAGAGCGAAACCTTGCTGATTATTTTGTGGGGATTCGACACAATCTGCAAGATCGAAGGAAGTCACTTTGCTATAAGCAATTTGTACACATACATTTTGGCAGTTTGGAACTTTTGCGACAAAGACATTGTTTTTCATTGAGAATCTTTATGTTAAAAGTTCTTTTATAAGATTTTCAGCTTGCTATTGTAAAGAAATCACACTTCGTAGTGATTCAGATGAAGATATCAAGTTAACTCAGGAGCTTTTTGATGGAACATTGCTCCCGGTTAAGCTTGAAGAATTTGACAACATACCAATTGGCCATTATACGAAATCAAAAGAAGACTTGATGTTGACTGAGGCTCAACAGAATTTGGAGTTAGCCCAAAAACTACATGAAGAATTGAATCCTTCGTAAATATTCATTCTTTGTCTATATTGTGGTGACGTTTCTATGTGATGCTGAATCCAGATCTCTGAAGTTTTGAAGATGTTTTGAAGTTTGATTCTAGTTATCATCAATAGTTCAAAGATCAAATCAAATCAACCTATCTAGTTCAAAGAAAAGAATTTGACAAGACTCATTTGATCTTTATTCTGGACGAGTTGATGATAGAAATATGGTTTTGTATTTTGAGGACTTTGATAAAGCACTTGTTACACTAGTAGGCATTCTTAAAACCTATAGTTCATTTTATTTAAATTATATTCTAAGCTGAACGTGGATATTCATACTTTTGTAATAAATTTAATGCTCTGGTAGGTAGTTCTAAATCTCATTGTTCAGGAAGTTAATTAGCTTATATGATTAGCAATGATATAAATATCTTTTTTGTTGTTACCAAATTCAAATATATACTTTTTTTATATTTTATTTGTTGGGAAGGACGGCCTCCTATTTCTACTACGGCCTGATCATTCTTATTTCATATCACCAACAAAGTGGTATCAGGGCCATTCCCAATCAATCACTCATGGTTTTGTATATGGTGCAATATTCAAAATGCTATCCCAAATATGAAACCATGAATTGACTTACATTTGATCCCACATAATTAAGACACGAAGATGAGCATCTTCATCGTGCTTATCCAAACAAATAGATCCAGATTGGTGAAGTTTAGATACAAATTTTCAAAATAAAATTGGAGAATGCCAAGATTGACACCCTTGGTGGGCCAAACCCTAACTTTGCCCTCTTGATCGTGACGATTAGGGAGGCACGAAAAGGGTCCAACATTTTTTTGGCGCCGTTGCCGGGGAGTACTCATGAAATTGTAGCTCCTTCGCATCACTCTCTCATCCTAAAATGAAACAAACTGCCAATCATGCTGAAGCTTCCCCCGACCTAAACTTATGGCAAAGAGACTAAGAACCATTTCTTCTTAGGAGAGCAAGAAGACTAAGGGATCTAATTCATAGAACCAAAAAATTAGAGAAATAGCATTAATTTTAGATATTGATCAATGTGTCTCTATAGAACTTGCTACTAGTGACAGATGTATGGAGGTTAGAGAGCCGAATGAAACACATGTATATAATCTTAAAATAAAATTTAAAGATCACACATAGACCATAGTAAGACATTTTGTTGTTTCTAGTTGACCCAACCGAGTGCAACAATGTTACAAATTTTGATTTTTTGAATTTAGATTCTAATCATTTTTGTGTGTTGCGAGAGCATTCATAGCTTACAAGCTAAAAAATAACTATCTAAAAAATATCCCCATGTCATCTCCTTAGTGATAGTGCCATTGCTTTTGCCAGGTTGACAATGGATGAAGCTAAACTACTTCTTTGGGATCACAATATTGATTAGTTCACTAAATTCTAATAGTGAGGATCTTACAAATTTGGATTACATAAGCACTTGGTTTCATCTACAAGTTGAACATGTATGTTGTAGAAATGGGTTGACTGGGTCAATGAGGTAGATATCAATAGATTGTCACATATTGCTAATCAAATAAATAGTAATGGTCTAACAAAAATATCCAAGTGCTCCCCCTTACCCGCAAAAGGGCTAGTACCAGGGGACATTAAACACTTAGACATTTCCAATCAATATCAAATATGCATCTTGTCATCATTATAGCAATGATTTTGCTAGAACAAACAATGTCGATGATAGAATTCTTAATGTGCAATAAAATGATAGAAAATGATATGTTGTATCTATTGAAAATGTGATATCACACTACCACAATAGAATCATCAACATAAGATAATTTCTCTTACATCGTTATATGATTTTAATTACAAACTGCTCTTGACATGTCAATTTGTTAATTAAACATTTTTAATGAGGATGACATGAGCATGCTCAATGTAATGCATTATGATACAAGAAGTACTAGTTAACAACTAATTGACAAATGTGAGAAACTTGAAGCCTACGAAAATTGTGCACCAAGACACGAACTATGATGAGTGCAAGGAGCTATGTTCAAGAACTAGTACATGGAGAAAGAGAGGCCTTAAGAAAATGTCCATAAAATTGTGAAAAAATTAGATCCAAAACATGAATAATGGATCAATTAGATCTAGAGATAAATTTCCGGGTTGCACATTTAGTTCATTAACAATGTAGAAAATTGTGCATCTAACATGCTAGAACATGGAAATACATGCAAATTTCATGAAAATCACTATGATACAATATAGTATTGTCCCTATCTGTATAACAACAATAGAACATCATACTTCACATGTGTGAGCTCAAGACAATAGCATAGAAGATGAAAGTTCTCCAAATGAAGAGAACTCTTGAATAAATTATCCATGCCGATACAACTATTTATAACAATAAATGTTTCATCTGGCCACTTGCCAAAAATTGCCCTAAACTAGTAGTTTTTAGGTACTTCACCAAAAACCAAGATTTTCGTGGGGTCCAAATCCGACCTTATCAATGTGTCTACCTGCTAAAACTAGTAAGGACACTATTCTTAGGCCTTATTGACATAAAATTATCTATCTCTAAGATAAAAATTCACTTTGGCCTCAAAATTGCCAAAATTAGATCAACTTAACTAGTTGACGAATTTCACAAAAATTGTGAAAATAGGCAAAATCGATCTTTTGCCATATCATGTACATAGTGAAATCTCACATGTGTGGAGCATGTTCCCACATGTGGAGGGTAGTCATAATCTTTTTAGGTCATTTATGATGAGTTTGAATAGTGGGAGTCTCCACTTTTGAGATTTGGACTTTGGTGGGGGGCTCAATTACCCAACATAAAAGTGAGCTTGTATACATGAAGAAAAGAACATAGCCTATATTCATGCAAAAAAAGCCAAGAAATGTATTTGGCTATTGCATGCCAAAATTGTGAACATGTAGATTATAATAGTCACATATGTGAGTAGGAGACTTGAAAGTTGATGCATGCTTGATTCCACAATATTCTACCTTCTTCTTCTTCTTCTTCTTATTGTGCTTTCACATGCTTGAATGAAGAAATATGACAATCGATCACAATACATTTTGGTAATTTCTTTTATTATATATATTTATTGTTTTTGATTGTGCCTTCTTTTGTAGAATGTATACATAATGTCTTCCATATATTGAATGAAGAATTGATTGACTTCCCAGAGATGCATCCTGAAGGTTGGCCAGGATTTATTTGAAATCGTGAATATTGATAAGTGAATATCTTGAATATTGATCGTGATTATTGTGAATACTGATCTTAAATACTAAAATATTCTAAATGTTGATCATGATTCTTGTGAATATTGAACGTAAATATTCTTGAATCTTTGCCAAATTCAAAATTCCAAAATGAGAAATATTTCAAGATCAAAATATTAACCCATTGTAAGAAAGTATATCAAATCAAGATCAACTATTTATTGGCAAAATTGACATTTCATACACAATTCTTAGTCTCTTTAAATCCCAAAATGATTGTAAAACCTTTAAGTACTTTTGTGGTAATGATTGTGATAGTGTAAGCTCTTGCAACTTAAAATGATAAATAACAAATGAATCATCATGACAACTTGACATACCGATACTTATAGCATTAGCAAAAATACTAATAAACGCATTTGTCTAAACCTCAAATAAAAGAGAGAAAATTTTACCCCATAATTTTTCTTTTTCAATCCAACCATTTCAGCCGGTTATGGCAAGGCTCTTTGTCGTACAACATTCTTGCTTTTTCGGGTTGGAATCTTCCATGCATGTATATATATACACCTTTTGGTGTCAACGGAGAGAATGGGAGCTTCCATGCACATATGCATGCACATGCATCTTGGTTTCCAAGGTGGCCTCGAGCTTGGCACCCAAGAAACGTTGGATCTCGAGCTAAACATAATGTATTTTTGTATTTTCCATACATATATCATACAATATAATTGGAAGACCCACCTCGCAAACAAATAGCATGACTTTATGAAACCAAAGAGCATGCAAAACGTTACACCACTTGAGCCTATCGTCCTGTCTGCCAGTCTCTAATGGCGAAGGTCTTTTTCATGCATATGAATGCAGTAGTCACTGGGCATGTTGATACTGCGCCCAAAGCCTTATCAGTCCTTTGTGCTGCAGAAAACCTTTGTTATAGCGCTGCGTTCTGCGAATAGTTACAAGTTACAATCGGATGGGATGCAGCTTCATTGCTATCCTGACGTGCTAAATTTGACTTCGAACTTCTTTTCATCTGAAAGGCTTATCTTGAATGCATTCAATAGTCCAGAGAAGTGATTAATCACTGTAATGTTTGGGCCAGCAGGGCCAAACAACAACCAATTTGACCTGCTTCAACCCACTGCTGCACCAACGACAGAATGAAAGATTCACTAAGATATGTTAGCTTGCTTCTCTAGGAAAAAGCTATCTGTGATGCTTTTATGACCACTCTTACACAAGCTAGAATTCGTTTTTTTTGGCAGGTCTGACATCTTACAATTTTTCTTTTTTGCAAACAATTAACAACAACTACTCAACACGATGACAAACTACTGCTTTGCCATCCACGTCTTGCCCATAGAAATCGGCTACTAATAGAGTTCGACATAAGTCTGAAGAGCTTGTCGTCCTCACCAGCTACTGATTTTCGTCCACCAAAAAGGTAATTACTGAATCTCTATTTTCTTGTTTACCAGTAAAATGATCTCCTTAGGATCAAATCAAGCTTTCCAACAATAGTGACTATATAAGCGATTCATGTAGATCTTGTAGCAAATCCTACAATACAAGTGCAACAAATTTCTCGAGGATTCACGTAAGGACAGCAAATTTCCACACATTTGGTCTGAAAATTAAGACATGAACATGCAATACTTGGAGATTTTTTGCACACTTATGAAATATCCTACGGTACTAGTGCAACAAATTTCACGAGGATTCACATTATGAGAGCAAATTTCCACACGCTTGGTCTGAAAATCAAGACAACATGCATTGCTTGGGGATTTTTTGCACACTTATGAAATATCAACAAGTACATCAACTTTGGCATCCTCCTCCATACAATTATGAATAAGCTAAAATAATCATGAATAAGCTAAAATATTAGGACTCAATGAATCCTCACTTCAAGATTTATATGCCTTAATGAAATCGTACTTCCATTACATCACAAGCACCCCATTGAATCAAAAGTAGTGAGGTTTAGGGTGTACCTCAAGGGAGTCACTCCTTGCTACAAGATCAAGCTCATTATATTCTTTCTAGGCTATTAGTTATGATAGCAACTTGGCCTTAAGTGTCTCAAAATGGCCTCCACCAAATTTGTGTGCAATCTACCTTGACATATCAAACATCATCAAAGTTGGATTCTGATTTAATTTTTTAGATGTGATATTGAAAACATAATAAATATCTTCATGTGTATGTCCAACCATA
This sequence comes from Diphasiastrum complanatum, assembly GCA_029204225.1. Lineage (NCBI taxonomy): Eukaryota > Viridiplantae > Streptophyta > Lycopodiopsida > Lycopodiales > Lycopodiaceae > Diphasiastrum > Diphasiastrum complanatum. The sequence continues at coordinate 62,586,568 of CM055099.1, read as the reverse complement.
AAGTCCATTTTTTTTTTTAGAATCCTTGTGCCACAAGCAAAAGTGAGCATATTTTGAGTATTTCCTCCGCACTTGTCTACTTCAATACCCACAATTTGAGAAAGCTTCTCATGAGCTATTTACATCGAAATTGTATTGCTCACATGATTGAGGTGGTCATTGGTAGTACGAAGTATCATAGTGGTGGGGCATATAGATTTTCTAACAATTCTTGCCTCAAACTATGAACACCTTCAAGAAGTATGTGAACATGATTTTTGTGAAAAACGTCAACTAGTTAAGTTGATCTAATTTGGCAATTTTGAAGCCAAAGTGAATTTTCAACTTAGAAATAGATTATTTTATGTCAATAAGGCCTAAAAATAGTGTCCTTAATATTTTTAGCAAGTAGACAAGTTGATAAGGTCAGATTTGGACCCATTTCTATGGGCTAGTTGAGATACATTGCATCTAGTCATGAAAATCTAGGTTTTTGGTGAAGTACCTAGAAACAATTATTTCAGTGCAATTTTTGGCAAGTGGCCAAATGACACATTTGTTTCTATAAATATTTGTAAGACCATGGAGAATTTATTCAAGAGTTCTCTCTTCATTTGTAAAATGTTCATCTTCTATGCTATTGTCTTCTTCTAGCTCTTCTCCTCTTGATATCTTGATTTCTAATGTGTAGAATGCTAATTTTCTTGTTGTTCTTGAGTTTACACGTGTGAAGGCTGATGTACTACTGCTTTTGTACAGATAGGGACAATACTATATTGGATCATAGTGATTTTAATGAGATTTGCATGTTGTTCCATGTTCTAGCATGTTAGATGCATGATTTTCTACATTGTCGATGAACTAGATGTGCAACCAAATTTACTCTAGATCTAATTGATCTATTAATCATGTTTTGGATCTTATTTTTTTACAGCTAGATCTCTTCCAAACCCTATATCTAAAATAACTAGCTTCAATGCACATGAATAAGCTAATTACAATAGGTCTATATGTGACTTTATCAACATGCCTAATTTTTCAAAAATAGTAAATCCATTATTCTCGGGCCTTATTAACTTTGTAAAGTCTATCTCTAAGTTTAGAATGCATATTGGTCTCAAAATTACCAAATGAATTCAACATGAAAAATCTTAAAATAGTTGACAAATTTTCACAAATCCAACAAATAGAAACAAAAATCAGACTACGATAAGTGATTTGACCTAAAATGAGCTCATGATCATAAAGATCCACTTTCTATGCCTGAAAATGCTCGATTTGATCAAGGAACCATTCAAACTCTTGCTAAAATATATGGCACTCTCAAATACTCCACTAGATTTGGCACTACCGCCAACTTTAGCCTACAACCTACTCTGATACCATGTGAAAAGATCAGATCCAAATATGCTTAATGGATCGACTGATGTTTGGCTAAATTTGGACGGATCTTTATTGTACACATCAAAGGGGGGGGGGGGGGGTGAGCTCCATCAGGGTATCCCATATAGATATGCATGGGCGACCCTTCTCCTCAATCAAGAATGATAATTTCTTTCCCTTGAGTGTCTGGAGCTTCTTTGGTGGTATCTGCTACCACGGTATCTTTAGGCTGATCTTCAATAGTTGTGTGCCTTGGTGGTGAGTTGATCTCTATCGAAATATGGGGTAAAGGGGGAAGCTTAAGAGATGGCCTCCGCTTGAGTAGCTCCTGGAGTCGGTTGCTCTGCCTTGAAGGGCTAGTTGGAATAGTCGTTGCTGCTTGTTGTGATGATGTTTCATCCATTAGTATGGACTCCAATTGTGTGGTAAAAGTATATTTTGGTGAGTTGGCTTGGACTACTGTTTGTGCCAAAAGGTGTTGGACTGCTTGCTGCCAGTTCTTATCTTCTGGCATGGACTTCTTAGATTTTGCCTTAGAAGACGTGGCCTCAATAGGAGATTCTGTTGGAAAGTCCGTTGAAGGGTCAATTAGGTCGCCCGCTTGGTGTATTGCTAGTTGAGTGAGAAGGGGTCCCACCACAGTCTATTTCTTTGGAGAAAGAAGGGCCTTAAAAATTTCTTGTTGGACTAGGTGAGCCCAACTGTAGTTGGACTAGGTGGGCCCAACTGTAGTTGTATCCGTCTGGCTCAGTAATAGTAGCCAGTAGGTACATAAAGAAGGTCATTGAAATGCGAGCCCTTCCTTGACCTTGCCACCTCAAAGAAGTTGACTATGAAGGTAGCAGCTCCTTGAATAACTTCATCGACGATGGCTTCAAGTAATAGGCCATCATTTGTGCACCATGCCTTTTTAGTAATGTCCATATACTTTTTGACTTTCACGGCCCTTGTCTTGTGTGTCAACATGCGCCTTGGCCCGTCAGGAATGCCAATTGCCATAAGAGCTTTTGTGGCAAATGAGACAGTGTGTGTCACTTAGTTTAGCCTATACTTGAAGCTCGGAATATCCTGAATGGTTGAGCGGAATGCATACTCCACAATGATCGTAAATTGGCATATAGGAAGAGAATAGTCTTGAAACTCGCAGGTCTTCAAAAGGGGCTCCGTTCATTTCCACCATTTTCGTGCCTCGTAGGGTTTCGGCACCGGGAGGAGTTCTGGTACGGTCATCTGATGCATGTGGGGTGAGACCCTCTTCTCCCCCAATGAAATCTGGTCCAACTCTTGTGTGAACTTGAGTTTTTTGACTGGTCGCGTAGGATCTATTATGGCTTTGCCTTTATCCTTATCCTCCTTCACCATCTTGGCAAGTTTAAGCCAAGCCTGTAGGTGGGTTTAAGTGATTTTTACTATTTTTGGCCTACAGGGCTGGGATTTAGTGTTCATGGATCCCCTAACTCAATTTGGACTTATCAAGATGTGTTCTAGCCATGGTCAAATAGGAGAACCAAGACAGTGAAAATTGAGAGAGATCTTGAGGGTTTTGTCTCTGCTAGTGACTTGAGCTATTCTACTTGGCTGAATAGTGAAGGGTTTGGAACTGTTCAGATCATTGGCAAATGATATTTCCTTCACTGGCACTGATTTTGGCAGTGAGTTCAAAGTTTTTTTTGATGAATATAGTGACCCCTTGTTGATTCACTTTGTTGCATAGTACTATATTTGGTGGACTTCAGCGTCCTTACCTGTAACTTGTACTAACTCCATGAATCATGTAGACCATTTTTTTTGTCCCTAGAGATACTCTACTACTTAGAATTTGCTTTGTATAGGAACACAGATCATGCTACATAGTAACACAGACAGAAAACACTCTACACAGCAAGCTCACATAGCAATTGTATTTCTCAAAATGAAATTACACTATACATATAGTTGTTCACTCAGGCAACCCATGCATGACCCAGGTTGCTGTTGGTGGGATGCATGTCCCGTCGACTTGCCTCATGGCGAGGCCAATTGATCCTTATCCACTGATAGGACCCACAGTACAGCAACACAATGAATCTACTTTAATTCTAACTCTCTCCCTTAAAGTAGAGTCTACTTTTTATACAGTCATATACATAGCATTAAAGTCAACAAACTTTAAGTACAGAAAGCTTTGATCTAAACTTATCAAACTAATCTCCAGTAAGTGGCTTAGTGAAAATATCAGCTAGTTGTTCTTCTGTGCTACAATGAACAACATGAATTTCACGACTCAGCAGCCTCTCACGTATAAAGTGATACTGAATCTCAATGTGTTTAGTTCTCGCATGGAACACTGGATTCTTTGCTAGCTTAATGCCACTCTGACTGTCGCTATGTAAAGTCTCGTGGGATTTTTCTGCTTCATGCCAATTTCTTGCAAGATTTGTCTCAACCATATAGCTTCCTGTGCTGCACTACACATTGCCTTATACTCTGCTTCTGTGGTGGAAAGAGCAATTGTACTTTGCTTCTTACTAGACCAGGAAAAGCAACTACCACAAAACTGGAATACATACCCTATGGTGGATCTACGATCATCATAGTCATCTCCCCAATCCGCATCCACATAGCCACACAACTCAAATAAACCATCATGCTTCCTGTAAATCAAGCCATACTCTGAAGTGCCTTTCACATAACGCAAAATGCATTTAGCTGCCTTCCAATGCGTTTCTGTAGGTGCTGCCATAAACTGACTTACAATGCCAACATCATAGCATATATCTGGTCTAGTCGTGGTAAGGTAAATCAAGCTCCCTACTAACTATCTATACAGCATAGCATCAAATGACTATGACTCATCAAGCTCAGAAAGCTTTTTACCTGGTTCAATAGGAGTGTTTACTGGTTTTCAATCCTGCAACCTAAACCTGTGCAGCAACTCTTTGACATACTTCACCTGTGTTAAAGCCACTTCATGTCCTTTTTGCCACACTTCTACTCTAAGGCAGTAATGCATCAGGCTGAGATATGTCATCTCGAATTGTTCCATGAGGTCTTTCTTGATCATGTCTATCATCTCTTGATTATTTCCTGTAATAATCAAGTCATCAACATAAAGAACAATCAAAGCAAGCATACCATCAAAGCATAAGACATAAAGATTTGGATCAGAATGTGTTCTTACCATCCCCTTCGAATGAAAGTAGGCATCAATCCTGCCATACCATGCACGTGGTGCTTGTTTAAGACCATAAAGCGCTTTCTTCAAGTGACATACTTTATTTTCCTGTCCCTTCGCTACAAAGCCTTCAGGTTGATCCATGAACACTTCTTCTTCTAACTCACCATTTAGAAAAGCAGATTTCACATCCATCTGATGCAAAGGCCAACCAAAATGTGAAGCTAAAGCAACAAGTAGACGTAGAGTATTCCACTTACAAACCGACACAAAGGTCTCCTCATAGTCGATACCTTTATTCTGTGCATACCCTTTGATCACCAATCTTGCCTTGTGCTTTGCTATACTTCCATCTACATGGTACTTAGTCCTGTATACCCATTTGCAACCAATGGGTTTCTTGCCAACTGGTGGTTCTACTAAGTCCCATGTGCTATGCTTAGCAATTGACTCCATCTCCTCTCCCATGCCCTTGACCCAAATATCATCATCCTTCGCTTCACCATAAGTCGAAGGTTCTTTGCTTTGAATAATGCTAGATAAGAGAGCATAATTTGCTTCATACCTTTCAGGTTGAGTCTTGTTTCTTGTTGATCTTCGTGGCTCTCCCTGGTTAGATGATCCTAAAAAGTCATCTATGTCGCGGCTCTCCAACAATCTCTCAAACCACTTAGAGAGCTTCCTGTTAGGTGATCGACTTCCTGGTGAAAATGTATCCCACGGTACATCTTTCTCCTTGCGTCTGTCACCTGCAACTTCAATCTTTCTTAATCAAAAGGTTTGTCCCTACCTCTCCAACCTGTCTCTTGAGGTCAAGTAGTAGTATCTTGAGATGTATCCTCATGTTCATCACTCGGAAGGTCAATGAATGGATCATCATCAGGTGGTATCCTCACTATACCATCTTTCCCACTGAATGTGTCTATCTTCTCAGCATCCTCGTCTTCATACATCTTGGATTCATCAAAGATAACATCACGGCTTATATGGATTTTGTTTTCCACTAGATCAAAACATCTATAGCCCTTCACACGATCATCATATCCTAGGAATATGCACTTGATAGCTTTTACATCAAGTTTATGTCTCTCTTCCTTAGGAATGTGTACAAAGGCCTTACATCCAAAGATTCGTAAGTGGTTCACCTTTGGCTTCTTCTTTGTGAATGCTTCCTCAGTTGTTACCTTTGGTATGACAATGGTAGGACTTCTATTTTGAAGATAGACTGCCATGCTACATGTTTCTGACCAAAAATCTTTTGGTAGTTTCATCTCAGCTAGCATAGATCTAGCACTTTCCACAATCGTACGATTCTTGCGCTCAACTACACCATTGAGAGCAGGAGTATGAGCTTGCATAAATTGTCTTTTAATCCCACATTGATCACAAAGATCATTGAAATCATTAGACTTGTACTCACCTCCACTATCTGATCTTAGGACTTTGATTTTCCTACCTGTTTGATTTTCGACCAATGCTTTGAAGCTCTTGAAGTTATCAAATGCATCTAATTTCTTCTTCAAGAAGTAGATCCATGTCTTACGTGACATATCATCGATAAAGGTCATAAAATAGAAGGCTTTACCTAAGGACATGGTCTTCATAGGCCCTCATAAATCTGTGTGGATTAAATCCAGGATGTTCTTTGCTCTTGCAACACCCCCTTTATTGAACTTCTCTCGATGCTACTTCCCACATACACAGGATTCGCACATCGATGTCAAGTGATCTTCTATGGTAGGCAATCTTGTTACCATCTCCAATTTTCTCATCAAACTGAGACTTCCCAAGTTCAAGTGACCAAGTTTCTTATGGCACAACTCAATTTGCAATGGAATGGATGATACAAGTCCATGTTGCCCCTTAATTGTAGCATTCAACCTATACAATTTTGTATTGGGATCTCTTACTCCATCCGCAATAACTTTGAACTTTTGGTTCACATCCTTTACAAAGCAACGATCATGGGCGAATTCTACTTTCAACTTTTGATTAGTAATGACTCCAACAAAAAGTAGATTCCTCAAACCTGGTACGTAAAGCACCTCCCTGATCATCCTGCTTTTGCCATCAGGTAGTTGGATTGAAACGGTGCCTATTCCCTTGATCTTGCACACCTCACCATTTGCTTGTAAAACAGATGTTCCATTATCCAGCACCTTCAAACTACTAAACCAATTCTTGTTACATGTCATGTGTCTTGTGGCTCCCGAGTCAATATACCATGCTTGATCATCTTGATTAGATGACAATGCAGATATGAAGATACTAGAGTCTTCAATCTCACCCTCATCGACAAGGTTACCTGCTTGTTTTGGTTTTCCCTTGCCTTGTTCCACCAGGAATTTGCGACATTCACTCTTCCAATGGCCCTTTCTACCACAATGGAAGCACTTGTCTTTCTTCTTAGTTTTACTAGAAGATCCCTCGTCCTCTTGAGACTTGGCAAATTGCTGCTTAGACTTCTTCTTGCCCTTGCCCTTGCCTTGTTTCTGGCGTGTTGCAAGTGCCTGATCGTCAGTATTTTGACATCTAGATTTCACCATTTCTCTACGTTGCTCTTCCTGCATCAAGATTCTTGTGAGCTTGTCAAAGGTTGGCAATCTTTCTCCACATCCCATGCATGTCTGGGTGTAACAGCATCACAAATGTGGGTAATGATGTGATCCTTCACTGACAAGTTAATGAAAGGTCAAAGCTTTCCTCATCTTTTTGTCGAACACTTTGATATCTGCTTCATTTGACGGCCTTCTCTCATCACCTGTGATGACTTCCCACACGTCTTTCTCCATCAGTAGATTTTTCATTTTGAATTTCCACACTGCATAGTTAGAAATCCCGTCCAATTTGTTACTTTCACTCAAAATGGACTCTCCCATATTTGCCATCGCAAAACTGCTTGAAACTTCTACCGTAGGCTAAAACCAGTATGCCAAGGCCAACAATGATGTTAGAAGTTGAAAATAATGACCTGCACTTTTTTCCTTACCAAGCCACACACTTTTCCACCAATTTGAAGGCTAAATCGGCGTCGCCTTCCGAAATGCACTCAGTCGTCAACTCCCAACAACGTGCCCAGTGGAATGGTGAAATCACTTCTGACGTACTCCGGACACTTTCTCCACTGCAATCACTCTATTTTGTTGAACCGTACTTGCAGGTACAGTCTGGGTGCCCTTCTTTGGAGGTTATAGCCTTTCGTTTGGGTCAAAACGGGCAAAGGACCCAGAAATAGGGACTTTTCTAGTTTTTTAACTGTTTCTTCACCTTGAAGAAACTTCACTCTTCACTTGTGAAAGGACCCAAGTCCAATTTCAGTATGAAAATTTTTAATGAAGTTGAAGGCTAAAATGCACTTCACTTCTTCAGGGCCCTCTTCAACAACCCTTCAGACTCCATCCAATAGTTGAATCTGATCCAACTGTGGATATCCCTTCTGGGTAGCACAATCTGAGCCGTCGATCTTGTAGCTTCTCTATCCAACGGATCTAAGCACTCTTGTGCACTTAGGGAGAGTCTTGTAAGCGCTACCCACTCCGAAACGCTATGCTCTCACCCTGGTTCCACGCGCGAACAGTCCGCGACCTCCCTGTCTGCGGCCACGCCTCCCCACGCTCGTTTTTGTTTGATCTAACTCGCCTATGGATCGATTTGAGCACAATCTGAGGCCTGGAGCAGGGTCGCCCTACTAATTCCAAGTCTGTAGAGTGTTCACTCAAGAAATTCCATGGAGAAATGGTGATTTTAGCTCAACTTGACAAAGTGGCTTTTTTTTTTTTTCACCATTTACCACAAATCTGCTAGGTTAACTGTCTGGAAACAAATCTCTGACATAAACCTCAGAATCTCTCCATGGCTGGTTGACAATGTAATTAGCTTCCTTCTTGTCCTTACGGCATCCAAAACGGTGCACAAACAGCGAAGAAATCACTAGTTATGTATCAAAACCGTAACTCCAAACCCGGTTTCAATTTTCAGCTGGCTTCAGAATTGTTAATTTTTCACCAAATTTTTCTCTGTCTGATGCTATGCACAGGCTAATAATCCCTCTGCTGAGCTTAGCAAGCCTCTATAAACTAGAAACCGTGCACCAGTGCTTCTCTTTCCGTCTTCAACCCACCGTAAACCCCGAACTCTCAGAAGACAGTTCTCCCAAAGCTCTCTTCAACGACGATGCTGTACTGTGTACACTCCCTGTACGGCTCTGATACCAACTTAGAATTTGCTTTGCACAGGAACACAGATCATGCTACACAGTAACACAGATAGAAAACACTCTACACAGCAAGCTCACATAGCAACTGTATTTCTCAAAATGAAATTACACTATACATATAGTTGTTCACTCAGGCAACCCATGCATGACCCAAGTTGCCGTTGGCGGGACGCGTGTCTCGTCGACTTGCCTCGTGGCGAGGCCAACTGATCCTTATCCACTGATAGGACCCACAGTACAGTAACACAGTGATTCTACTTTAATTCTAACTCTACTCTCTACACATAACACCACTCCTTGTACATTGTATCATAGCTTCGGGCGTTATTTAGGTTGTCAACAGACATTAGAAAGTAACCAGTATTACTTGTGTTGGGTTGTGTAGTGTTAAATAATTCCAGAACAACAGTCTCGCCTCTATCAAATCGAATGAAACGCGTTCTACAGGTGAGATGTTATCAGAGTAGCACAGTAGTACTACATTCCGGTTGATTAAGGTATCAACAGAGAGTCGAGAGATGTTCAATGTATTCGTGTTTGTGCAGACAATTAGTTAATCGCGTTCGCGAATTGTTCTTTTCTAGACAGAAGTTCTCAACAACTTAAGTCCAAGTTTATGGTTAAAGAGCACGAATAGTTTTAGAGCACATTAGAAACTTATGTCAGTTACAATCAAGAATATAGATCAAAGACTCAATTCTTCAGACAGGGACTGTCATCTCAAATGTATACATACAATTTTATTTAATGATTGTGCTAGACTGTACCAAATGTAGACGTTATTTGAGGGTCGAAAAGAAAGTATTCACGACAGATGAATAAGTTGATTTTAAGACAGTTCTTTAGAGCATATTTTACGGATACATAGCAACCGACTGTAATGTGCTAGAGAGTCTTTCTGATCAGAGAGTAATCCATGTAATGCGTTAGAGATTGCTAGTAGACTCAGGATCACTCACACTGAACAGTGTAGAGAACAGAGATAAGGGAGAATAACTCTCAACACTCTATTCACTTCTTCAAACTCTTACAAATACATAAACTCTTCTCTCTCGATGGTCGAGACTGAAGCGTGAGATCAATATATGTTCTACGGGATGAACAAACACACCTCTAAAACCACAGGTGTGTCGCTCCCGCGAAAATGTCTAGTTAACAATTAGATTGAGTATACGTTCAATTATACCATAAGAGGTATATTTAACTAAGAGTTAAAATTACTCTAGTTTAACATGTCTATTCATATCTAGTCGTTTCGCATGGATCACCTAATAAAGGTTATCCAAGACAATGTCTTCTCTTATAAAGGACTTGTCCTTAAATACAAGGCAAGTACTTAGGAGATATATTCTCGAAAAATTACTTAGGCCTCTTCATGATTTATATTTATCCAGTTCATATCTTTATTGTCGAGTATATCATGCCATATTTATGTTGATATTCAATATTTAACAATTTCGTGGCATCACATATCCCCTTCCTCAAATGTGACACGTCCTCGTGAACATATAATCTTTATTTCGAGGAGCATTCGCGAAACATTATGTTCTTCAGATTTTCGTTAAGGCAAAAAGATATTTCTTCATATGATTCTTCCATTAGATATTTCTTTGTCTTAGAGAATATGTGTCTTTTACCGTTTCGTTGATTGACTAGGTTGATTTGATTTGATCTTTGAATTGTTGATAAGAACTGGAATCAAACTTCAAATCATCTTCAAAATTTTAAAAATCTAGATTCAGCATCACATAGAAACATCACCATGACATAGGCAAGAATGAATATTCACGAAGGATTCAATTCTTCATGTAGTTTTTGGGCTAACTCCAAATTTTGTTGAGCCTCAATTAACATCAAGTCTTCCTTTGATTTCGTATAGTGGCCAACTGGTAGGTTACCGAATTCTTCAAGTTTAACCGGGAGCAATGTTCCATCAAAAAGCTCCTGAGTTAACTTGATATTTTCATCTGAATCACTATGAAGTATGATTTCTTTACAATAGCGAGCTGAAAATCTTATAAAAGAACTTTTAACATAAAGATTCTGAACAAAAAACAATGTCTTTGTCGCAAAAGTTCCAAACTGCCAAAATGAATAGGTACAAAATTGATAACGAATTGACTTCCTTCAATCTTGCAAATTGTGTCGAATCTCCGCAAAATAATTAGCAAGGTTTTGCTCCCAATCCACGTAAAGACTGAATAGTTCGGGATAGGCCATATTGACATTGATCAGAAAATCTGCATCATCAAAAGCACCTAGATTTGCAACACCTTGTTATATAGTTGAAACTACGACTTCCACTTCCAAAAATGTCGCTTATTGTCTTCGTTTTACAAAAATTCAAATTCTTTAATACAAATATATTCGAGAGCATACATAGCAAAAGAGCCTATGTATAACTCTGCTGAACCGAAAGGCACGACCTGAAATTTCGCCTGGATCACGCCCTAGCAGAGACATCCTTTTTGCTTGATAGAAAATTGGGCCCATAACCAGAGAAAGTCGTCCTTTCCCATGGTTGCTTCCAATCGTCGAAGGCGATGCCTACTATGCCTGGTAGCATCATGTAATACACATGCCATTGTAATTCAATGTTAAATGATTGTGGACACCACTTCCAGAATCGTGCAGCAAATGCATGGAATCTTTCAGCACATACCCTCGACTGGTTTCGTCGTGGTCGTTTTGCCTGACTGGCTGCTGATGCCAGATCCTGAGTTTGTAACTCAGCAGCTAACTTCTGGTCTTCCAACTGCTGCTTGAGATTTGACAACTCCTGTTTGAGCTGGTCGATCTTTGAGACTGCCTCCAAATATTCTGGATGGTTAGTGACTCCCGAGCAGGCAGGCACAGCTTGAAGTTGTTGTGTCAAATCACCAATGCGAAGCAGGGCTCCCTGACTTACAATTGTCTAAATTACTTTCTTGCAGTTCTATATGTGATAAACTGTATGTTTGAGTGCTTTACGATCTAAGAAACTAATTCTGACCTATTCATCACTAATCAAAGCTCTTCTACAGTTTTGAAAATCTCTGAGTAGTAAGAGTACTATCTATGTTGTCAATTTGAGCCTGTAGATTGTTTTGTGGAGAGGCTCATTCATAGGCTATAAATCTTTGAGAGAAAAGCTTTTGCTATATCTAAATTTCAGTTTGAATACTATGTGGGTTACTGTTACATTGATTTATGGCACATTCCTAATCGTGCTTGCGGGTTTGATCATTCCCCACATGTTCCTAACCCTACTTGCCCGATGACCTGGTTTTTGTCTACCTACGGATCTGTTGTAAAGCTGACTCGGGTGCACCAAGCATGTCCTGTAAGACTCTAAGGGGTGACACTCTCTAAGGTCCCAGAGCAAGTTAGAACATCAAGGACTGAGCCTCCGACCTGTGGTGAGCCAGTCACAAGTCATGAGCTAGCTCTGGAGCTCGAGTCATGGCCTAGTCAGGAAAGCAAGTTGATTCGGTCACCGGGAGTCAGACTGATTCTGCCAGGCTTAATCAGCAAAATAAAAACTAAGTCCTAAAAAAATGTGCTTTACCAGAAAGCACTATGTTTCAAACCAGAGGGGGTGGGCCGAATCATAGCAGAACTATAGGGGGAGTCCGGCAGACAGAAACTTGGGCAGCTCAACCAGTGCCAGGAATTCAGTCGCCAGGTCTCAGCTCCCTCTACCAGCACGAGCCAGGCACAATGCCCAGCACGTGTTGGTGGCCCCGAGATCGGTCAGTCTATGTATGAATGTAACCTCTTCCAAATCTAATAAAGTTGATCTTTGGGGATGATTACCATTTCAGTTTTGCCTCCAGGACTGGTCCAAGTGGAAGGACCCTTACTACAACCTTTTTGCGTCGCCGGCACCTAAGGGTCCTCGTCATCGACGTGGGGCTTGCCGCTATGCCAATTGGTCAGTTTGGAGACCACTATGCCTTGGGTTTCATGTGTGGCTTGTCTTTGCCTTTAATTACCTTTTGGGGATGGATTCTGGGTTGGCTTTCGGGTTGGTTGGGATTCCAGTTTTCTTAAGTCTGAATGGTTAAGCTTTTTACGTTTCTGAGTTGCCTTTTACGTAAGTGCATGATGAATGAATGTTAGACTTAAGCGCATGTTGGGGAAACCACTCAAGTCCCAGCGCCCTTTGAAGCACCGACGCAACATGTGGTATTAGAGCCGACTAGCCGGTCAGCTACACAAGTCTAACAGGAATGGCCACGTTTTGGGATTTGTCAGGACAAGCATTGCGCAAGGTGCTGCCCATAGTGTAAGCATGGGTGCGTCCACAGTCGGGGTTGGCAACAGAACGGGGGACTTGATGAGTCAATGTGCTGCCCTTGAGGTGTAAGCACGGTCAATTCTCGCGGTTTGGGCCTGGCGCTGTCTGCACGTAGGACAGATGAGGCAAAGTGTGGCCTAGGTAGGTGAAAGCACGGTCTGTGCCTTGTGGGGTGCGGGGTGACATATTCGAACTGTACGGGTTAACCATTGCTATAGAGATGCTTCTCGAATTTGGGTGTAAAGCACGGGTGGTTAGCTGCCGGTGCGGGATAGCTGCCGATCGTTTAGCTATAAAGGCTATCGACCAAAAAGTGGTGGGGCGTGACTGAGGCAATGTGCTGCTTAATGGTGAAAGCATGGATGGTTGGATGGATGTTTCCCCGTGGGCTAATTCTGTGATAGATTTGTGTGGGTGCGCCTAGGCAAAGGTCTTACGTCCGGTCTCAGGGGGGTTTGTGGCTTGAGAGGGATCCTTTGTGTTTGCTTTGGTTGGTATGTTCCGTTTGTTGTGTGCTTGGACACAAATGACCTGGTTCCTACTTGGCTCTCAGGTGATGTGAGCGTGCTAAGTTTGAGGAGGGGATATTTTCATTGAAGCTGATTTAATGAAGAAGAAAAGAGAGCTGTGGGGCCCGACCGACAGAAGGGAGAGTTTCAAAAAATAAAAAGGATTGAGACTACACCTCTTACTATAATGGAGGACCACCTTGATGAGTTACGAGCATTGACGGACGGAGAGGAGCTGGCTCAAAAATACGGCTCCCGCATGCATCGAGATGGCACCAGGTCCAAGTCAAGAAAGAAAGAGCGTATGCACTCCACAGTGGTGCCTCTCCAAGAAGAGATGGGTGGCCCTTCTGAACCTACACCAAGAGACGAATTCTTGCCAGAGACACAACAAGACCTCTTTGAAGTGAAGATGAGGCAATACTTATCAAGCGCAATGACGGCTATGCTTAGCGAGGTGAAGAAGGATAGAGAAACAGAAAGGAAAGAATGGCAAACATCCTTGCGAACCATGAACCTTACTCAATTTAACCTTGCTAGAGAAATGAGAGACGTGCTAACACAACTCGAAGCCAGGTTTGAAGAGTTGGAGGCAACTAGAGGGAATGCAGTGGTGCCTCCTCTACAGATACTAAGAGAACCACGAGCGCAAAACACAGAAGGCCCAAAGAAGACTGCCAAAATAAAAGCACCACCTACTGTCAAAGGAGAGCGTGACATTCGAATTGTGGAAGATTAGTTGTTTCTCATGGACCATTACTTCCGTCTGATGAACACTCCTGAGGAAGAAAGAACGGACTTGGCATTAACATATTTTGAGGGCTACACTACAAATTGGTACCGGATGGCAGGAATGCATTTCCAGACATGGGACGCATTCAAAACCGCGTTACAAGAGGAGTTCATACCGAAGGATTCACACATGCGATTGAGGATAGAATTATCGGGGCTCAAACAAAAAGGGTCATTGCAAGAGTACCTCAATAAATTCAGACAGAGTGTATGGGTTATTGAAGATATGTCCGAGGCAGACAAAACTCATTACCTCTTGTCTGGAATGCAGTCTTGGACCCAGCGTGCAATAGACAGCTACATGCCCCATGATTTCAATTCAACTATTCGGACGGCTGAAATGGTTTGTGATTATGAGAGCACATTGGCACCAGCTGCTCCCGCAACCTCAACAAGAGTATTTAGTGGATCCAAACCGAGTCCGAGCTTCTTTTCAACGGGGGACTCAGCTTCAAATGGCAACCAAGCCTCGAATAGCGTGAACAAATTCCCAACAAAAATAGGGTTTGGCAACCAAGGCAACAATGGAGGGAACACGTCCAAAATTTTGGCTATTTATTGGACGCGCTAGCCAGCAATCTTGTATGCTTCGATGTTATCGCATACAAGGCTTTTTTGAGGTGGATCAAACACCAAGTTTTTTTGGAATAGGAGCGCATGTTTCATGACTCTGCGATCATTTTGGAGTCCTGACGGATCAAGAGAAAACCATGCTGATGGGAAGGATGTTGGATCCCAAACTAATTGACCTTTCCAGCCTCCTGACCGTTCTTCCACCAGTTACTACAGCAGTTGTGGCACCAGCAGTCGAAGAAGTAGCTATAACTGCTATGGAGATATATGCTGTATTGTCTCAGCAAGATGCCATTGTTACTACCACCATAGATACAGATGTAGCTGCAGCTACAATCTCAGACGACACTAGGGCACCTGATGATGAAGATGATGAACCTGACAACCAGCCCCAGTGGTTCCGCACCATGACAGAGAAATCCAAGAATCTAGTGGCTGACATTAATGACTTCAGCCGCCACAATCAAAAACACATTTTGGATCTGATTGAAGTGGAGCGATAATATCAAGTATCTCTCAAGGAGTCTTACGAGAAGATCGAATCGCTCGAATTAGATAAGAGCCAATTGATTGAACGAAATCGTTCTCTCGACACACAGCTTCAGACTACAATAAACGAAGCTGATTCTTTGAAGCAGATAAATAAGACGATTGAGGCAAGTCTGTAATTTATCAGACTAATATTGATTCTTTGAACAAGCAAGTCCTAGATGCCAATAAACATAATGTTGCTCTCCAGAAGCATTTGCAAGAGGAGCGAGCAACCAGAATAAAGGCATAAGCTATGCTTGCTTTATGCAACAATGCATGCTCAATTACAATTGACCTCTCAAAACTGAACTACCTCCAAGGCCAGATGCTCAAAAAAATTTGAATCGAGTTTTTGCAACCGCTCAAGGATGCGAAGGCTCTTGTCGAGGAAGAGTTGACTGAGTTGAAGGAGCTGTCTAGTGAAGCCACCCCAACTTGCAGCAGGCCCGATTCTCATAAAGAATACATCTTCCACGCGTCAGATCTTTCTAAATAAGGTGGCAAAGCTTTCCACAATTCCATAGCCTACAACCAAAAGATTAGAGGCAGCAAAGGGATACAAGATGCAATCCCACAATGCCAGGCCGCCCTACAACCACCAAATTAGGAACAACAAGAAACAAATAATGCCAAATCTGATTCAACAAAAGACATGATGATAACAAAGTGCTAGAGATCAAATCAGTGAATCAATAGCAATGAAATATAAGCAGTTTGCAGCAAAGATCCACCAAAGAATTTAGAGTGGAAGGCACCAGGTAGATCAGCCTCTTCTCCTTTCCTCCTCGTTGTCTCTATGGAATCAAACAACAGGATGAGGGTAGAGGAGATGAGATACAACAAATAGATAGGGTCTGAAGTGGGAGGCACCAAGCACAATGCTTCTACTCCTTTCCTCCTTCTCCACAAGCTCTCTCTCTGTGTGTGTGTGTGTGTCTCTCTCTCTCTTTCTCTCCAAGAAGATGAATGATTGTTACGTAGAGGCTGGCCCTTTCTAATGCTACGGAGGGCTGAGGCCCAAAGAGGTGCACCTTTTCGTGAATGGGCACCAATAAGAAGTTTTTGGTAGTTGGGCCCAAACTTAAGGGCTGAGCCCCAAATTTGGTTTTAAATCACCAAAGTGGCCTACGGTGAATAAAGTTGCCATTTAACTGGTTTTTAAGTCGAATTGGCACCTCCTAGCCCCGACAAACCTGGGAACTAGGGGCATAAGCCTCTTAAATAAATTTAAGTCTAGCGTAAATAAATAAACAAACAGATTTTCAATAAAAGTGCAACCGACCATAATGGGCCATTTACGCGTTAGTTTTAAGTAGTTCTGCATTGGCGTAATAGCGCGCAGCGATGATTTTCTGTCAAAAATAACTTGAAAAAGGAATCTTTTTCCCCGCAAACAGAAGGCAAAGTAGGCCTCAAATGGATTCCAAGGCATCTGGCCACTGTGTCACATTTTTTGCGAAGGTGAAAAAGACGAAGGTGCCTTAAAAACGTTTTAAGGCACAAAAAAGAGAAAAAAATGTGAAGGTCCGAAACATGTAGTCAGCCTTCGGTTTTCAGGATGCTTACTACTTGAACAATTTGTTTAAGACTGAGCATAAGAAATATAACACTCCCCCTTAATGTGGATCCTGAAAATCCTTGATCTTCAGATTTAACATATCGTTAAATCTAAGATGTTGCTCCTTTGATAGAGCCTTTGTGAAGTAATCTGTTGCCATGTAGTCTGTTTTGCAGAAAGCCAATGCTACTTCCTTGCTATGCACTTTCTCTCTAAGGTAATGATATTTGATTTCGATATGTTTGCTTCGAGAGTGAAATCTCAGATTGAGAGATAACACTATTGTGCTTTGATTGTCACAATAGATTGTTGTAGAAAGTGTTTGTGCAAGGTTGATGTCTACAAATAGTTGCCTTAGTCAGATCGCCTCTTTGGTCACATTTGTGGCAGCTATGTATTCGGATTCCGTTGATGATAATGCAACTGAGGTCTGCTTCTGGCTGTTCCATGAGATTGGGCCTTGGTTGTATAAAAATACAAATCCAGAGGTTGATTTTTTGGTGTCGACTTCTCCTGCCCAATCCGCATCTTTGTAGGCTTCAAGGATGTTGGCAGTGTGGCTGCCTCCGTAGCAGATGCTGAGAGTTTTCGTTGCTTGGATGTACTTTATGACCTTTGTTAGTGCTTTTCAATGAGTTAAGCCTGGATTTGACGAGAACTGGCTAAGTGTACTGATCGAATATGAAGGTCTGGTCGCATGTAGATCATTGCGTACATCAGTGAGTCGATGATGGATTGAAATGGGTAGTGGTTCATCTCTTTCATTTCTGTCTCAGTTTGAGGAGACTGTTCCTTTGATAACTTTAGTCCAGGATTGAGTGGAAAGTGACTTGGTTTGCAGTTGGCCATTCCATACTTTTTCAGCACGTTGTTGAGATATCGTTGCTGATTGATAAAAATCAGTCTGCTAGGTTGATCTCGTTGGATTTGGATTTTGAGACAATGGTGGGCTGGATCCGTGTCAGTCATCTTGTATTTCTGGAACGCCTCTGGAAATTTACTTGTATTTATGCAGACAGTTGTGTCTTTCGTCTGTCTTATTTTATATGTAAATATGCAGGCTATGCGACAACATGAGTAAAAATGCAGCATGAATGGAGGCAGATTGAAATGGGATTTAGGAGAGTAAAGGAGATAAATCCAACACCCCCCCCCCCCTTAATCTGGATCCGTGAATGCCTTAATCTTCAAACTAAGCAATGCACAAAACTTGTTGTGTGCATTAACACTTAATGCCTTCGTAAATATATCTGCAACCATGTCCTGCATTCTACAGTACATTCAGCTCACCTCCTTGTTGAGAACCTTGTTCCTAATGTAGTGATATATGATTTCAATGTGCTTACTCCTAGAGTGAAATCTAGGGTTGGCTGATAAGGCAATAGCACTCTGATTATCATAGAATAAAATTGTGAGGTTGTACTGATACAAATTAATGTCTAACAGTAAATTTCTCAACCGAAATGCTTCCTTAATAGATTGAGAAGCAACAATGTATTCTACTTCTGTAGAAGAAAGTGCGATAGAAGTTTGTTTACGAATATTCCATGAGATAGGACCGCCGTTGAAGAAGAATGTAAACCAGATGTGGACTTACGATTGTCTACATCTCCCTAACTTGCATCAAAATATCCAGTGAGTTGATGAAGATTGTCGTTGTTGGCATCTCCATAGCAGATGCACTGGTCCATGGTAGCTCGAATATACCTGATGACTCTTATGAGAGCCTTCCAATGGGTAATGCCAGGATTAGCCATATATTGGCTGAGTGAGCTTACTACACAAGAGATATCAAGTCTTTTACAGACCATTGCATACATGAGAGATCCAAGTATCAATCGATAAGGATACTCTCTCATCTGCTCCTCTTTCTGCTTGGTTTGGGGACATTGGTCCTTTGACAAATTTATGTCTGGATCCATCAGTAAGTGAGTTAACTTGCAATTCATTAAATTGTATCAGTTAAGAACATTGTGAAGATACCTTTTGTTGAGTGATATGAATCAGTCATCTCACTCTGTTTACTGTGGATCTGAATGCCCAGACAGAAGTGAGCATTGCCTAGATCAGTCATGTCGAACTCTAAAAACAACATCTGTTTAGAATCCTTGACCAAATTGGTATTGTTTCTGAAGAGCAACGTATCATCCACGTATAAGGTGATGATAATGAAGGATTGCTGCACTGACTTGGAATAGACGTTGCAATCAGCAGTGCTTGGTTTGAATCCTTGTTCGATGAGGAAATACGTTGATCCTCTGAAACCAAGCTCTGGCAGACTGTTTCAAATTGTAAAGTGCTTTGTGAAATTGACATACATGATTTTTCATACCTCACAGAACATATCCTTTGGGATAGATCATGTAGATGTCTTCTTGTATAACTCCATTCAGATAAGTTGTTTGTACATCAAGTTGATGTACTTCAAGGTCGACAACTGCAGCATAAGACAGTGCTTGGATCGACGAATGTTTAACTACTAGACTGAAAGTCTCACTATACTCAATGTTAAGAATCTGAGTGAATCCTTGTGCTACCAGTCTTGCCTTCCTTCGATCAATTGCTCCATTGGCATTGTATTTGATTTTAAAGATCCATTTGCAATCAATGATATTGCAGCCAATAGAAAATTTTACTAGTGACCACGTCCGAGTTCTTGATCAGAGAGGAATACTCTCTGTCCATAGCTTCTCTCCGGATATCAGAGTCTGGTTGGCTGAGTGCCTCTTCGACTATCGTCGGTTCCTATATTAAGAGGCATGCAGACTTAGGAATATACCTTGTGGGCTGTGTGTGCACTTGGCTTGATTTTCTGGGAGGATTTGGTTGGTGAACCACTCCTGAGACTTGTTGCTGGGTAGCAGCAATGTCTTCGTCTGATTTGCTGTCAAAAAGTGGGTTGACAATGGACATGCCTGAGCCAAAAGCTCGGACAGTCGTGTCAATGACAGGTGATGAAGGTTCTCCCAGAGCAATATCCTTGCCTTTGATGTCGGCGAATTGATCCTCGATAAAGATTGTATCCCGGCTATACAATATTTGCTAGGTATCGGGATTATACAACTTGTATGTATTATCAAATGAAGTATATCCAATTAGAATGGTCTTGAGACCTTGAAAGTCCAATTTCTTTCTCGTGTCTTTTGGGATCTGCGCATAGGTAATGCATCCGAACACTCTTAGGTTCTTCACAGAAGGCTTAGAGCCTGTCCACACCTCGTGGGGTGTCATGCCTAAGAGGGCCTTGGTCGAGCATCTATTCTGGATGTAAGCTGCAGTGGAGACAGATTCGGCCCAGAATCTCTTGGGGTAGCGATGCATGCGCTAGCATATATTTGGCTGATTCAACCAGGGTACGGTTCTTCCTCAGACTGAGGACTGTAAGGAGTGATGAATTGCTGCTCAATGCCATGGCTTTGGTAGTACTCCTTAAACTCGATAGAGATATATTCTCCACCATTGTTTGACCTTAGGGCCTTGATCATCCTTCCAGTCTCCTTTTCTGCATGCTCCTTGAAGATTCTGAAGCAGTTGAAGGCTTCTGATTTCTTCTTTATAAAGTACACCATAGTCCTTCTAGAAAATTCAACAATAAAAGTTATAAAATACTTTGCATCCTTCAGCGAAGGATTTTTCATCGGGCCACAAATGTCTGAATGTACAATGTCTAACAATCCTCTATCAATATGCTGATGGCTTGATTTAAATGGTTTCCTAGTCTGTTTACCAACTAGACAGTCTTGATAGACAAGTAACTCGGCTTCATCATGAGGATAGTCGAGATCAAGAACAATAGATTACCTAGAAATTTGCTGTACATCAGCATGATTCAAGTGACCAAGTCTATAATGCCAAAGTAAACTTTTATTTGCATGAATAGAAGTATTGAGTGCCTAGCTAGAGGCAGAAAAGCAATGACTTAATTTATACAAGTATCCATGCCTCTTTTCGAGTGCTAGGATCTTGCCTGTCCTATCAACTACTTTTCACTGATCACTTTCGAATTCTACTCTATGTCCTAGATCTGTGATTCTGATTACAGAGGGCAGATTCGTAGATAAATTTGGTACATACAAGACTTTAGAGAGTAGCTTAGATTGATCATTTGTAAAACTCAATCTCACAGTACCTTCACCTTTAATAGCTTGTGTGCTATTGTCGCCAAGGTGAACATATTTATTGGTACTATATGAGGTGTATAGGACTTGAAACAACCAATGAGGCTGGTCATGTGCTAAGTGGCTCCGGAATCCAAGAACCAAGAACTATCACCGGATGCTCCTTGATGGCTGGTCATGAAGGCATCATGATCCGCTTCTTGAATAGGTTGTGGAGCTTCTGTAGCTGCATTTGCCACTTGACTCAACTTTCCCTTGTTGTTGTTCTTTGCTTGTAGTATCCAACAGTCTTGAATTTTGTGGTTGTTTCACTTGTAGTATCTGCAGAACAACTTCTTCTTTGTTTGCGGATTTGATTGTTCTCTGTGCTGTTGTGCTGGTTTCTGGTCTGGCTTTGATTGCTTCGGGTCTTTCTTCTTTTGCTGCTTAGTCGTGCTCTTGTTGGTGTATAAACCGTGAGAATCAGCTGAGAAACTTGAGACTTCGTTCCTCCACGTGTCTTCCTGCAACAACATAGTAATGACTCTCGAAAGAGTCAGTTCTGGATGTGTCCTGATGATCATCACCCAACTGTCATATGAGTTTGGCAAGCTTGTAAGCAGTTGCATCACTACGTCTTGATCATCTATGACAGATCCGACAACGACCATTTGCCTTAGCAGGTTCTTGAATCGATTGATGTGTTTCTGCAGGGATCATCATTTGCCATCTTGAGGGAGTAAAATTTCTTTCTATATGTAGCTTGGAAGCTATATCTCACACTTTATATAGTGTGATCAAGATGTCCCAAACTTCTTTCGATGTCTGAACCTCAGATACATGGCCGATCTGGGTATCCGTAATGTTGAGGATGATCAGCACGAAAGCCTTTCCATCCTTCAGCTTCCATCTGGCGATTGTTGCATCGTCTGCTTTGGGTTTCTCTTCTGCACCTGTAACAACGTCATACAATTCTTTAACCAATAGTACAATTTTCGTCTTAAATTTTCACAGATGGTACTTGGCTCCTTTGAGCTTGTCCATGATAGGGCTGGCTTTCCCTTGGGAATTTATGTGGAAGATTAGTCTAAGTGATAGGACAAATAGTCATTTCTTTCACATGCATAATGATATCTTTTTGTAATCAAAGTATAAAAAAAAAGTGGATGCACTGTTTGTAGGAGATCATGGGTGACTGCTATCATTATCAAATTTGTTAGCATAGTTGCATGGGATGAGCGTGAGAAGGCCGCGACATCAGCCTTTGCTGAAATGAACGTTGGTGAAGATGCAAAAACTGCGACACTCTGACAAATGCCTTAGGATTTGATTTACAGGGTGCCTTCGCTTTTCTGTAAGGGCACCTTTGGCATTTTGTAAGGTAGTGTCGTCTTTTTTGCCTATTACAAATCACGTGTAGAAATATAGTGTCGCGTTTTTCACCTTTTTCACCTGTGAAATTTACTTGTATTTATGCAGATAGTCGTGTTTTTCGCCTATCTTATTTTATATGTAAATATGCTGACTGTGTGACAACATGAGTAAACATGCAGCATGAATGGAGGTAGATTAAAATGGGATTAAGGAGAGTAAAGGAGATAAATCCAACAGACTTGACCTCGATCTCAGCAAGAATGTTGTCATTTTTTCTCGTTGTTATTTGTAGTTGCTCTTTGTTGTGTAGGAAAAAATCTTGATCTAATGGCTTCCACTCATTATTGCATTTTATCCATCTTCTATAATACAGTAGCAAAGTGAGCATCTACTTTTCTATGTGATATCTGAATGTCATTGACAATTTACAAACCCTGAACTCAGCTTGTCCATTTTGTTTTCTATCCCAATGATCATCCAACAACTCGACAAACATCTCATCACTCAAGTCCTCACAAATAAACATTGTTTTCGTTTGTCGAAAACATCACAATTAGAAAAAAAAATCAACAAAAATAGTAAAAGGTACCAACTTAATCAATTATTCTTTGATCTAGTGCTACATTTTAATATACTCTGGATATCCATATACAATCTCGATAAAAAACTTTCCTATATTGTTGAATTTGGAAAAATCCATTCCTCACTAGAGAAATTTGGTAGTGGGTATGGCTCTAATCTTCCACTAAACCATTTTTATCTAGAAAATAGATAGTATAGAGTCCTAATCCAAAGATCATATTCTAAGCATGCCTAAACAAGCAACCATAAAGGGTACGGATGGCGGACAAACCAACCCAACTAATCCTAGATCAAACAGATTAGCCCCCTAGTTATGGATCAATTTCAATGAGAAATGAGAAATCACTCAAGCAGCACGCTAACATGCATTAATATTTAAGAGAAATATATATTGTGATATCCACAAAAGAAAATGTCGTTCTCTAATCAAACACCAACAGATCGCTCACCCAGCATGAGGCAGATTATCTAATCCAACATGTGGAGCTTTTCAGACAACCGCTAGAAGACTAGGACTCCTTTGATGGGTATCGCCTTCGCGCACATCAAGAGCTAAGACAAGCTAATATGACCCTCAAAGATTGGCAACATCGTGTGGCCCAGCAACCACAACCGGCCCCAATGGTAATTTCACCACCACCTACACTAAAAGTGCACAAGCTAGCATGAGCCATGATCAAGAATTTGATGCAGGGGGGTAGGACAATCAAGGTCAAGACCAAGGCCCATATCAAGGCCTAGACACTACCCAAGGGCTAGGACAGAGTCCCATCAAAGCATCGGAGGAACAACAAGCATCAACCTCCCAAGGCTCTCGATCCATTTTGGCCAGTCGAGCATTCCATCAACCTGAAAACGTGGAGGACAAAACTAACGAATTCTTGGTCCAATTTCCACATGAATCCTCACGCGACAGCTGGCACATATCTTTTTTTGCCAAAGATATTAAGGGCAACGAGATTGCGTGCCTTCCGGCACTAGCTCCACAACCTGTATTGCGACAACACATCTTTGAAAAAACTTCGTTGACCATCAGGGCCTATCTGACCAATCGAGGCAACTGCAGATCAATCCTCATTTCGTCTCCATTCCACGACGACACAAATGGGCAGAATGTGGGACTCCTTTGGACCCCCAACAATATATTGTTTATTTTTAGAAAAGTTTTTCCATTAGATTAAAAACAAGTGCTTGTGCTTGTGAGCTACCTCCCTCTAACCTATCTCTCTTATCCCCCTTCACCTCTACTCATGGATAGTGTGATTAGTGTTAGGTTGATGATAGGATAGTTTGGGGTTAGTGTTAATGTGAATGTGGTTAGAAAGGCAACTAAAGTAGCCAACTTAATATAGTTAGAGCTCTATCCTCATGGAACGAACCCTTTTGACAGGCGAAGTGTGCTCGCACTAAACTACAACATAGGTATTTGATTAGTTTAAATAGGTGGAACCTCTATCAAATTGAAATTGGATGTCCTTGCTCTTCTTTCTTGCTCCATCTCTCATGCTTCATTTGGATTTTCTTATTACTTGGATTTGCTAATTATTGGGATTGAATCTTGTTATAATTTGTGTCTGTGTGTGTGTGTGTGTGTGTGTGTGTGTGTGAGAGAGAGAGAGAGAGAGAGAGAGAGAGAGAGAGAGAGAGAGAGAGAGAGAGAGAGAGAGAGAGAGAGAGAGAGAGAGAGAGAGAGAGAGAGAGAGAGAGAGAGAGAGAGAGAGAGAGAGAGAGAGAGAGAGCTTTATCTTTGGTGTAGGCTAAAAGCATGCCGGTTTGGTGGTACAAAACAAGAACCTATAATTCATTGTACGTTTTGGTAGTACATTTCACTTTTGGGGATTTGGGAGGGAGCTTGATAGATGCTACCCACGAGTTAATGCAATGAAGTGTCCCTAGTAACGATGGGCCTACCCTCTTGGAGTATTGGGGGGTAGGTGGTGGGCCTACTCTCTCTCCTCCAATAAAAAACATAAATGCATTTCTACCCAAAAAAGGTAGTGTCCTTGATAGTCCATGTTGTACCACCAAACCATGTTTTTTAGCCTAATATGATCGTAGTGATAGATGTTGAATCATAAGCATGTGCTTGAATCTAAACTATGCTATTGCTCACATAAAAACGAATCTCCGTGTGACAAGTTATAATCTTCTTCATCGCTCGATGCTGCATTGCAAGGATCTAGGTGTGAAGGTGGATAAGAAAACCCGCTACACTTTCTAATCTACTACTGTATCAAATCAAGAACATGTAATTTAGGTTGATATAACATAAACCAAACATAACCTACTTTGCATGCAAATCAAAGTGCACAATACAACAAGCAATTGGATTAGTGTCGTAAAAATATATGCATATGTGACATACTTTTTTTTTTTTCCTAATAGATTCCAAATCTAGCCATGTGACTAAGCATTTGTAAATTCTACTTTTTTTACATGAGAACACTTATTTTTTTTAATTATAAATGGTGTGGATCTTTCAAAAAACTTTGTTTATGCAATTTTGGAAGTTTGAAAAGCTCATAATTTTGCATTCTAGAACACTTTTCTATTATATATATTACTATCAACTTTCATCGTTTTGTAATTATTGAGTGTTTCACCATTGTTATCCTTGAAAGTTATTCTCTTATTGATAATTTGACTTTTTCCCATCTGTTAGTGTTCATCATCTTTTTGGGCACTTTAAAATATGAATATTTAGAAACATTATACTTAGCCATAGATTGTCACTAGCAAGTCATTGTTATATATCTTCATTGTTTCATAGGTTTTTTTTTTGTATGGAAGTATTTTATTTAGCATTCTTAAATCCTTTATGACTAGTAATTTGGTTTTTTTATCATTACAAAATCTTCGTTAAGTTTTTGACATCTTAATCATTTTATTTCAAAATTCTTCATGAAATCATTTTTATTTCAAAATTCTTTTATTTCATTAAGGAGTTTTGTCTCCTTAATCACTATAAAGTCGCACATAAATAAATATATTTTCTTGAAATTGAATTTTCTAAATAAAAACTGAATTTTTTTTTTGAAAGATTCCAAATGTTCCTCCTTTAAGATATATAATTTTGTTTCAAAACATTTTGCTTTCTTGATAGAATTTTTTTTGCATCCAAAATCTAGTCAAGTTTCATGAGGCCTTTCTTGACCTTTGAAAGAGATAATCTTGAACTTTCTTATAACATAGTATTGACTGATTAGCATGATATAAGAACTCCATTCTACTCAATTTTCTCAAAACAATAAACATCATCTTTGCAATGGTTCCTCTAGAACCTTGCACATCCTCAATAGAAATTGGAGCGGGGAAGATCATTTGGTGGTGACTTGAAAGCTAGTTATTCATAAGATTTCATTAGGTGTATTCTTCTACATGGTATTTTGTCTCTTGATCCACAGATATTGCATTCACATTTATAGCAGACGAGAAAGACTCCATGGTGGAGCTGATTTGAAGTATTATAAAGTGTAAACTATGGTATGCTGTTTCCTAGTCTTTCTTGAAACATCGATAGAAAACGGACTATACGTTTTGGAGAGAGCCACTTCATATCTTGGAACTTTGAATGCTGATTGATTGTCAATGAACTCCAAGCGCTTCTATCAATCCAGCCTGCAGAAGCATAGTGTGAGGCAGGTCCTGTCTCGTCATATGTAATGTGTGTGTTCAAGCCCAACCTTACTTTTGCAAAAAGAAAAGCTGCCAAGTAGTAAAATCACCGAAAGGATCAGTAAATGCTTTCATGATCGTATCTGGCGTCCAACCACTCAAGAGATCCAGCATGGGTTCGGCTGGTAATTGGCTGGGATTTCCTTACGATACGTTGACTGCACAGTCCACACTAATTTCTTCTCCACAATTTTTGGGCAATTACAAGCTGTGCAGGCAGCAGCTCAGCAACAATCAATGTGCTTTAACTAGAGTTACGGTAGGTTCCTGTTGCAGTGAGGGATGTCCCAGTGGTAATTTGCCTTTTTACTTCAGACTTTGATTCTAAGACTTGCTATTCTGTTACTATCCAACATTCGCTGTTCGCATTCATGCAGCTGCAAAACTGGCTCCTCTCGTCTGATTTTGCTGAAATGTACTGCAAAAGTTCAGTCATTGGATTAATTCGGTGCACAAATCTTCTTGACCACTGTATGTACGCACTTTTCTTCGATTGGGTCTAACAAGAATGAGTTCCAGTGTTGCAGTGCTTTGTATTAAAATGGTTTAACATCGTTATCATTTCAGTTCAATGGCGAAAGCCTCCTCTGATGTCATCGACGAGTACAATCTATGATAATGGGCATCCGTAAGAACCTGCAACAGTATATACCTTTTGTAATGTTAAGTTACAGTGACAAAATTTCAGAGATTTGACCACGACATAGAGAAAATTTCATAGCATCCTGGGAACCCATATAAATAATCTATATCACCATGCTGGCAATAGCTGCATAGCTGCACTGCTAACATTAATGGTTGCTCAATAGCTAAGATCGCTAGCGATGCCTGAATAAAAAACCACAAAGGGTTGTCAGTGTGTCTGTTAGTACTTGCCACTTAACTACACTCAGGTCGACCATGAATAGGAAGAGCATTCCAGCCAGCACTATCAAGTTTTAAAGGCAAAAGAAACCGTGAAAAAGCTGAACCCATTCTCTCTCTCTCTCTCTCTCTCTCTCTCTCTCTCTCTCTCTCTCTCTCTCACCAACACCTCACATTAGGGCTATTTCTCATTCTAAGACCCTAAAAAAGTTTAACCCTAAGAAAGCCCTAATTTTTTTTGACATCATGCTGGCTAATATGCACTCTCTCTTTCTCCACGCACATATATATATATATATATATATATATCCTTTTCTCTCTCTACAAAACTTCTAGATTTTTCTCTTTCTACTGTTTTTTGGAAAGTCCCAAAAACTGCCCGTCACCCTTCAACTATGCCCTTTAATTGCCTGTCATTGAAGACTTAGGGCACATGTGGCCCAATCAACAGTCAAGAATCGTCTTTTATCCATGACAGCCTACATTCTCTCTCACCCACATTCTTCTCTCACCATTTTCGCATTCCATCTCATGTTGTCAACCATATTTAGTAGTTAAAACCTCTAGAGTTTACTCCGAGACTCTGATTTTAAAATCACATTTTGCTTTTTAATGAAGGAAATGGACGTGCCTCGCGGAGCGCAATATGTTCACCTTTGGTTTTTTTTTTTTTTTGCCGTAAATTTTTTTTCATGAACCTTCCGCACGGAAGGTGCATGTAAAAAATAATTACGGCAAA
The DNA here is from genome assembly GCA_029204225.1 of Diphasiastrum complanatum. Taxonomy (NCBI): domain Eukaryota; kingdom Viridiplantae; phylum Streptophyta; class Lycopodiopsida; order Lycopodiales; family Lycopodiaceae; genus Diphasiastrum; species Diphasiastrum complanatum. The sequence continues at coordinate 62,558,263 of CM055099.1, read as the reverse complement.
AAAATCATCAAAAAAAAGTAAAACCTAATTTTACACCAGGGAAGGCACACAAGGGAAAGACGCCTCCTTGGGGCTTGCATTCCGCCCCAGGAAGGGGTTTCGCCCTTCCTAGGTGTAATATGTGGTGGCCCAAATCTTACACGATTAGATGAAGGAGAATATATCCCATATGGGGACCCCATTATTTCCTATAATCTTTAGCCTATATTTTCTTGTGAATCTCATTGGTCATTATTTGAATTCCCTCCAAAAACATGAGCTCTTGTGAACTAAATCCAAAAATCTTGAGCTCTCTTTGATAGAACCTAAAACTCCAAGCCCTTTTGGAGGGAATATGAAAAGCTTTTCAATGAGCCCTCTTAAATCAAATCTTCCACATGTTTCTCCTCAATTGCTTATCTCTTGAGCTCTAGAAAAGGAGGGTTAATTTTCTTGTTTACACAAATTAAGCTTCATAATTTTTAGGCCTTGGCATAATATGGAAATTACTCCCATATCCTCTTCTCTCATGGCAATTGCAATTGGACAAGAGGGCTCACCCATAATCTAGATATTATGCATCTCCATGAATATTACTTAGTTCATATTATGGATTACTTCAATTTGGTTGCTCCCACAAGCAACTTTATGAACATGTTTAATGTATACTTACGGGATAGAAGCATCTAGTACCACACAGGCTTTTCATATTAAATCACCTTCTTTTCTTAATTTCAAATATCCAAACTAAATGGCTTTCCTCAAGTTACAATGCGCCTCTCTCCATCATTGGACTATGCATCTTCTCTCTCTCTCTCTCTCTCTCTCTCTCTCTCTCTCTCTCTCTCTCTCTCTCTCTCTCTCTCTCTCTCTCTCTCTCTCTCTCTCTCTCTCACACACACACACACACACACACACACACACACACACACACACACACACAATATAAATCCATCTTCCAAGTTACAATACCAAAGATAAACAACAATCGCAAAAAACATGTGCATTGTATAGTGACTTATTGCATGAAGATGCAAAATCTAGGCTCCCTTTAAGTAGTGATGGCAAAAGCAAAATAAAATAAAGTCCTATATACTGATTGATGAAATTGGAATTATACTAATTAGTTTTGAACTTTTAGGGTTTTTACCCCAAACAAACAACGCTTTGCACTTTGATAGAAATACAGAGGATTCACTAATTCTAAATGCCTATTTTGACCTAGATTGGTGGGCTGGAGACATGGATATAGAAAATCCACTTCTGGCTACATATGCTCTCTTGTAGGAAAACCCATTTCATGGAACAATTGAAATCCGAAATGCATTTCCTTGTCCTCTACTGAGTTCAAATATCACTACAACAAGACACGCGATTTCCAACACTTTTTTTGAGTGTTTTTTTGAAAGATAGAATCGAAAAAGAGACGCGAGGGAATGAACAATGTGATTCATATTACAATAAGTTGCAATACATCGTAGTGTCTCACTTATTCATTTGCTAATTTCTCGTTGTCATTTGCCACATCATTATGCGACAAATCCGCCAAACCAAACGAGTCTATCTCTAATTCTACCTAAATATCTCCTACAGCTTCATTATTAAAATAGTTTGATCTTCACAAGTTTATGGCGATGGTGACAATGAGAGAGATCAAAAAGTTGTGCCAGTGTGACATCGATCCATTCGATGATGATGCATCACGCTCAATATCATGCTTGTGAAGCATGCACATGATCCTCTGAAAATGTGCCATCGAGTTCATCATCACGATCTTGTTCAGGTGCATCAGTTGGAAGCGCCATGTCCTCCATGACATCTCTATCTTCAAAAATTCTTTTACTTCAAGGAGTGACTTGAATTACGTACCACCATTTGGGATCTAAACAGTCAGGGTGAAAGACCATCTGTAATTGACTAATGTTATCATAAACATTGACTCGTAATTAGTATATGTAGCTATGCTACAATTGCTTTGATATAGATACAATATACATTTCTTGTATACTGAAAATCAATTGATTGACATCAAAAGGGCATTGACTACTTGGAGACGTACGTACCTGCTCACAATGTTAAGGAAAAACAAAAGTGTCACTTTGATCTGTGCAAAGCTTGGTGGAGTCAATTGAAAAATAATCACTCTCATCTTTCCTCACAGTTGCATTGGGACCATTGCAAATGACTTTGAACCATTTGACATAAAATATGAAAAAGCTGAATTGACTAAATCCATCTTCGAAGATGTCATTGATTTTCCCACAATAATCAAGTTGAGAAGAGAGTAAATTGGTGTATGTCGTGCTTGCTCGACTCTCTTGGGTAAAATTTGCCATGACTACACAATTATAGGTGTTTCTATTTTCATCAATGCACTTCATACAAAAATGTCATCCATGCGTCCACAATGCATTGCATTTGCTATATTGGATGAGAAAGAACAAAATGTGTTAGGTAAATAAGAAATATTGATTCAGGACTTCATATTCTACAAGACAGTATCATGCAAAAAAGTGCAAACATCATTCTAGCCCAAAATTGATGCTACAAACAGTCTTAAACAATAAATTAGACCTCCATGAAGCATTCATACTGATCCTAAGATGTAGTATAGGCTGAGAACGAAGATTTCTTGATTTGTAGAAGTCAAAATAGCTTCAAACTTGATGGAGATGGTGCATAAGCCACCGACCATCAATTTACAGGTCTGATAGCTTGCTGGGAAGGTAAAAAAGAATGCTAATCATGCTATAAATAAATAATTTTAAAATTATTTCCTTATGGATTTGGAGAGATCCATCTCCCAAAAATCATCAAAAAAGGTCATTTTTTGAACTTTTTTGACTTCCTACAAGCTCAATTGCTGAATTTTTTGGCTCTAGCTTCAGGAAAAGCTTCAAAAGGCTTTGGTTTCCTCTTTACAAGTTCTACATGGTGTTTTACAGCCAACTACTATCCAACTTTATGAAAAAACAAGCAAAAATGATGATTTTTGGCTATTTTCTGGGATTTTCATCACAATAAAGTACAACTCTTTCTCTAACACATGCATACCAATTCATATAATTATAGCCATCTAATTGATCTAATCCTATTGGATTTTGGTTCTTACTATCTAATTTGTCCAAAAAGCATGAAAAACCAAGCAATTTTGACCAAAACATAGCCTAGAATTATAAATCCTTGGAAAGAACCGGCAGACATCATTAATTTCATCATTAATGAACCCTAAAATGAAAGTACACTTGCTGGAAAATTCAGATCTACCAAAGATTTGATCTACACAAGAAAAAGCTTAAAAAAAACATCACAAATTCGCCTTCAAGGACAATTCTCCATAAAATCACAAAGAATCCCAAGAGTAATGGATCTTAGCAACATGCAAATTGAAACCGGGATAGTACACCCACTTGCACCCTTGCTATCCACCTTGGAAGAGAATTCCAAGATCCAATTTGAAATTTCAACAAAAGGTAGCCCTTCTCCATGTTCTCCAATCTTCGTAAGCCTTGCTCTGATACCAATGTAAGTGAAGCTCCCTCAAGATCCTACTTACAAGACAATACACAATGGAAAACACACTTTGGAGCAACCACCCAGCCAAGTAAAAGCAACCAATCAACTCTAAAAGCTTCAACCCCAAGCCAAGGAATAGGAAGCATGAAGGTAGAGTGAAACCCTGGCAATGAATCAATGATCACCATGAGGAGTAGGGTGAGTTTGGACTCAATATATAGAGCCAAAAGCAACCTGGGCACATAGCCATGCATAGTCCTAAGTTTCCTATACATAGATTCACCTAGAATAGAGTCCTAAGCATGGACCAACTATTCATAGAATTGTTATTAATAACTCTACACATATTTTGACTGTCCCAAACCTTGTACTAACTCCATTTAGTGTGCTCTGGGCCTCACAAGGATATTAGTTACTTTCGGGTCACATCTAGTATGACATGGCATAACTAACAACTTGATTTACTGGAGTACCGTGTATCCAAGACTAGGAGTATACTGAATCCTACTTACTGGCCATGGACATGACACTAGTTATAGTTTCTCACAACACATGAAATTCAAAATGAGTAAGATTTGAGTTTTGTACACCAAAAGACAAGCTCACTTAAATAACTCCGTGACACTCCCATCCAACCATCCGTACATAGTTTGCAAGTTCAAGAGTAATAGACAAGCTCCCAACTTTGACATTTGTGCACCCTTGTACAAAGGAGTGGATGACAAGCCACACATCATCTCTTCTTCCCTCATCAATGTGGCTTTGGGTGGGCTTGTGAAGAATGCATCCAACATCTCATCCATGTTGCCTTGATGATCATGTATTGAAAATGGCATATCCTCGTACATTGTGTCTCCTTGAGACATATCTCGTTGCAAGTCCGCATGTACACATGGAAAAAATAGTGGCGCTCGTGCGCTTGCACACCTAAATCTTGTCGATTGCATGGCAATGTATGGTTGAATTCTTTGATGATCATGTGAATGCGAGTCATCATCCTACACAAAAGAAGTGCAACAACGGTCAAGAACAATGAAAAACTCTCTCTAATCATGAGTATACGATCGCCGAGTGAAGATCTTCAAGAATCTTGTCACATGCAAACCAAAAGGACACCTGTGGAGCATGAACCACCCAACCAATATGGAGACGCTAGTCAATACCCTAACCAATCCACCCCCAAGCCACAGTGAAGAACACAAGAGAGGAGAGGAGAAACTGGCTCAAGAAACTGAATTCCCAATAGGGAGATGGGCGAGTTTCCATAGAATATATTTTTTCCAAGAGAAGAGAATATTTTCCTTAGGATCCCCATGCAACCTATATTGAGCTATTGACCTTCTATTCTTGCATTAAAGCTAGCATTCACCATGCATGTGCTCCTATGTCCAATTATAGGTCTAGGCCCTCATATGGTTATCAATTACTTGAAACGACCACGTCCGGAATGACGTAGCATAACTAATAACCACATACAACTGGAGTGACCAGCTATCCACGTCAAGAGTTATTCCGATTCCCTTATACAAGACATGGACATAAGATTCTTCCCCACTTGAACCACTTCTATCTCTAGAAGTGAAACCTAGGGAAATTCTTCTTTATGCTTTCGACCCGCTCCCACGAATCATCATCCCCAGTCCGTCCCTTCCACCTAATCAAGCACTCAAAGATAGAACAATTTTTCAATTGTTTATCTCTAGTTCTGAGTACCTTTTTAGGTCCCAAGGCAACACTAAACGATAAATCTTCCAAATGGGTAAGATCTTCCTCTGAACCAACTACGTCACCTTCATGTAAACTTAGTTTTAAATGGCTTACATGAAACACATGGTGAGCTGTAGACTTGTTCTGAAGATCTAGTTCGTAAGCTAAAGAACCAATTTTTTTTATAATCCAAAATGGTCCACAATATCTGGTAGACAATTTGTAATGCTTCCCCGTACGCATAGTCTTAGAATCCTTAGGTATTCTAAGATATATCTAGTCATCAACTTTAAAATCTTTGGGAGACCTCTTAAGATCAGCATAGTGCTTAGTTCTATCCTGAGCACTCCGAATACAACATTTCACGCATATCATGCAAGAAATCTACAACTTTTTTGATCTTAACAGACTTCGTCTCCACATTTACTAGAGATCTAGGTTGAAAACCCTACATCAGCATAAATGGACTATAACCAGTAGCATAATATTTCCTACTGTTATAAACAAACTCAATCAAAGGAACATAATCTTCCCACTGAGATTGCCTATGAGACACATATGTTCTCAACATATCCTCCATAATCTGATTAGTTCTCTCAGTCTGGCCATCTGATTCAGGATGATCAGAAGAACTAAAACTCCAATCTTTAAGCGTTCAGCTTTAGCTAACCGACAAGGTCTTCATTTAATCACATAAGACTTGACAAATGGCTTGAGTTTTGGCCAATAAAACTCTCTTCTGACCAAGTCCAAAGTCTTGTGTATACCCGGATAACCTGCATAGGGAACTTCATGACACTCATAAATACTCCTTTTCTTTGACTCATCATCCGCTGGTACACAAATTTTCCCATTCCAAAATAGTAACCCACCTCAAATAGAGAACTGTTCTGCTATATTCTTATCTTTTCTAGGAACCTGAGACCCCTGCCTATTCCATTCTCATTTTTTCTTGTCCCCACCATCTTCTAGATGGGACCAAAATGAGAATCTGATTCACACTTTCCTCTAAGTGAAAGATATAGATCAGTGAAAATTTGGGTGAATGAAAGTTCATTTAGTTCACCAATCTGACTTAGTGCATTCGCAACTTGGTTAGAGCTGCCTTTGGCATATCGGATCTCATGATCAAATTCCTGCATAAGCTCAGCCCAGCGAACTTTACGACCCCTCAGATCATTCTAATTACAAAAGTACATTAGAGGCTGGTGATCTGTATACACTATAAACTAACTACCATAAAGGTAATGCCTCCAAGTTTTAAATGCATGTATCACAGCAAATAACTCCTTCTCCTGAGTTGCATAATGCAACTGAGGCCCTGTGAGTTTCTTGATTTCAAATGCTACCAACCTATCATCCTATAGAAGAACTGCCCCTATTGCCGAATCACTCGCGTCAGTTCGCACGACATAAGGTATATCAGCATTCGTGATTTGTAGAACAGGAGCTGAAGCAACCATTTGCTTGAGTTTCTCAAAGCATTGGTTCAATTCATCATTCCACTCAATAGGCTCACTAGGTTGACCTCTCTTTTTATTTTTATTAACTTTGTCATTAGTTAAATTGTTTAAAGGTGCTGCCACTTTTGCATAATCCTCAATTGACTTATGAAAGAAAACTGTAAACGAAGAAAAGATTTAAATTCTCTAACCATCTCGGTATGGCCACTCAAGCATTGTCTTGATTTTACTCTCGTCAATCTCCAACCCACTGCAGGTGATCTTATGACCGAGGTACAATAACTCATGCTTAAAAAACTCACATTTAGATTCTTTAGCATAAAGTTTCTCTGGTCTGAGAATATCTAAGACAGTCTTAAAATGACTAAATGCTCCTTAAGTGTCCTACTGTAGATGAGAATATCATCTAAGAATACAACCACATACTTCCCTAGATATGGATGAAAAAGATCATTCATCATCTGTTGGATCGTTCATCATCTCGTGCATTCATCAACCCAAAAGGAAGCACGCGAAATTCATAATGACCGAATCTCGTCCAAAAACCAATCTTTTGCACATCATCCGGATGAATCCTAATCTGATGATATCCGGTTCTAAGATCTATCTTTGTGAAGTATTTAGCTCCACCTAATCGATCTACCAGATCATCCATACGAGGCAAAGGTTATTTTTAATAGTTACCTTATTCAACCCCTTGTAGTCCACACACAAGCTGAAGCCTCCATCTTTCTTTGATTTAAGAAGAACAGGAGCACCCCAAGGTGACTTACTTGGCTGAATATGACCCATCTTTAGGTAGTTTTCAATTTGCTTAGTAATCTCTATCTCTTCTTTTTGAGAAAACCTGTAAGGTTGTCTAGAGATAGGGTGACTACTTGGAATTAATTCTATTTTATGGTCTACCGATCTGGACCATGAGGTAATTCTATTGGCAATACATCTTTAAATTCAGATAGTATTTTATTCTTCTCAATTTGCTCCTGATATAAGTCTACAGAGTTAAGAATCTTTGACAATTCAGAACTACTTAGATGCATTTTAGATAAATCCAAAATTTGCTAGTAATTCACAATTCTAGCTTGACTAGTTTTGGTCATATGACTTGTAAATAGTTAGACGGTCATGATGTGGCTTGTCACACGAGCCAAATAGCATAGGATTCCATTGATAAGGATGTTCTCAAGTAGACCTAAGTGATAGAACCTTTGGAATGAGTCCAAATCATGCTTAGATACAAGAGAGAAAAAGTATAAGCTATTTTTGGTAATTTTTACATTGTTGAGGGATCTCCAAGATTCCAACCCTAACTTGGTAGGGATGAAAGATCCAACAAAATTAGCATTAGGGATAGGTTTAGGGCTACTCATACCTGCCCAAAACCATGATGTGCATCAAATTAGATCAATTTTTCATCAATTTTGATCAATTTTTGCTTGTGATTGGATAGTAGATTGTGTTGCATCCTCATTTAAGTTCCATTTAGATCTTTTACAAGTGATTTTGGAAGTATATTAGGTTGCTGAAATTCACTCTTGATTAGATTATTTGGAAGCTTTTATGTTCTTTATAAAAAGAGGGGCAATTCTACTAGTATTATCTACTTCAATCAAGCAAGTGCATTGTTTCTAGTATTCTATGATTTGATTTTGTCAAAGATCATTATTAGATCTTTATAGGAAGTCTATTACTGATCTTTTCAGGTCCCTAAGGAGTGGGATAAGGTAGATCTTCAATCAAATCAATAGAAGTAACCTTCATTTGTGTCAAGTCCTTGATTAGGAGACTAGATGGCATCTTTAAATGCATATCTTTTGGATACTAATGAAAGGCTCAACAAAACTAACTATTCCATATGGAAAGTTACAATGGAATCCATAATGATCATGCAAGATCTGATGGATATTGTAAATGGTAAGGAGGGTGAACCTATTAATCCTCAAGAAAAAGCCAAATACATCAAGAGGTGCAATATTGCACTACATTGCATAAAAATGAATGTTGCAAATGAACTCTTAAGAGATGTAGGAGATTGCACTTTGGATCAAAATGCTTGGGAGATTTTGCAAAAGGTCTATGAATCCAAGAACCAAAATAGGATGTTACCTTTGAAGATTCAAACCTATAGAAGCTATCAAAAGAAAGGAGAGAGTGCACATACTTTTGTCTTAAGAGTGAAGGAATTGAACAAAGAGCTAGCCTTCATAGGGGATCATGTCAAGAATGAAGAGCTTCTTCAACTCATATTGAATGGAGTAAGTTTTGAGTTTGACAATTTGGTTCAGGGATATGCAATTATGAGAAAGCTATCCATACTTGAGTAACTACAAGGCACACTCATGACCGAGGAATCAAGAAGGAGCCAAATACAAGAGAGGATGGATAGGCTTTTCATCCAAGGTGGAGATGGCCAAGCTCTCTTCACCAAAGGCAAAGGCAAGTCCAAAGGCAAAGGATCAACATTCAAGAAGTCTTCAAAGCTTGAGGATTAAGAAGGACCCTCAAAGGCATCTCCATCAACCACCAAAGTCAAGAAGGACAAATCGAAGATGAAGTGCTACTATTGTAGCAAGATGGGGCATTATGCCTCGGAATGCTTCAAGAGGAAGCAAGATCAAATCCAAGCCAACATGAGCAAAGAGGAGGAGGAGGAGAGTTCACACTCTCTCATAATGTCCATATTTTCTTCAACAAGCTTCAAAGGAGAAGATCCTTGGTGGATTGACTCGAGTGCTAGTTCACACATGACTAGCAAAAGGGAGATTTTCTCTTCTCTCTTATCTTATGATGGACCTATAAAGTCTATCTATATAGCAAATGATGAAGCTTGTAAGATTTAAGGAGTTGGTAGCATTCCCCTTTGCTTAGGATCTTCCAAAAAGATCAACATAGAAGGTGTTTTGTACATTCCTACAATAACAAAGAATCTACTAAGTGTTGGCCAAATGGTAGACAATGGTTTCAATGTTGACTTTGCTTCAAATGAATGTTTCATCAAGAAGAAGGGTAAGATAGTGGCTAAGGGCACTAGACTTGGCAAACTTTATAAGTTGGATGCATTTGTGGATACTAATGTTGTCATGTTGGCCGAGAAGAGCAAGATATCTACCTTCACTTTATGGCACAAAAGACTTGGACATGTCAACTCAAGTTCCATGGAGGCTATGATCAAGGAGGAGTATGCTTTAGGCCTACCAAGGTCTGTTGGGAAGGAAGACAAGGTTTGTGAAGCTTGTGCTTTATCCAAGGCACATAAGAAGGTGTTTTCTAACTCCATCACAAAGTCATCTCATCCTCTTGAACTCATACACTCAGATGTGCACATTGCTAGCACCAAATCTAATGGAGGTTCATCCATGTTTTTAACCTTCATTGATGACTACTCAAGATATTGTTGGGTTTTCTAACTTTCCTTCAAATCTCAAGTATTTGATACTTTTGTAAAGTTCAAGTTGTTTGTGGAAAAGCATCATAATCATAGCATCAAGATTCTTAGAAGTGACAATGGTGGAGAATTCAATCTCCAATGAGTTCAAGGCCTTTTGTGAGACTTCTTGTCCTTACACTCTTCAACAAAATGGAGTTGTTGAAAGAAGGAATAGAACATTATGTGAATGTTCTAAGGCTTTAAGATTGGATGCTTGTTTGCCCAAATCCTTTTGGGGTGAATCTCTTGTATGTGCAAAATACTTGATGAATAGGGTGTCTTGCAAAGCAATTGAAGGCAAAAATCCTTATGCTTTGTTCTCGCGTGAAAGACATTAGGGGAAATATGGGCTCAAAATGGGCCCTTTAAGAAATTTCACTTTAGAGAGAGGTTACGTAGAGAGAGAATGAAAACCGGTAAATTCTGGTCGTCATTTTCCGAGTTTTTCGGCCTTGCCCGACGTTTAACTAGTATGGTTAACTTCAGACAATAGTTAGTAAGCATGAGATGTATTAACTTCTCTTCATGCTCGGTCCAAAATTCGGGACTAGAGCTTTAAGATTGAAAATCTTGGTGTGCTCAATGCAAAAATTGAAGCGGGAGAGGCAGAACTTTTGAAATCACTGTATGCTTATAGTGAAATATGAGGCGGGATGATTTTTCAATGCGACATAAACATTACAAAAGTAAGGAATCCTAGATCTATTCATATTGATTTACTGTAGTTTGATTCATTTACATGATTGTAGCTTTGACAATGGCAATGTTCCATTTGCATATTGCTCTTCTGATGGAATGCACTCCAATTATTAAGAAAAATGCGAAAGTTGTAGAGAATGCTGCTGCAATAGTTAGAGAATTGAGAATGAATAATCATATGAATATAGATTTGTGGGTGGATGAATCAATTTATCCTAATGATCCAGCTACCAATTTGTGTCCAGATTTTAAGTCCGTAACTCATCTTCTCAGATATGTATGTGAAGGAAATAGCAAATTACTTGGATATTGTCAAAGGTTGCGTGATATTGCATAGCATATCTTGTCTTAATCAACAATTACAGTGTGCTAATCAACAATTGCAAAGTGCAAATCAACAATTGCTTCATTATGTGCAACACACTAGTGCTGAAAACAATGCACTCAAGAATGCTATGTCAGAGTTGAATGCTACTATCACTAGTCTTCGGGGATCAAACCAAGAAATGTTAGAATCCATGGAAAAGTTGCAATCTGAGAGTTTAAAATCTGCTGTTGATATGAGAGTACCGGTGAAGAATATTGATGACTTATCTACACATAGCGGCAATCAGAAAAAAAAAATTCAAACATTCAACTATGTTGTCATATAAACTGTTTATTTGACTTGTGTATGTCATTTAAGTTTGATTTGCACTTGATAACATGGATTATTTATTTATGAAACATATGTGAGTTTCATATGTTTGTTGCAGATCATGTTTGGTGGCAAAGAACTATTTAACAGATCGTTCATGCATTGGATCTTCTTTAAGTCATGTTTTACCAAGAAAGTCAACAAAGGAAATGATAAAAAATGCTCAATTTGGAAAAATGAAAAATGAAATTGTAGAGACTATTTTGATTAAGGTTCAATCATACTTGGATGCGAATGTGATACAAGGTGCATGTGATGTATCTGGAATTAGCAAAAACGCTTATTCTACTTTTTGTAGAATAGTTAAAGAAGCTTTTTCCCAAGTGATGGTGAAGAAAGTTTATCTTCCGCGTCCATATCGAGTAAGATTAGCTAAAAAATTTTATAATGACGGAATGTTCAAAGTAGTTGGCCAACCACTTCATATAACTGAATTATACAAATCAGAATATGGTGAGCTCAATTACAATGATTGCAATAATATTTTCCTTGATATTGAAAATGTTCTAAAATACATTATTCACTTCTATAAACTAGACGAACATCAAGTAAAAGGAAAGATCATTATCATAATAAAATTTGATGAATCTGAAATCATCAAGGGTCAGAAGTTGGAACGAGTGAGTGTCACTTTGATGAACAAAATTTCAGATACAAATGATCGAACGTTTACTATTCAATCAAAAAAACACATATGGTGATTAACGACATTCCAGGTATAAATTTCTATTTTCATTTAGAATATCTTTATTGACAATTTATACCTTGCCAGTTTGTATTGACATGTCATGCATTACTTGTTTCTCTACAGGTCTTGAAAGAGGACCATAAAATACTTTCATGGATATTTTCAAGAACAAATTATGGCGAGATTATAAGGAGATATTTGGAGGGTGAGAAATTTACAGTTGAAAATCATGAAACTTTTCAAATTCAATGGCACCTTGCAGGGGATTTGAAAACACTAAAATGTATGTATAATGTCTCTCATGGGGCAACATTAAAATATCCATGTCTTTATTGCATGAAGGATTGCTACAATATGAATTTGGGACGATCAACAAACATTGGTCCAACACGAGAATCTAAATATCCAAATATGAAAAGTGTTATGCCAAATCCCTTAAAATATGTTCACATATGCACATTGCATGCTGAGGTTCGTATTATTGAGTAACTTATTTATCTGTATATTCTACTAGCATGGAATCATAAACCGGAGTCTGTGGCTAAAGCAGCAATTAGGAGGTTGGAAATAGTTCTGTCAAATGCAGGACTACATAAAGGGAATGTCACGATTGAAAAAAGTGACAGACACTCCCGGAAAAAATGAAATGTTCCTAATAAGCCATCAATTGGAGGTGCTAAAGCAAGAAGATTCTTATCCAATCACACATGCAAAGAATCAAGTGTCAGATACAAAATTTGGAGAGAAATTGTTCAAGCCACATAAACGTTGGAAGGAAGTAATCGAGTGGAAAAGGGACAAGTGTGGACCAACTTAGACAAACTCATAGGTGTTATCAGGAAAGAAAACCTATCATCAGAAGATATGAGGACTTTGCAAAATCATTGCACCACATTTGTAAAATCTATACATGATTGTTGGGGAAAAGACAACGTTACTCATTACATGGTGCTAATCTATATCATTATCTGGTACTTTTCTCATTTAGGCTTATATTTTTTTCTACTGATGTAACTAATCAAAACTATTGTTTGCAGCACATCCTTCTTCATCATGCAACTTATTTTGCAAAGGAATATGAGAGCTTAAGTATCTGGTCATCACAAGGCATGGAAAAATCTCATTGTCAAGAAAGGGGAGCATTTCATAGAGCAACAGACCATGGAGGACACAATTCAAGAAATACATATTTAATTCAACTTTTTCAGTGGTTTTATAGAAGAGCACAATTTAGATATCAAGCTAAAAACTCGCCAAGTATTACGATATTTCGAAAGGCACATTACAAAAGAGAAATCCTTGTAATATATCAAAAATCTATTACTAAAAATTATTCAATTATCATCGTCGTCGTCTTCAAGATTCAGACGAATGGTATTGTCATGAAGGAATAATCTCCTTTCATATGGATCCAAAAATTCAAAATTTTTTCTCTTACTCATATCACTGTAACCCGAATAAAGGGCCATTACAGATGACCTTTTCATAGTCTCATTGGGAGTATAACCCAATATCTTAATAGCCAAATCTCTTTTCACAAAAATTATTTTATATGTTCCTCTTGCGTACTTATGGCCTCTCAAACAAACTGATAATGATTTGATGGCCATAATGACAGTGGTTGCATATGGATTAAAAGATGAATGATATATAGAAATCTCATTATTTTGAAAGTGTTTCAAATAATGAGATAAAGACACATATTTTCTCCCGGTTGATACACCACGGACGCCTCCATGTCTCATACCAAAGGCATCTATTTTAATAGCATCCTGTAAACCAGAAAAGAAAAAAAATTTAGAATTATACATAACACTGCAAACTCAATAAGAAAACTGAATAATATCAATAACAATATAACATCTACGTACCAGATCATAATCATCGTAATCAACGACGTTTGCTCTGCTAATGTCATGTCCTCCGATGGCCTCTACATTTCCGGAGGGGATATATCTAGGCCTTGGGGGATATTTTTTTGGAATTCCAAAAATTTCTCCTCTGTAGGCAAAGTTTTTTCATAGGCTTTAGATTTTTCAATCATGGCCTCCAAGGCCTCATTGCCAGATTTCCAATTGCCATCTTTATCATAATCCATCTCACTTTCAAGGTCATCATATGAGTAATCAACAATGTCAGAAAATTCAAATAAATTTTGAGCAAAAATTGAGAGGATTTCATCCTCTCTCAAATTCAAAACATCTTCTATATCAAAAAATGAAATATAACTTTCATTATTTATAAAATATAAGGGAACATCGAGTAGAGTTAATTGATTAACAAGAGTTGCAGATGGAAGAGAATCAGAGAAGATTATAGAACGAGGGAGAGTTTGTTGATAATCTGAAGACATAGATGTTTAAGCTTCAACCCCTATATCAGTATCTGCATCAGCTACATCAACTGGAGCAGGTGCAAATGCTTCGATCAATGGAACAGTTGAAGATTCAACACATCTGGAATCTCAACAGATATGTAAAAGACAAAAGCCATGCCTTTGATTATAAGGCGACATATTCTTTTGTGGATATCACAATATATATTTCTTTTAAAATGGTCATGCAAGTTAGAGTACTTTCTATTGTGTTTATGCTTAGAGGATGGTTGGGAATGCACAAGCTCCTAGAAATGAACGAAACAAAAACTATCTATATCCAAAATAGGAGTACTAATAATCTGAGAAAAATTATCAAGATAAGAAATTAAATTATAGCGATTCTCATAAACTAGCTTATCGATATCGAAGGGAGCAAAAAAAATACTAGCAAAATACTCTAATTTCTCAGATGGAATGTCACTGGCATTTAAAAAATCAAAAAGTTTGTTATTTGAGGACATGGAGGAACTAGCCATATTGAACCTAATATCGGTTCAACGCGACAGAATGATATCGGTAGAGGACAAAACAAGAGTGCGTGCGTTGGTCCAATATCGCTGGGATGAGATTGAAATTTTTCGCGAGAACACGTCAGAAGTGGATGATATCGATTCAGCGCGCCTGAATGAATCCGACCATGCAATGTTTGGGATTTGGCTCATCGATTTGATATCGTGAGATAGAAAGAAAACAAAAAGACTTGTAAGTTCAGAATAAAAGATCACGGAATCGAAATATATTTGAAGCCAATCACTTGCCTTCAAAATTAAGAAATAAGAGTGGACCATTGATCGATCTAAAGGGCACCATTGGGATAAGAAAAAAGAGAAGAACTAAGAGTTCTGCTCCACGTCTTCTACCATAACCTTTCCTATTCCTTTACCAAAGCATTGGAGGACCTACAAAATTTTGATCTTTAATCTACATCCATCCATCTATCCAGTTCTACAGGCTTACCCATGTTTTCACACAGTCTACAGAAATACAAAGAAATGGCTAACAGTCAGGTTTGACAATGACAAAGAGTATCAAAGGTGTTCAAAGTATTGAATATTAACATAACTTGTTTTCACTTATTTTGAAACTAACAACTTGCCCTAACAATTTCTGCAAGTAGTTTCTGAGAAGCCTAATTGGATAAGTGACATCGTAATATGACTAAGCTCCAGTTGTGATCTGCGACCCAAAAAATGTCTTCAACTGTCATTTGAATAAGCATAAACAAACTCATAACGTATATAAATAGTTGATCACTTTCTAGATTAACTTCTTCCTCTTTTGTATATTGATCCTGGAGATTGATATAGCACATTGCCAAAAATGCTTACTACTTATCAACATAAGTATCAGACGTAGTCAATCAGATACTCAGAGATAGTCTCGAGTACGTGATTGCATTCACTATTGTTTTGTGCTCACGATTCTTCTGATTTGTACATGCTACTTACTGAATTGATCATACAGTTTAATCGTGTTCAATATTATGTCAAAATGATTGAATATTTTTCTGTTTTATTGTGATTTTATTACATTCTCTTATAGTCTTGTCTGAATTGTCAAATATTTCGACTCTGTAATATTTCACACAACAATGTTTATTTTGTTATGTTTGTCTATGAAATCAATCTAATAGGTTTTGATGATTTCAAAGCTAGAATTACTTAGAATTTAAATGTGAAAACAGTTGTGATAGTTTTGTTCGAATTTGGTAGACGTAGTCATACATTCAGAGAAAGATTATTCCTCAGAGCCCAATAGGCATCTATAGAATGGAGTCTTTTCTCTATTGAGCATCCAAAATTTCAACATGGTACCAAAGTGACAATTCTTGTATTAGATCATTTTCTATTTATTTCTAATTAAAGCATTGTACGGTAATAGTGTCTTGATATTATCAAATATTAGGATTCACAAAGTAAAGATAGTCTCACCCTAGACAAGCTAAATGGATCCAATTATCTTTTGTGGAACTTTAGGATGAAGACCTTGCTAGTTGCCAATGAGCTATGGGATGTTGTCACAGGAATCGAATTGAAGCTTGAAGATGACACAATTGACTCCAAATGAAAACATTCGTAAAGCATTCGTGCTAAATGATTCTCAATATATTAGATACCAAAATGGCCATGTATTTTGAAGCTCAAACTTCAAAAGAATATGGGACATCCTGAGCGCACTATACAATGTGAAGGACATGATTTAGAAGTTACATCTTAGAAGGAAATTCTTCACTCAAGATGTCTAATGGTGATTCACTTCAGAATCATGTCAACCAACCTAAGAATCTCTTGCAGCAGAGGATAAGACACAATCATAACATTGTTATCAAGTTTGCCACCTACATACAAAAATTGGGTGATGATCATAATGACACACTCAGATTTAACTCTATCAAGAGTAAACGTTATGTTGTTGCAAGAAGACAATCGAAGAAGCTCAAAATGTTCAAATCTAGTATCACATGCTCTATATGTAAAAAAATTGTGTAAAACATTAGAAGAAGAAAGGCTCAAAAAAATTGTATTGAATCAAAAGTTGACACAGAGCCAAGAGCAATTATCGAATTTACAGTCAAAGAAAAAAATGTTTTGTAAGTATTGCAAATGCACTAACCATGAGATTCAAGATTGCAGGATATTGAAAATGAAAAATGCCAACAACAAGCAATCATACCAATCGGTGAATGTAGTTTTAGTTGCATCTCAATTCCCAATTCAAGACATGGATGAAGGAGCATTTATGATCAGAGATCAGAAAGCACAAGTCGATAATGCTTGGTTTCTGGATTCTGGAGTTGCTCAAGATATGACCAATCATCACGAACATTTTCAATCCTATATCGTGTACCTAAATTGTCGACAAATTTGTTCAAAAGCAACATTGATGTGTTAAAAGGCCAAGTTGCATCATTGAATTTCTTTCTTCAGTTGGCCGAGACCCTCAGCGACACATAAGATGCCCAAATGGATATTGCCATATTCATTAGCGCCTCATAACAATTCAAGAGGGCATAATACTATAAGTCACAACATAATAAACTCTGAACAAACTTTGTGATCTTAAAAGATAGTTATGAGTCACCTTCAAGTAGAATGAGCTAAAAATTACCAATCTCCATCCCAGATATATGTCATCAGCCGAGGCGGATTCAACCCTTGAGCAAATGATTGTTGCCAAGGAGCAAGCCATGACTCAATATATCCAATTAAGCATGGCTCCTAACAATTGTCTTGATCTTGAGTTGGAGTACCACTCCATGCTGATTTTGTATCAGCTTGGCATAGCTCTCTCCAGCCATTTTGACTTGAATGCCATGACCTTTCCAATGATAACATAGAGAGGGCTTATCAAATATTAGTTGAAAATTATAAAAATGCTTTTACATTTGCCATTGGTTGTAAAAAAAAAAAAATGATCATGATTTTCCTTATTTTTTTGGATTTTTTGTTTGCCCACTTGTTCGTATTCTTTTAGGCTTGTGTTTTTTTTTACTTTTTAAAAAATCTAATGACCCAAAAAAAAATTTGCCACATACACATCTCTTCCCCTCCATTTTGTAAAAACTGATGCAAATTTTCCCTCTGACACTCAATCGCCTCCACCTTCACTTGTATAGAATTACTAGGCACCCTTGGATGGCTTGAAACTGGCCAAGCAGCCCTTGTCAAATTTATGGAGCTCCTCATTGCCTTCTTTTTCCTTTAGCTTCAAGATGCCTATCAACAACTCTTCAAGCATCAAACTAAATCCCACATCTTCCCCCACCTCTCTCCTAGCCCATTGCTATAATGTAGGGATAGCACATTAGTTTGTCATAGCCAGACATTCACCATCCATGCACGCTTGATCATGAGGACACTCAATCTGGCAACTTTGCAAATGGCCTTTCTCTTTTTCAATCTTCAGACTGCTAGGTCAATGGTCCATCCTTTGACACATAAATCTTGGCATAGACATCTCTCAATCAAGCCAAGACCTAACAAGCCTATCCCCCTCTCAAAAAATGCTTCTTGTTTTGCCATCTAACGACATGGATCTTTCTTCATTGAATGTGGTCGAGGTGCACTGCACAATTTTTAAGGAATGTTTATATCTAGTGTGTAACTCAATTTCTGACTTCCTAACCTCTTTTTCTAATCATGCAATCCAAGGGGCTCAAATTTGTAGGAGCACTCCCTAAAACACACCTTAGCCAAACTCCAACCACAACCCAAATGGCGGAAGAAGGTGTTTCTCATAGACCCACCCACACTGGAGGTCTATTTTGTGGCACCTCAACACATTTGGATCGATCCCACATATTACCTAGTGAAGAGATTTGCGCCATGGGCTAATGTATCAACCATAGAACACTACAATTTGCGCCATGGGCTAATGTATCAACCATAGAACACTACAATTTTTTTCGCATTCCATCAAGAAAGATGTGGTTGACGAAGATTGATTTGAAATTTGTCCAGTTTACTAGAAATACAATGATAGCCTTGGCAGAAATAGCTGATAATTGTTGCATACTCAGGCTAAATCTCAAAGGTCCCTACTACATGGGATAATTGCTTCAACGAGTTTTCTTTTGATCCCAATAAGGAATTTCAACTCCACCTGGAGCAGCTTCTCATCTATCAAACATTCTATTGTGCGACTCTCAGTGTCACATAGTTTGTTTTGTAGATGGAGAGGCGGTGTCTCATAGATAATCGGCTACAATGCATGTACCCTACGTTCAGACCAAATTCTAGAGACGAGACATTTGTAAGTTCTACTTCATCAACAAGTTGCCTAGATGATTTCTACTCAAATCAGAAGAATTGAGAGCAAGAGTAGCAATGCCTTGATCGAGTTGTAACATAGGCCAAGGAATAAAAAGACCATATCCTCCTTTTGTATTATATCTCTCAAAATAAAAAAGCCAAGAAAAAGAATTCAAGGGGTTCATTTTTTCATTCCTTATTTTTCAACATTATTTCTTATTTTTATATCTCTTATTTTTCAACTCTTTTAGAATTTTTAGTTCATTTTTTTCTTTCTCCTACTAGCACCCACTAAAAGAGGCTTTTTAAAGTCAAAATAGCTCCAATTTTGACCAAATTTTTGGCAATAGCTAGCTGGTGAACTCCTTGACAATAAAAAAATAGAGAAACATTCTTTTCAAGGAGAAACTCCATTCTACATGGACTTTTCACCATTTCATAGTCTGGAGCTAGTTAACAGTCAGAAACACTAAATTTAGAGTTTATCCATCCAGTTAAGACTTCTTGAACAATTACTTGCTAACCAACTCGGGTAAGTCGTTAAGTTCATAATAGACATAAATAGCTTTGGCACCTTCGATAGTTCGTCATTGTTGAAGCCACTTGTTGAGCAATTCCCATGTATTTTTGTAGATTGTGTAGAAACATGAATAAACTGTAGAATTGGATAAATGAATGGATGTAGACTAACTATGGGATTATGAGAGAATAATCCAACACTCCCTCCCTTAATCTGAATCCATGAATGCCTTGACCTTCATACTTAGTTCTGCACAAAACTTCTTGTGTGCATTCAAGCTTAGTAACTTTAGTAAATATATCAACTGTCATATCTTGCATTCGATAGCACTGCAAGTTTATCTCTTTGTCAAGAACTTTGCTTCTAACATAGTGATACTTAATTTCAACTTAATCTTGAAATGAAACCTAGGGTTAGCTCATAAAGCAATAGCACTTCGATTATCACAAAATAAAATTGTTGGAGCATATTGTTTCAAACAAGCATCTGAAAGCAAATTTCTCAACCACACTGTTTTCTTTGTAGTTTGAGAGGCTGTGATATACTCTTATTCAATAGATGATAGAGCTATCAAAGTTTTCTTGTGACTGTTCCATGAAATAGGACCGTTGGTGAGGAAGAATGTAAATCTAGATGTGGATTTCTTTTGCCCAACTTGCATCTAAATAACCACTGAGAATATTGAGTTTGTCACTGTGGGTCGATCTTTTGGAAGACAAGCAAGGTTGACTGTTTCCTTGATTGTTTTGTTATTGCTGAGAGCTGTAATATTTTCTTCTGATTCGTTGTTAATAAGTTGTTTGTCTAGAATAGCCAAGCTTGGAACTTCAATAGGATCAGTCAAGTCGATAACATAAGTGTGATTGTATGAGCTTTGCCCTTGTCTTTGAGGTCGATAAACTAATCTTCGATAAAGACGATATCCCGATTGGTGAATATCTTCTATTTGTTGACAGGATCATACAGCCTATAAGTCGCTATCTGAAGTAGTATATGTCGGGGAAATGTGAGTCCATGGTGGACCCGACAGGTCAAACAATCGATTGGACGATCGCACTACCGCATGAAACTAATTCTCTCAGTGCGAGAAACTACTACAATAATAGGCGAACACAAAATAGAGTTTGATTGCGCATTCTAACAAAGACTCTGAACGCAAAACCAAGACAATAATTGATTTAGATTAATGTATAGAAATACAAGTTAGATTGATGCTTTGAGCACAAGACAATAGCAGACAAAAAGCGTGCTAAGGAAGTTAACTTCGCTCTGTAAAAGCTATGAGCTTATTATTGACACTCAGTCTGAAAGAAAGAATCGATGCGCAAAGGCATCTACTATGTCTGTCTTTGATTATTTCATTCTATATAATCAATCACAATTGTTGTGTCTATATACAATTTACAATTGTGGAGATGTATCTACAAGAAGGTGGTGTGGAGCCATTGCACCATCTGGGAGTAGATCGTGGCTGCTGACGTCATTGTCCAAAGAGTTGCACAGTATAGGAAGTGGACATGAGAAGGCTTCGATTGCTCGGTGTCGAGCGTGTTGCTACCGATAGTCAATAAAGTCGAGATAGTCGTTTAATGGTTCTCGACGATAGTCGGTTGACGCGAAAAGTTGGCTTCCCCGATAAGTCGGCCAACTCCGACAAGTTGGGTAACTTCGACAAGTTAGACTACCACTCTCTTGTCTATTTTCGATAATAGAGTATTTCTGCAGACTGTGTGACAATGCGTGTAAAAATGCAATGATATGAATAGAACTAGATTAACATGGAATTTAGGAGAGTAGATAAATAAATCTAACACCCCACCTTAATCTGGATCTGTGAATGCCTTGATCTTTAGACTAAGCAATGCACAAAATTTATTGTGTACTGTATCAATGCTCAAAGCCTTGGTAAACACATCTATGATCATCATGTTTTGCATTGACAATACATCTCTGTTGAGAACCTTACTCCTTACATAGTGATATTGAGTTTCAATGTGCTTACTCCTAGAGTGAAATCTAGGGTTCGCCGATAAGGCAATGGCACTCTGATTATCACAAAACATATTTGTAGAAGTGTATTAATTCAGACTAATATCTTACAGTAAATTTCTCAACCAAATTGCCTCCTTAATAGCTTGAGAAGTGTTTAGCAATGTATTCTGCTTCTGTGAATGAGAGAGCAATAGAGGTTTGCTTACGACTGTTCCAGGAGGTAGGACCTCCGTTGAAGAAGAATGTAAATCCAGATGTGGATCTATGAGTATCTACATCTCCTCCTCAGCTTGCACCTGAATATCCACTTAGTTGATGAAAATTGTTGTTGTCGACTTCTTCATAGCAGATGCACAGGTCCGTTGTAGCTCAAATGTACCTCATGAAAAGTGATGTTAGGTCTTGTACAGACCATTGGATACATGAGAGAGTCAAGTATTGAGTGATACAGATACTCTCTCATTCTCTCCCTTTCTTGTTTAGTCTGAGGACACTTGTCCTTCGACAATTGCAAGTCTGGATCCATTAGTGAGTGAGCTCCTTTGCAATTGATCAAATTATACATCTAATAAGGGTATTATGAAGATACCTTTGTTGAGTAATGTAGATCAACCGTCTCTCTCTGTCTCTATGGATTTGAATTCCTAGACAATAGATTGTTCATGTCAAATTCGGAAGACAATATCTATTTAGCATCCTTCACCTGATCGATATTGTTGCTCAAAAGCAATGTGTCGTCAACATACAAGGTGATAATAATTAAAAAATGGTGCACTGTCTTGAAATAAACATTAGAATTGGCAGTGCTTGGTCTGAAATCATGTTGGATGAGAAATGTGTTGATCCTCTGAAACGAAGCTCTTGTTGATTGTTTCAAGCCATAAAATGTCTTATGGAGTTTACAGACATGATTCTTCATACCTTCGAGAACGTATCTCTTAGACAAATTTGGTTGCACATCTAGAAATAGCTAGAACATAGAAATCACTACTTTATTTATGCTAGAAGTTAGAAATGCATCATGATCTGATCATAAACACTTAATACACTAAGGTACTATCCCTGTCCATACTACAATAGTAGCCTACTGTCCTTCACATGTGTGGAAGCAAGATTAATAATAAAATCAATATTTTATAACATAGAAAACCAAGATATCAAGAGAAATACACATGAGATGGACATAGAATCATAAGAGATGAATTCTCCACATCAAAAGAGAATACAATGATATGTTCTTCACATTGTTACTGTTATTTATGGCTGATCAATTTTCATTTGGCCACTTGTCCTAAATGGTAATCTCTTGGTATCTCACCAAATGACCTAGAAATTCTAGTCTAGATGCAATGTATGAAAATTAGCCAATTAGATTGGGTCCAAACTCGACCTCATCCATTTATCTACTTGTCAAAATAGTACAAACACTATTTAGGCCTTTATTGACAAATATGAATCTATCTCTAAGTTGATATCTCACTTTGGCCTCAAAATTGCCAAAAAAAACTAAACTAGTTGCATTTTTCATACTCCCTCTTCAACTAGTTTTGGCATAGGTCTAGATAGAATTCCAAGTGATGTTCTATGCTTCATAAACAAGTCTTTCCCAATTCTTTGGTGAAGATATCAGCCACACACTCCCTTGAAGAAACATGTTGAAGCTCCACCTCCTTTGCCATGACTTGTTCTCTCACAAAATGACAAGCCACTTCAATATGCTTGCTCCTTGCATGAAAAATAGGATTTCTTGCCAACTTTTGGGCTGAAAGGTTATCAGAAAAGATTATTTGACTTAGTGAAAAATCCAACAAGTGAAAATCGAGTACCATCCTTTGATCCATAGCATCTCCTTTGTACAAGATATAAGAGCTTTGTACTCGGCCTCATTAGATGACAATGAGATTGTTGCATATTTCTTCAGCATCCATGAGATAGCTCCATCACCTATAAAAATAGCATGTGCACTTATTGATTTTCTATCCATTTGATCTCCAACAAAGTTTGAATCTGAATATCCATACAAGTTAGGTGATGATCCTCCATAAATGATGCCAAATCTCTAGAACTCGAGATGTACCTCAATACTCTCTTGCCTAGTTTCCAATGCTCCACACTAGGATCATGCATAAATTGACTTTTTCTACCAACACAATGGCTAAGATCAAGTCTTGTGATGGTTAGATATATGAGTGAACCAACTAGCTTTCTATAGAGAGTAATGTCCTCGAAGGATATTTCATTACCTATTATAGTGAGCTTTACATTTGACTCCATTAGTGTATCACAAGACTTTGCATCTACCTTACAAAATCTTTTTAGCCTCGAGGGATATTATGAAGGCCCTCGATATATACTTCACATAATCTGTTAAAAATTCACAATTCTAGCTTGACTAGTTTTGGTCATATGACTTGTAAATAGTTAGATGGTCATGATGTGGCTTGTCACACGTGCCAAATAGCATAGGATTCCATTCATAAGGATGTTCTCAAGTAGACCTAAGTGTTAGAACCTTTGGAATGAGTCCAAATTATGCTTAGATACAAGGGAGAAAAAATAGGAGCTATTTTTGGTAGTTTTTGCATTGTTGAGGGATCTCCAAGATTCCAACCCTAAATTGGTAGGGATGAAAGATCCACCAAAATTAGCATTAGGGATAGGTTTAGGGCTACTCATACCTGCCCAAAACCGTGATGGATCATGTATATATAGGTGATGATATCTCACCAAAATCAATCAAGCAATTTCATGTTTTTTCTCTCATAATTGTGCAATTGCTCTCTATGTTCATAATTGTTTGAGTACTTGTGATTACTAATGATTATAGGATTGAATGTAGGTCTGGTGTACAGTACTCAGACTGTGGGAGGCCGTACTTTCACACGTGTGAAGCCTTCTTCAAGGATTTGGGCCATTTAGTGAGGTTCAGGCATAGATTTTTGATGGATTTTGATGGTTCAACTTGTGCTAATCTTATGAAATCATAATCTATTGTTTCCCTCATCATTTCAAGTGTTTTAGGATCCTTATTTGCTGTAATTTTTACATGGTATCAGAGCCTAAAGGTTGAAATGAGCTAAATCCTTGGTTTTCATTCAATTTGATAACAATTTTTGATCTAAATCTTGTGTAGATTGGATCTTAGCATCTAGTATTGATTCTAGAACTCAAAGTGAGTCAAATACATTGGAGATTGGTGTTGTGTGACTTAATTTGCAGGTGTTTAGGTGTCTAAAACCAGAGGCAAAGTTGAATTCAATTCACATTACCAAGATAGCAAGTTTTGCTTGCTCCAAGCATTGATTTCTAAGCGAGTTTTGGAGGTGATTTCATAGAGGAGGATTTCTAGCATTCAAGGAGAGGGAAGATCAGAGTTTTGGGGACTCTTAAAGGCTGTTTTAAGGTGTAGTAGGCACCTCCTAAAGTGATTTAGGTTCAGTCCAACCATTGCTTGACTTATGCACCAAATTAGATCAATTTTTCATCAATTTTGATCATTTTTTGCTTGTGATTGGATAGTAGATTGTGTTGCATCCTCATTAAGTTCCATTTAGCTCCTTCACAAGTGATTTTGGAAGTATATTAGGTTGCTGAAATTCACTCTTGATCAGATCATTTGGAAGCTTTAATGTTCTTTATAGAAAGAGGGGCAATTCTACTAGTATTGTCTACTTCAATCAAGCAAGTGCATTGTTTCTAGTATTCTATGATTTGATTTTGTTAGAGATCATTCTTAGATCTTTATAGGAAGTCTATTACTGATCTTTTCAGGTCCCTAAGAAGTGGGATAAGACAGACCTTCAATCAAATCAATAGAAGTAACCTTCATTTGTGTCAAGTCCTTGATTAGGAGACTAGATGGCATCTATAAATGCATATCTTTTGGATACTAATGAAAGGCTCAACAAAACTAACTATTCCATATGGAAAGTTAGAATGGAATCTATCATGATCATGCAAGATCTTATGGAAATTGTAAATGGTAAGGAGGGTGAACCTATTCATCCTCAAGAAAAAGCCAAATACATCAAGAGGTGCAATGTTGCACTACATTGCATAAAAATGAATGTTGCAAATGAACTCTTAAGAGAGGTAGGAGATTGCACTTCAGCTCAAGATGCTTGGGAGACTTTGCAAAAGGTCTATGAATCCAAGAATCAAACTAGAATGTTAGCTTTGAAGAATCAAATCTATAGAAGCTATCAAAAGAAAGGAGAGAGTGCACACACTTTTGTCCTAAGAGTAAAGGAATTGAACAAAGAGCTAGCATTTATAGGTGATCCTATCAAGGATGAAGAGCTTGTTCAACTCATATTGAATGGACTAAGCTTTGAATTTGACAATTTGGTTCAGGGATATGCAATTATGGGTAAGCTACCCATACTTGAAGAACTCCAAGGCACACTCATGGCCGAGGAATCAAGAAGGAGCCAAATGCAAGAGAGGATGGATAGGCTTTCCATCCAAGGTGGAGATGACCAAGCTCTCTTCACCAAAGGCAAAGGCAAGTCCAAAGGCAAAGTATCAACATTCAAGAAGTCTACAAAGCTTGAGGATCAAGAAGGACCCTCAAAGGCATCTCCATCAACCAACAAAGTCAAGAAGGACAAATCAAAGGTGAAGTGCTACTATTGTAGCAAGATGGGGCATTATGCCTCGGAATGCTTCAAGAGGAAGCAAGATCAAAGCCAAGCCAACATGAGCAAAGAGGAGGAGGAGGAGAGTTCACATGAGGACTCTCTCATGATGTCCATATTTTCTTCAACAAGCTTCAAAGGAGAAGATCCTTGGTGGATTGACTTGGGTGCTAGTTCACACATGACTAGTAAAAGGGAGTTTTTCTCTTCTCTCTTATCTTGTGATGGACCTATAAAGTCTATCTATACAGCAAATGATGAAGCTTGTAAGATTGAAGGAGTTGGTAGAATTCCCCTTTGCTTAGGATCTTCCAAAAAGATCAACATAGAAGGTGTTTTGTACATTCCTACAATAACAAAGAATCTACTAAGTGTTGGCCAAATGGTAGACAATGGTTTCAATGTTGACTTTGCTTCAAATGAATGTTTCATCAAGAAGAAGGGTAAGATAGTGGCTAAGGGCACTAGACTTGGCAAACTTTATAAGTTGGATGCATTTGTGGATACTAATGTTGTCATGTTGGCCGAGAAGGGCAAGATATCTACTTTTACTTTATGGCACAAAAGACCTGGACATGTCAACTCGGGTTCCATGGAGGCTATGATCAAGGAGGAGTATGCTTTAGGCCTACCAAGGTCTATTGGGAAGGAAGACAAGGTTTGTGAAGCTTGTGCCTTATCCAAGGCACATAAGAAGGTGTTTCCTAACTCCATCACAAAGTCATCTCATCCTCTTGAACTCATACACTCAGATGTGCACATTGCTAGCACCAAATCTAATGAAGGTTCATCCATGTTCTTAACCTTCATTGATGACTACTCAAGATATTGTTGGGTGTTCTTACTTTCCTTCAAGTCTCAAGTATTTTATACTTTTGTAAAGTTCAAGTTGTTTGTGGAAAAGCATCATAATCATAGCATCAAGATTCTTAGAAGTGACAATGGTGGACAATTCATCTCCAATGAGTTCAAGGCCTTTTGTGAGGAGGAAGGGATCAAGAAAGAGACTTCTTGTCCTTACACT
Source organism: Diphasiastrum complanatum (assembly GCA_029204225.1). Classification (NCBI taxonomy): domain Eukaryota; kingdom Viridiplantae; phylum Streptophyta; class Lycopodiopsida; order Lycopodiales; family Lycopodiaceae; genus Diphasiastrum; species Diphasiastrum complanatum. The sequence goes on along the minus strand of CM055099.1, from coordinate 62,530,786 downwards.
CCTCAACAAAATGGAGTTGCTGAAAGAAGGAATAGAACATTATGTGAATGTTCTAAGGCTTTAAGATTAGATGCTTGTTTGCAGAAATCCTTTTGGGGTGAGTCTCTTGTATGTGCAAACTACTTGATGAATAGGGTGTCTTGCAAAGCAATTGAAGACAAAACTCCTTATGAGATGTTGTATGGAAAGAAACCCAATCTTAATCACTTGAAAGTTTTTGGGTGTATATGTTATGTGCATGTGCCATTGGAAACAAGAACCAAGGAGGATCCATCTTCCACAAGAGGGATCATGCTTGGATATGCAAGCTCAAGCAAGGGCTACAAAGTCTATCTCCCATCCTTAAACAAATTTTTTGTTTCAAGGGATGTCATCTTTGATGAACATCATATGCTTATGCTTGAAGAAGGCTCAACTGCTCCAACAATCAAGAAGAAGATGGCCGAGGAGCAAGATCTTGGTTTTGAGGAGGAGCTCATGGAGGAGCAAGCACCAAACCCACCTATCACACCAAGGAGATCTTCAAGGGCAAAAGTGGAGCCATCAAGGCTCACATATCAAGGCAAAGGACAGCAAGTTGAAGGTATCTCATCCACTTCTTATGCTTTATCTAGTTTTGAAGAACCATCTAATGTTGAAGATGCATTGAACTCCAAAGAATGGTATAAAGCTATGTTGGATGAGTATGATGCCTTGATTGAGAATGAAACTTGGTTGCTTGTTGAGAGACCTCAAAGGAATGTAATAGGATGCAAGTGGGTCTTCAAGCTTAAGTTGAATGCAAATGGGAGTGTTAACAAACATAAATCAAGATTAGTTGCAAAATGTTATGCTCAAGAGAGAGGGATAGACTATGAGGAAACTTTTGCACCCGTGGCCAAGATGGTCACAATAAGACTAATCATTGCACTTGCATCACATTTTGGATGGATTCTATGTCAAATAGATGTCTCTAATGCTTTCTTGAATGGTTTTTTGGAAGAAGATATCTATATGGAGCAGCCACAAGGGTTCATCAAGCATGGAATGGAGAACAAAGTATGCCATCTCCAAAGAAGCATCTATGGCTTGAAGCAAGCCTCGAGATCTTGGAATTCAAGACTACATTGCTATCTTATTTCACTTTCTTTTGTTCAAAGTGAATATGATCCCACTCTTTACATTAAGTTTGATGATGTTGGTATTGTACTTTTACTCATTTATGTAGATGACATCATCATTAGTGGAAATAGTGTTGATGGTATTGAAAAAATCAAGATAGATCTATCCTTAGAGTTCAAGATGGTAGATCTAGGGTGTCTTCACTTCATCTTAGGCATAGAAGTACTTAGAGGATCTGATTTTATCTTTATAAGTCAAGTAAACTATGCTCAAAGTCTTTTGAAGAAGTTTAAGATGGAAGTATGCAAAAGTGTTGACACACCAATGGAGCAAGATGTAAAAGTGCCAAATGAAGATGATGAAAGATCCTTCATGGACATCACTTTGTTTAGGCAACTTATAGGTTCCTTAATGTGGATCACTATAACTAGACCAGATCTTAGCTTTAGTGTATGTAGGTTGAGCCAATCCATGCAAAAGCCATTGAATATCCATTGGAAAAAGGCTAAGAGGATTCTAAGATACATCTCGGGTACATTGGATTTTGGGATTCTATATAGAGGAGATGTGATTAACCTTCATGCATTTAGTGATTCAGATTTTGCAGGGGACAAGAGGGATAGGAAATCAACAAGTGCCTATTCAACTTTCATAGGAGAAGGTGTGGTTTCATGGCTTTCAAAAAAGCAAGAAACTATATCTCTATCTTCAACCGAGGCCGAGTACAAAGCTTTGACAACCACTACAAAGGAGGTACTTTGGATCAAGAGATTATTGGTGGAACTAAAGATCATGGATTCAGAGGAGGCACCAATCATCTACAATGACAATATATCAGCCCAACACCTTGCATCTAACCCAATCTTCCATGCAAGATCTAAGCAAATTGAGATATGCCATCACTTTGTGAGAGAAATGGTGCAAGCCAAGGAGATTGCTTTGGAGCATGTTCCAAGAAATGAATGTGTAGCTGATCTACTTACTAAACCACTTCAAAAGACACCTTTTATGAAGTTCAGATCATCACTTGGAGTGACTAGTAAAGCAATGATTGAACCAAGCTAGATAGTGAGGAGGAGTGTTAAAAATTTTCAATTCTAGCTTGACTAGTTTTGGTCATATGACTTGTAAATAGTTAGATGGTCATGATGTGGCTTGTCACACATGCCAAATAGCATAGGATTCCATTCATAAGGATGTTCTCAAGTAGACCTAAGGGTTAGAACCTTTGGAATGAGTCCAAATTATGCGTAGATACAAGGGAGAAAAAATAGGAGCTATTTTTGGTAGTTTTTGCATTGTTGAGGGATCTCCAAGATTCCAACCCTAACTTGGTAGGGATGAAAGATCCACCAAAATTAGCATTAGGGATAGGTTTAGGGCTACTCATACCTGCCCAAAACCGTGATGGATCATGTATATATAGGTGATGATATCTCACCAAAATCAATCAAGCAATTTCATGTTTTTTCTCTCATAATGGTGCAATTGCTCTCTATGTTCATAATTGTTTGAGTACTTGTGATTACTAATGATTATAGGATTGAATGTAGGTCTGGTGTACAGTACTCAGACTGTGGGAGGCCGTACTTTCACACGTGTGAAGCCTTCTTCAAGGATTTGGGCCATTTAGTGAGGTTCAAGCATAGATTTTTGATGGATTTTGATGGTTCAACTTGTGCTAATCTTATGAAATCATAATCTATTGTTTCCCTCATCATTTCAAGTGTTTTAGGATCCTTATTTGCTGTAATTTTTACATAATCCTCTTTCCTGATCAATCCATACCCCGAGGAATATTACGAGGTCCCTCGATATATCACTCAAAGAACACTCTTTTCTAATCAGGACAATCTCCAAGGAATATTTTGAGGTCCCTCGATATATCCCTCAGAAAACACTCTCTTTAAACAACAAGAAAATATTATGGGAATGCCTTGGACACCGATGCAATTATCGAGGTTCTGTTATCGAGGCATTCATCGTTGGACTTTTAAAAAGAAAAATTGCTTCAAAGAAGCCTCGGTAATAGGGTCGAAAGTCTTCGAAAATGTTGTAGTGTTTGTTGATCATGTTGTGAGAGAAAGTGTTAACTATGTACAACATGGCACAACCCCTTGAAGTTGTTTTACATGACATGTGAAGTTTGAATAGGGAACATTTTTTTATCTAGAGTGGCATTCCAAACATTCAAACTTCTAGTGCTATGTTTGAAATTCAAAATTAACTATACCAAATAGGATTAAATTTACGTCTATCACCAAGGCTTCCACGATCCTTTCCTTACATTCTAAAATCGCTTTCACAAAGAATCCAAAATCTTTGACAAGCTTTCCAAGCATGCTAGATAGGTTAGATGGTTCCAGATCATGTATTTCATACTTTTTGTTTTTATTTCTTGATAAATGTGGCAAAAGAAAATCTTATGTACTTAGTGTTATGCTTCTGGAATCTCCTTTGTTACATGTAATGCAAATCATTGTAAAGTTTCTCATCTCACCTGGCAGCTTGATTAAGTAGCCAACTCATGAGAGATGTTGCTTATTTTATGTACTTGTTGCCATTTCCATATCAAAATTAAATATTGTCCTATAATCCTTCTATAAATAGTATTGACTTTCATGTATCAAGTTTGTCCACTAAGGACTTCTCCCATCCTTATGTCATTATGAACTTGCTACCCAAAGGGGTTGGCCTAGTGGGTTAACTTGGCATCCAAAGTTTCTTTGGTCCCAAGTTGGAGGCTCCCTTGGAAACAAGTTGGAGGCTCCCTTGGAAACCAAGAAGCATTATGAACTTGCTGAATGGAGATTTGTAGTGAGGGTTGTCATTACAAAAGCTTCATAAATTTATACTCAGCCAAATAGAACAGCCGAATTTTCTGTAACTTGTTTACCAGGTAAAAAGCTCCTTTTGTTTGTGTCTATGAGAGAGAGAGAGAGAGAGAGAGAGAGAGAGAGAGAGAGAGAGAGTGAGTGTGTGTGTGTGTGTGTGAGAGAGAGAGAGAGAGAGAGAGTGAGAGAGAGATGTGTGCATTTACAGACGTTCAATCTTCTAACCCAACTGCTGATATAACTCACATTTCAGTACAAAGGCGTGTCGTTCTACTGGCCATTCGAGAGCTCATCTCTCAAAAAGTACTTATGGAATGACTTCTTAGCGTGCTGCATATTGTTGTTGTTGATTTTGAAAGAGCTATAAGCTTGTAGTCAAGAAGCTGCAGCACTAGCATTGGGAGTTGATGCCAGAGAATTGTTTTGTCAGGCAAGAGAAGGGATGGAAGCAAAGAAAGGTGGTTTGATGGGAAATCTATTGCAGAGAACTGTAGTATGCCTAGTTCTGAATGTGTTGCTGTGCTCTGGAGCTGACGGTTTGAAGCTGGGAAAATCTGTGCAGCGTGCTAATGGTGTTTGTGCAACGTTTGTAATTCCTTGGGGATATGGTTGCGATGAATTCATGGAAAGTTCCTTAATCATGTCTGGATTGTGTCCCTGTATAGATCTATTGATTATGAAATGTCTGCGTGTGCATGCATGTCATGTATTCTCACAGAGCTTATCGGTGATATGCAGGTGGAGACCGACGATGGTTTTCTGTTGGGCTTGCAAAAAATAACCAGTCCTAAATCTTCTGGAAAATCTAAAGGACCAGCTTTCCTCTATCATGGCATACTTATCGTAAGATTCTTCTGACGAGCAATTTCTTCCATAACTTCGAACCCATTTTCTCGCTAGGACTCACAGGAACTAGGACACCAGTCACAGCGCTATACATTCACGTGGTTTTGATTAGCTGAGAACATTTCAGGGAGGCGATTCATGGCTGCTCAATCCGCCGGAGGAATCACTTCCATTCATGCTGGCGGATACTGGCTATGACGTCTGGATAGGCAATACCCGGACTACGTCCTTCAGCTTTAATCATGTTTCTCTGCGGAGAGAGGAAAAGGTTGTATGCTGTATCAAGTATCAGCTCATTTATGTCTTTACATCCTTTGCACCTTCTGGTAATATTACAGAGAGAAAGTCAGAGCATAATCATAAAAATCTAGCTTCTTGTTCGGCTTGCCTCCCGATTCTGTATCTAACCTTACCGCTGTCGCTCGCCAGTCGTTCTGGGACTGGAGTGTAGATGAACTGTGGCAGTATGATCTGGCTGCGATGCTTGAATTCGTTCACTCAAAGTCCCAAAGCAAGATCAGTTATATTGGCTTCTCCCAGGTGTGTTTCCTATTGCTCGCTCTTGTATCAATCTAGGACTGTGCACTATAATAACATATGGCATTTATTAATGAGATTCAATCCAAACATATGACATTCTGGGTATATGCACTCTCTATCAACAAATTTCAGGTTGCCTATTGCGATAAGCCTGAATATTGTCGCGTGAGATTACCTTAGATGCTGAATTATTTGCTGGGAGCTGGAAATTGTTTATGCTAGCTACTAAAATACGCTATCCATGCCTGTTTCTGTATAAGTTATAAACCCAACAGTACTTGTTTTGAGCAAATCCTGTTTCTATTTCTAAGTCTTTCAAATTTCTGAGTATACGACACGTTTTGTGTACAGCATGACAGCCGCAAATGTTGTTAATTATACAACAATAGGCATCTGAATTAAACATGGTTCCGGAAATATAACGTGTATTTTTTCTCGTATATTTGAAACTTCATGAGAATGACAGTCATTCTTGTAAAAGTGCTGGATCATGTCAATACTCTTTAAAGTCTACGAGCATGAAACTATGCCCTCATATCGAGTGCAAGGTCCGTGAAAGAGATCCCATTATTTAGTCATAGGTAGGTTATAGAGCAGTGAGCACTCATGCGTGACAATCTGTAATTTCTGTAATGGATCCACGAAGACATCAGTCAGTGCTGAATCTACCTTAGAGATTGTTCCATTTCTCGTTGTTTTCTTAAGTTTATAACTTCCCTACCCGTGATATGAACTTCGGAGTTCGGCTGCAAAATCACCGCATCAATTACTCCCGTACAATGGTTTGAACTTTTGACGAGCATTTTTTTGACATTTTGGAAAACATGGAACTGATAGAACAACCAATAGTGACATGTGCTCGTGGGATCATATTGCGTCTGGATTCAGGATCATTAAAAGTACGTCATTCAATTTTCTTGAATATTTTCCTGCTCATGACCACTGAATCATACCAATCGTTCAAGTTTTTGTGCAGGGAACTCAGGCAGCTTTTGCAGCATTCTCAGAAGGGAAATTGATAGATATGGTTAAGAACGTTGTCATGTTGGCTCCTGTAGCTTATGTTGATCATGCAACAAGCCCCATCCCAATCGCTGCAGTTAAATTGTATGTGGATAAGGTAACCAACCTCTACAGATCATCATCTCCTTCAAATCCATCGTCAATTTTTGAAAGCCCGAAGTACAAAATTATGCTCTTTTAAAAAATGGTACAATCTGCAGAAACTTCTGACGGTCATGCCTATTGCAGATTGTCGAAAATCTTCCTTTGTACGCCTTCGACACCCAAATGTGAGAATCCATATCGGTGCTGTAGAAAATTTTGTATGTCTTTTAACATGCCTTGTGGTAACTTGCTAAACAGTTTTAAATTACATAATCCAAACGTTGGTAGAAAAATAATCCTTCAGTACGAGATGGTTAAATCTAGTTTTTGCTGGCCGCCATAGCTAGAAGAGCGCAACCAAACAGACATTCAAACTTCAAATATTCGTGCATCAGTTCCTGAGGGTCTTGTGTGGTGAAGCAGAAAGCACGAGCCACTATACTTTCTTTCTGTTACCTTTCTTTTGCTGTTAAAGGTTGTCTGGTACTATTTTTTGGGTCAAACTTCAACCCGCTGCTTAATTAATAAAAAAACTCTTGTTGTGAATATGAGCTAGAGCTGGAAGACAGACTACACAATAGTTTAGTCTATCTGCATTATGCAATGCGGTGCTCTGATATATCCAAATTGCATACACAGCATCTCAGGAAAGGCTCTTATCGAATTTATATGCACGTCATCTAATCTGCCGTGCATTGAGGGATTGACTACGCTTGTCACAGGTGAAAGCTAATCCCTTAACCTCCAGTTTTAATACCTGTGTCTCTCCCAGATCAAATTTAGTTTTCTATGGAAAAAGGAAACTTCAAAATAATACCCATAAATGATATGCTTTCCAGGCCGTCCTGTTTGAATGCTCCTCATCCTGAAGCTATCCTTGATGCCTTAACTGTTCGCTGTCTAATGTCTCATGCAGAATGTCCAATAATGTCGAAAGAAACTTTAAACATGTCAGATAGTACTATTGTAAGACGATTTCATTTCAAGTACTTGCAGGTCCCAACTGCTGCATCAATGAGAGTAGACGTGCCTGGTATGACAAATATGAAGCTCAAGCCACCTCGGCAAAAAATCTTTTCCATTTGGTTCAGCGTGAGTTTCCTTTACAACCATATCCACTTTTCTTTACTTCCAGCAGAAATGGTGAAGATGAGCTAGAAGTAGTCACTTGGGAAATAAACCATGATGGAATTTTCTTCACTTTTGGATCAGAGCTTTAAGTTATAACTCCCTCAGAAAAGAAGCAAAGTAGTAAGAGTTGATCCTAAAGGATTTTGCATAGCTACAGTGCACATCTAATGTGAAATCCATATAAGGTATAAAAAGAACCACCATGAGCTGATGGTTTAAGTCTTGCATATCAAATTACAAAATCAGTAAAGGCAAGATTCATCAGCAATTGCAAAAAAGTACAAAATCAGTTAAGGCAAGATTCATCATCAATTGCAAAAATGTACAAAATTAATCATCTAGATCCCAAAATGGAGATATGATTTCAAAACCATGAGTTATCATGATTGAGTGTACTATCACTAGGGTGTTGCTCTAAAATGCATGTAGAAGCTTGATGAGATTAAATTGTCCTAGAGTCTCATGCCTAATAGATTTAAAAAAAGACAGCTTTTCTAGATCTCACACTATTATTTCTAGCCTTCTAAATAATTGCAACTCCCAATGTTTAATGCCATTGTTTTCTATAGGCCAAAATGGGCAATTTTTCATCAAGGATACAACTACTTGAATCTTATTGTTCATATTCTACTTGTACGCTAGCGTTATAAATCTATTTCATGACATCCAATAAGTGTGTGTGATGTTGTTCATCAACTAATATATAGTAGTGAAAACAAGCTTCAAACAAGTGACAGACTTAGTTTGCTTTAGGTTGGAGGAGCAACATAACATATATATCTCCATTAAAAGGATTTGAGTTATGTGATGTTGACATTCACTAATAATGAGTAGCATTTTTCATAAACCATTTTTTTTTGTTTTAATGGGTAGTTCCATCTAACATTTCAATCCTTGATTGTTAATTCTACTACAACTACATATTCTTTTATTCAAGCTAAGGTTCCCATACCTTGATGAGACCTCCAAATTATCAATATATTGGGTCTACAGATATTCATTTTTCTTGAAATAACTGAGCACAAGTATCTTCTCCACAAGGCATGTATTATAGGAGAAATCATGGATAGAGAATCGTATATTTTTCTCTCTAAACTTTAATAGTCCTCTACATTAGGATATTAAAATATTTTATGGTGGTTTACTTTACTTGAGATTCAATGCTACCATTACAATGTTCAAACTAGGCAATTTACCTTTATTGCTTGAGCATTGCAAAGCTTGAATGCTATTTTACACATACTTTGATAACAGGTTTCTACATCCTTGTTTTATGCATTATATGGCAAGGTCATATTTAAAAATAATAAAGTAGACTGCATACTACGCCTTTTTCTTTTAAGATTATAAACACAAACAATCTTTTGTAGAAGATATGAAACTACAGATGACATTTTTTTTTGAATTGTCTATGCCAGAATATCGAGCAAAAACCTTTGCAAAGTATGATTATGGTGCCAAGGAAAATCTTCAAAGATATGGCCAAAAAACTCCTCCAAGTTATGACATGTCTAAAATTCCAAAGGACATTCACCTCATGCTTATTCAAGCTGAAAAAGATGCTATTGCTGTTCCATCGGATATAAAACATCTTCTAAATGAATTAAAGAGTAAACCTACCTTTGTTAGTATTCCCACATATGCTCATTTGGATTTTGTTGTCGCAACAAATGCCAATAGGTTGGTCTATGATAAAGTTTTAGACTTTCTTGGTCAACCAACCTAACAATTTGTTGGGAAGAAAAAAATTAGTAGATTATTAGAGACCATTATTGCATACATTTTTAGAATAAACTTCATATGTAATAGCATTTTATATTAATTGTTGATGGCATATTGTGAGAGGGTTTTGATGCATCCACTAAGCTAAGAGATCCTAAAATTTGTGCCACATCATCATTTAAGGTAGAAAGCGATTAGCCTAGTTAAACTCAATGACATCTGTTTTGGAAATTTGACCAAAGAAAGACATTTTTTGGAAATTTTTCAATTATCTAATTTTGAGTCCAAAATTATTTCAAAAAAAATGTGTTGTGACAATAAATCATGACAAATTTGTTTACAAACTTGATAAAACCATCATACTAAAAAATGAAGATAACACATAGTTTATGGGAATCAAAACCCTATAGAAATACACGATGTCTTTTGGACCTACTTGCAACATTTCCAATTTGTACCTTTCTTTAAAAACATTTGTTGAGGTGGTGTGCAAACAATGGACTCGTAATAATTTTGTTTGGTTATGGTTTTCAATGAATCCAAGCACTAAATTTGCAATCCAAAATGAAGGTCCTTTTTTATTTTTGTAAGTCAAAAGTACAACAAGACTCCGAATTTGAATCTTATTAAGATCACCACACCCATTTTGGAGGCTTTAACATATTGTCTATTTTTTTGAGCCCAAATACATTTTACACTCCTCTCATTACACAAGAAGTTAATAGATTTATTATTTTGTGAAAGGTTTGACATTTGGAGGAGCTCCCAACTTGGAAGGCCATTGAAATTCTATAATTAATAATGCATCTCCAAGCTTCAGCAAATTAATCTTTTGTTTTTCAAAAAAGTCCATATATCAATGCCAATCAAATTTGTTAAAAAATTGGCAAGCTGCTTGGATGTTTGATTCCAAAAACTCTAATGAGACATATGGATCAACTTTAAAATATTTTCTTTGAGCCTTTTGTTCTCTAATATGGACTTTAAAAGAGACAATGTTGCAATCTTGATTTGTCGAAAAAGCCATATTAAGCAAAAATTAATCTCTTTCAAAAAGTTACTATGAAACCGAACTTGAATATTGTTTGCTCCACAATAATGTAATGCCAATTTCATTACATTTTAAGGTTAACCTAATGCTAAAAGCTAATATTATTAATGTTAGATATGTAATATTTTGTCTCATCAAATGTCTTTATATAATCTCAAAAATCATATGTACATCAAATTAGTGACACAATTTGTTTTAGTGCATGTACTAATTCCTCAACAATACTTTGAAGCACTAGTAAAGAAAATATTTTTTAGGATTTAATGGTCCTATTTTCATTGTTGAGGAAGAATGTAAATCCTGAAGTGGATTTATGAGTGTCTACATCTCCTACCCAACTTGCTCTGAAAAACCACTAAGAATATTGAGTTTTTCGTTGTCGACTCCTCCATAACAAATGAAAAAGTCCATAGTAGCTCGAAGATATCTCATGACTCTGATAAGAGCCTTCCAATGTGTTATACCAGGATTAGTCATATACTGGCTCAAGGAACTGACTACAAAAGTTATGTCTGGTCTGGTAGAGATCATCGCGTACATAAGAGATCCTATTATCAAATGATAAGGATACTCACGCATCAGCTCCTTCTCTTTGATTGTTTGGGGACACTGGTCCTTTGACATCTTGAGTCCTGGATCCATTGGTGAGAGTGCTAATTTACAATTCATCAGATTATATCTGATTCTTGCCAAGCAAGGATCTCAGGCCCGATACATTATCATAGCAACAGATTATATGACCAAGTGGTTTGAAGCCAAAGTTGTCAAAGTTGTTGATGCAAAATCTATGGCCAAGTTTCTATATGAAAATATTATAATCAAATTTGGATGTCCGATTGAGATTTTCAGTGACCGGGGTACACACTTTGTTAATCAAACAATAAAGTGTTTATTGGAAGATTTTTTTGTTATACACAGATTCAGTACTCCCTACTATCCTAGAGGGAATGGCCAAGCTGAATCTTCCAATAAGATTCTATGCACCATTATGAAAAAGACAGTTGAAGTGAGTCGGTCTGATTGGGAACATAAATTGTATGCAGCGTTATGGGCATTCAGAACCGCTTACAAAAATAGTACAAATCAAACACCTTTTCAACTGGTCTATGGTCAAAATGCTGTCATGTCGATTGAATTTTTAATCCCATTTTTCCGCATAGCAGCAACGGAACGATTAAATGATGATAAGTCTTTACAACTCCATCATGAAGCGTTGCACAAATTATGTGAAATCCGATTGATGGCAGTTTATGCCTTAGCAGCAGAGAAAGCCCGCTACAAGGCATGGCACGATCGTCGATTGCACAAATAAGATCTGAAAGCAGGAGATCTCGCATTGATGTACAAAACCAAGCTGATCAAGGGCAAGTTGAAGTTTACCGGGGAAGGCCCATATAAAACAAAGGAAATCCTCAACTACGGCGCAGTAATTCTTGAGCACTTGGATGGAAAACGATTTGATACTCCGGTGAATGACAGCCGATTACGCAAGTTTTGGCAGCTTGCTCCGCCAATTTAGCAAGCCTGATCTCAATGGTTTTTTAATTTTATTTGTTTTTCAATTTTTTGTTTTCAGTATTTAAATTGCTGAGTTTTTTGAAAAAAGACAGTTAAAAAAAAAAATTGAGAAAAGACTGATGAGCAAAAGTCGGAAAGTCATCAGCATGGGAAAAAGGAAGCACAATATTTTTTGATGAAAAATGACTTAGAAAATCACTATTTTGGTCACAGTACAGAAATCTTCGCTGAGCTCTCAGACTGTACATCCACTCTAGATTTCTCTAATTTGAGTTGGGCGAAGGTTTCGTCAAGGGAAAATCCAATTTTGGAGTCAGACAAAGGATCAGTGATATGCCATTTTGGGAACCTTCGTCGAGCACTTACCCTCATTATGAACCTTCGTCGACTTGCTAGATGATCTTAAAATGTCAAAATTAGGTTGTCCATAGGTTCAGATTGTGACAAAAGTACCTGGGCAAAGGACTCTCTTGGGCGAAGGTTCATCCTTCGCCAGACCTGAAAAACATTTGCCAGATAGATTCAGATTCCCAAAAACCTTCGCCAAGATTTTTATAGCCTATTTTCATAGTACTGTATATGCTTGCAAATTTTTTTCAGAATGAATCAGCCAAACTAGTATTCAGTGTAATGGACCCACCAAATTCACCTATAAGTTTACTGAATTCGATTCATTCCTCACTTGTGCTAGTGAAGCTCTTGCAAATTTTTCCCGTGACCAAAGCCTTCCAGATTTTCTGCACTGCTTTCTGATATACTTTCATGCGTCTTACATTTCCTTTTTGCTCATCATGTCTTCTACTGATACTTCTCAGTCTCTGTGTTATACTATCCATTGTGATGTCCCATCTGCAACGGACATCATGATCCTTCCTAGCACAAGCATGGTCACTCAGTGGATGACCCTTGCGGAGCCTCTGCTCACTACAATGGGTATTCATGAGAGAGCTTTTCCAGCAGAATCAACATGGATTTCATCACTCTTGCCTTCAGTAAGTGGAAGGAAGAGAAATCCAAATTTTATATCACTTTTCAGAGAGCAACACACAAGGTGTGCGTCACTGAGGCCACCCTTGCAGCCATAGGTATAGCATCTGGTACACATGCCTCACCCAATCACAAGCAGGCCAAACAGGCCATCAAGCCTTACATTGACCTCACCAATGAGCTGCATTGGACCAATGATGGATACCTTCTGAAGGCCATCACTGAGCCTTCAATACACGTTGTTGCCCAACTACTGAACAACTTTCTGATGGTTGGCAACCTCAAGAAAGACTGCATCACGTCACAAATCCTCCACAGGATAGTGGAGTCCTATGCCAAGTTGGCCAAAGACCCTCTTGAACCATATAATTGGTTCAAGACTGTTTCTGGTGAGCTCAAATGAGCTATTAAGGGCAATACTAAGCAATAGTTCGCTGCTGGCTCTTTATTGTCTCTTCTAGCCGCTTCTCACCTAGAAAACAAAATCCATGGTTTCCACCTAGATTATGTGCTTTCGGTCTACAAAGAAGCACCGGCCTCGAGTTCTCATAGTCGTCGTCGTCCACGCAACGAGATCGTCATTCCTGACTCGCCTTCCATGTCACGACGTCGCACTAGGCATACATCGCCAGCTGCGCTTCCACCCCCTATTGTTGTTTGCACTGAACTTCCCATTCCCCCCGCCTCTGATGCTTCCCTCGTCTCTGCTTCCACACAAGGACAATCTGTGACCATTGGGGCTACCATTTTCATCACAGCTGCCCAGGCCGCCTCACCCCCGCACACCTGAGCCACTTCACCAAACACGCAGTTTTTCATAGATATGTTCGATGATTCCGACCCCCTTGGGGCCACCAAATTTTTTGAAATGCCCCAGAGCCCTGCGCCCTTTGAAATCCAATCCCCTGGAAGAGGATTCGAACATATCCATGACACTACTGTCGGTGTTGAAGATGTCAGCCAGCAATCTCACATTGAAGATAGCCCAACCGCACTGCGGGTCGACAAAGCTGTGAAATCACCGAAGCAGTTCGACACCACCATGCTTGAGGGTTTCAAGGAAGAAGACATCTTTGAAGAAAAATAAGTACTGGCACCTATTCCACGCCAACCAAGGACAGTACCATCAGGTCCTCCTGCTGTTGCCGCCTCCACGACAGTAGATTCTGGTGATGCTCTCGGTTTGGTTTCAAGCCTTGTGCAAGTGATCCAGTCTATGCTGGATAAGAAGAAAGAAATGGAGCAGAGAATTTTACATCTGGGGTCCGAAAACAATCTGATCAGCCAGAAGATTGTCCAGCTGGATAGAGAGTTGAAAATTGCCAAATAGCATGAAGACAAGTTTGAAGCTGAAAAGAAGCTGGACCAGCAACAGGCTGATCGTCTGGAAGAATATGTCAGCTCTCTGCAAAATGCCTTGACAATCGCACAGGATCAGGTGGATAAGGCCATGCAGGATGCAAAACAACAGGTGCAACTGCTGAAGGGTCAATTGCAGATGACGGAACAGAATCGCATGCATCTTCAAGGTGAATTGGATGCGACCATCCTTGAGCGTGATGCTTATCTTCAAACACAAATACCAGATCATCCGGTCACACCAACAGAGATCGCGGATTTGTTCAAGAAAGTGGAAACATACAAAGTGGCCCTTCACGGATTCCAATGACGTTTTGACAGGTTCAAAGGAGTAGCTTCAACCGAGTTGGCAAAGGCTAAAGAGACCATCAGTGTCTATGAAAAAGTAGTCGCTCAAGTATTGGAAGCCGGACTGCAAATCCCCATACCGGTCATGCCGTAATTTTCCCCTCTGTGCCAAGAAGCTATACAAATGGATACAGGGTTAGATTCGAGCATGGACCAGGAGGGAGCTCCAGACATAGAAGAACAACTACCAATTTTACCAGCAATGCAAGCAGGTCCATCCTTATCAAGGACCACACCTCTATTCAGAAGGCCCATCAACGTCGAGGACCAGATCCAGACCTTCTTAAAGCAACATCCACATGAGTCCTCGCATGGTGGATGGGTTTTGAAATTTAAGACCTCCGAGATAGAGGCTGACAAAGAGTTGGACAAGATACCTGCATTGGGAGAGCAGCCGGCATGGAGAATCACTGTTTTTGAGAAAACTCCGGAATCAATCAGGAGTTACGTTGCCAGTCCTCGCCAGTTGCGAGTCGATCCCTATTATGTGCCAATGTCGAGAAGGAATAAATGGAAATATTTAGGATTGGCTATGGACAAAATTACCATCCATACGCCCAATTGGCCAATCATCCATCAGCCCTACAACTGGACCATATCAGTGGACTTCCACCGGGCTTTACAAGCATATCAAAGAGAGTATGTCCACTCTCCAGATCCAACGGTGCGGCAATCGGCAATTTTTGCAAAAGATCTAACTCTGTTGGCATCAGTGGCAACCAGATGGGATGATTGCCTCCCTCCTCTAGCATTCAATCCAAATAAGTCGATGGCCTCAGAGCAAATCAAAGATCAGCTGTCGGTTGCTCGTTTATACTTTCGTGCAGCAATGATGGGAGACTCTTGGGAATCACGCTTCACATCATGGACAACCTCAATGTGGATTGACGGAGCCCATCGTTGTTTTTTGCCACACAACTTGGATTTTAATATTGCACGTCTCGACTTTATGGAGAAGGTGCAGTACCATTTAATCAAGATTTGGCTCGAAGCACTAGTTAATAAGTGAGAGGGATTTGGCACCCTGCGTGTGTAAGTCCAACCTGATGACCACATAGTTATTTAATAATTAGAAAATCAATAAAGGACTTTAGGCCTTTTTGCGGGACTTTTAATGTCGCAGGGCCTAAATGTCAAGTTAGTGAATAAAGTTGGGTTTCCCTCCAATTTGGATGGTTCTCACACTATTTTAAATTTGAATAATTAGGGAGGCATAAATGGACCAATAGGATTCAGAGGCCAGGGTCCTCCTCTCTACTATAAAAAAGGACCAACTCGAGTTGTTGTTAAGGAGAGAGGGAGAGGAATGAGAGTTGAGAAAGGAGTCGTATGTTAGAAAAGAAAAAAAATTAGCTCAAAGGGGTAAGACGAACACGAACGAGAAACGAAACACAAACGAGAAACGAAACACAAACGAGAAACGAAACACGAATGAGAAACGAACTCGTATAGAAAGTATTTGTGCGCAACAAAACGAGCTATACGACTCTCTCTGTAAGCATGACTACGTCTATCAGAATGAACAGAACTTTAGTGATGGAAATCACGGTCATTCTGGATTCGCAAAGAGCTAGATAGTGCTCGATTGATAATTAGTCGCGAAACATTCGCGAAAGACAAGACTAAATGTTTTTTGTCTATTACCAGAAAGAGCAACTAGAAAGATCAGACAAAATGAATAATAAGCTTTTGCGAACACGAAGCACGAAAATTTCGCGAACACCTGACAAAAAGACACAAACACAAAAGATTCGCGAACGAGAATATTTTGCAGTCCAACACGAGAAAGTCAAACGATGGAAATGAAACCAACGACGCGACACGAAAAACGTCGCGAAACCCTTTCTGCCCTCACGCTCCAAAGAGTACCAGCAAAGATCATGCAAGTACCCAGAAGTATAGATATCTGACCTGATGGGATGACGTCAACAGATACACTCTAGGTCATGGCTAATCCGCCACTCTTGTAATTTCCTGATTAGTTGTACATGCTTAATCACTCTAATCTAAAAGATTACACAGAGTGACTATATACTTACTGGATGATACTTGATAGAATATATAGATGAAGTAGTCTGATGCTAGTAAGCAATCAAGACGGAAATACAGACAAGAAGTCCGCCTGCATGTGAGACGAGTTCTGTGAGGAGGATCCATAGTAATCCACAGGTCCGCTAGTAAGCGAGACATCCACTCGTGAGAGAATTGTATTTCTCTCACGCCAACGCACTGCATGGATCCGCATGTAGTGCTTGAAGAATCAAAGAAAAATCAATAGATGTTCTTGTAGCCATTGCGCACATGTCAATTTATGATGTATGATCTTGAATGCAAATGTGTCTACTGTTATTCGTGTGTCTGATTCTCCTATTCATTTCAATTCTGCAATTGGTTGAATTTGTTGAATGCTATATTAATTTATAAACGTAGATCAGCAATGACTGACTACATTCAGGCATTTTGTTGTAAATAGTTAAGTTCAATTTTTCAAGTTCATGCAATCAGTTAGCTATCGTCGAACTCAGCTGAAGACTATTTGCACTCCTTTTGCACCCAGCTTCAAGCATTGTACTCAGTTTTGATTATTATTAGAGTGCATTTTGTTCCACTACTATTCTGTTGCTCCGCTTTTGCATTGGCGTCTTCGATCGTCACTTGGAAAAGCATAGATCCTCGTTCACTTACATAAAGAAGTGGTGAGCGGTTGTGGATCAAAAAATGCGACAGTTACCAATAAAGATTGAGTTCAAGATGAATCAAAAATTACAAAAGGATTGTAGGAGTGATTCAGCTAGCAGTGTTTAGCGACCACATCTAAAGTCCATCCGAAACGCATTGAGTCATGGTTGTTTTGCTTTCGTGACAGTTTCGCATCCGCGAAAGATTTTACTACTCTAATCAACAGACATGACTAAATATAATTTTTGATGTCTTTATGAAGTGTAGGCCACCAATACCCTGATTGCAAAAGCTTGCGAATAGTAATATCTGTAGAGAAATGTCCTCAGCCCATTCCATCATGTGAAAACATGATGGATTCAGGTACTTCATGCAGTAAAACACATCCTCAAATAATATCATCCATTCCGCGATGATACAATTGTTCCGCAATCAATTGATAAGGTTGTGCCTTATGAATCAATTGTCTCTTTTGTACTTTTGTCAAGGAGTCATTAGGTTGACCTAGCATCAGATACTCAACAATATTTGCTGCCCACTCAGGTACTGCTTCAACATAGAATAATGCAGCATCTAGAAGTTCATCATCCACCTCTGTATTAAATGGTACGAATTCGATTCGTGAACCATGGTCGGCGAGATAATGTTGTTTACCTTTTCGAACCACAACTCCAAAGTTGAATTCGGTCAATAACAGTAAGCATCTTGCAATACGCCCTGTATTACACGTTTTGTTTATCAAATAAAGCAACGGCTGATGATTCGTATAAAATGCAAAGTGTGTTTCCATAAGATAATGTCAAATTTTCTTTACAAAAAAAAAAATTGCTAATGCTTTGTTGTGGAATAATTTTTCTCTGAATCTGTAAGCTGTCTGCTTGCAAATTGTATGGGATAGTCTTTCTTGTATTCACCTAGCTGCATCAAAACTAATCCAATAGCATATTTTGAAGCATCAGTGTGAACATAAAATTCAATCGTCCAATCTGGAGAATGTAGTATTGGTGCCAAAGCTAATGCTTTTTTCAATCTTTCAAAGGCTTCAGTTTGTATATGGGTCTCGCCAGATCAGCAAAGAATATAATGAAAATTTGATAATAATTTGCATGACCCATAAAGACATAAACTCCACGAATTGTTCATGGCGGTGGTAATTCCACAATGACTTTGATTTTGGAATAATCCGTCACAATGCCATGTCTTGATACCACACATGTCCCAAAACAACTCCGTGAGAAACCCATATCTGACACTTTTTTAGATTTAAAAAAATCTGGTACTTGCGGCAATGATCAAATACTTTTTTCAACCAATCCAAGTGGTCTGTATCTGTGCTATGGACTCCAAGGTCATCCAAGTAAATTTCAAGAAATTTTTGTAGATAATCTTTGAAAGCAAATTGCATCATTCTTTGGAATGAACTAGGTGCATTACAGAGTCCAAAAGGCATTACTTTATAAGCATAGGTCTCCCATTCTGTCGCAAAGGCTGTTTTATGACGATCTACAGGTGCAATCTTGACCTAGTTGTAACCACTAAATCTATCCAAAAAACTGTAAGCTTCCGCTCCAGGAAGGCGATCCAAAATGCTTTCAGTAAAAGGTAACGGACAGTGATCCTTTTGCGTCACTTTGTTCAAAGCTTTGAGATTCACACAAATTCTCAATTTCTCATTCTTCTTAGAAACAATGACAATTGGTGAAACCCATTCAGTGTGTTCAATCTCATAAATGAAATCGACTTTAAGTCTTTATCAAATCCGTAACATTAGGATTATAGCGATAGAACTTTGTGACCTTGGAAAATGTATCAAGTATTAAGGGTATGGTATGCTCAATAACTAACGTCAAAATTTCCTTGAAATCCTTATAAGTCCACACAAAGCAATCTTGAACTTAATAAGTAACGTTCGTAGCTCTTGAAATTGTTCAGGAGTAAGTTGTGCTCCAACTTGGACAATCTTTTTCAGGTTCTCCTAGTTTTGCAAGATTCATAGGTTGCGTCCTAGTTGGGCCATCATAAACATCTTTCAATTCTGGAACTTGTTCTTCAGGTTCACGATGTGCTTTGGGTAACATGATAACCACATCATCCTGAGTGTAGCATTTGAATGCTCTAGCATATCATGCTGGACTTCTTCTGATTGTTCTTTGTCAAAAGGATTAGTCTTGGATCTTCGCTTAACTTTCTTAGCATGAATCGATCGTGGAGGCAATGACTTCCGAGAAGATAGACTCTTCTTTGAAGGTGAAGACTTCTTAGATGGTGACATCTTGCTAGAACTTAAACTTGAAGAATCTTCGTCAACTTTTTCTTTGCCTTTATCCAATAAAGGTGGCACATTCTTGGAATCAATCTTTTCCATTTCAGGACCGTATTATAATGTTGCTTAGTTTGTTTCTTCATCATTGATCGTGTGATCTTGTCTTCCTTCAATATTGTTGTTGTTTTATTGTTGGTTTTATTGTTGGTTCATTGGGAATATCACGTACTCCAAATCTAGTAGGACCATGTGATTTAGAATTTGCTCTTCTGTAAGTTCTGCATTGTCATCATAAGTCAAGCTATGACTCACATATATAAGTTCATCTTCAATTGGATCTGGTATGGGTTCCGTTGATATCCAAGCTACATTCAACACATTCAAAGGAAAAGTGATTGGTGTATCCAAAGTTTGATCCAATAATGAAATCTCATTCAAATCGGATTGATTATCTCGTTGACACATATAACCTGCTGTAGAATCAATTGTTGCAAGAGCTTGATTCTAATTGACAATATCGGTTTGAGAGTATAATGTACTCCCCAATTTTTTACTGATCGGTCACAAGTATGATCCGTTGTTGATAAATCATCATCCTCTTTTTGGGCCTTGATAGTCCAAGTGATCGGATCAACTTTGACTGCACATTTACGATTTTCAAAAGTGATTTTTTCGGTACCCCAGTTATGAATTACTTGCACAACTCATAACCATGGACGTCCCATTAAGAGTTGGTAGACATTTTGTGCTTCAAGTAAGTCCATTACTACAAAAGTAATGACAAAATGGACTCCGACAATCTTGACAGGTATATCTTCAACCATTCCCCATGGACGAACTATCGTTTGATCAGCCAGCTTAATGGCAAAAGTCGCAAGCTTTATCTTTGTAAGGCCCCATTTTGCAGGTAGCTTTGTTGAAATCAGGTTAACTCCCGAACCTCCATCTATCACGGCTACTTCTTTGGAAAATTGCCTATGTTGTATCGGCAGGGTGATATTTTTTTGCTCACTTTCCTAGGCTATTTCGACATGGAGTACTTCATTAGATTCTTCAAATTCGGCACAAAAAAGTCATTCTTGATGGACTTCTGGTTCAGTTTGAGTTTGCTTCTGTGCTAATACTTCCTTTGCGTTTGTCACCAACTTCAAGAACTCTCCCAATGTAATATTGATCTTACTAGACAAAATACTCATGAGGAGTTCTGTCTACGGTGCTTCTGATTTAGTCATCTTGAAGGGTTCTTCATGATGATGCAACTGAGCATCCATATTTGTTCTGTTGGTGTATGAATGATTTGGTCTATGATTGATTACGATTGTTGCGGATGTGACAGAAGCAGAACACGAGAGGCGATTACGATAAAAACGATGTCTCTACCAACAGTAAGAAAAAACAATGAACACAGTAGTAACTGTGATTTCAGAAATGTGGATTGACTAGGGAATGGAATCAAAAGCTTGTTATTCTTTTGGGTTACTAGAGTAGGAGTCTGAGACTGCCGTAACAGTAGGATTGCGAAGCATTAGACATCTTGGATAGCCATGTGATCCTTTGTCTCTGATAACTGTGTTTGTGTGCAAGAGAGTGAGAGAGACAATTGCATTCAATCAAGAACATAGTAATTGAACAGTAGCAAATCTGTATAATAGAGAGAATCGAAACACAATATAGTAGCGCTAATAAGCACGTATTCCTACTTACAGATTTTGAAACAATGGCTACAGTTCTAGCTCTCTCTCTCTCTCTCTCTCTCTCTCTCTCTCTCTCTCTCTCTCTCTCTCTCTCTCTCTCTCTCTCTCTCTCTCTCTCTCTCTCTCTCTCTCTCTCTCTCTCTCTCTCTCTCTCTCTCTCTCTCTCTCTCTCTCTCTCTCTCTCTCTCTCTATACACTTAGATTTAGGCAAGAGCGATGGATCAAAACTTCATAAATTAGTGAAAGCGGCCTCACACATGTGGAGTACCATCCACTGTACAGCTTGCACCTGAAACAACAGGTACTTTGGTTCTTGATAGCAATCATTCATTAAAATCACAATTCTATTGACTAGAAAACACACAAAAGTGTAGAATGCAAAGGTCTCATCACTCTCATTAGCAAAATGATGATCCTTTTGTGGATCAAATACATCCATGAGTTTGGTACAGTCCAGCAGGTCTTCATCACTTTGGAATATTTTGGCTCATTTGCAATTGAGAGAACTAGGAGCTCCATCTCCTCTTCCTCCTTTGTAAATGTGAGCCTTGGGATCTTGATCTCGCTAGGTCTCATGTGCCCCATCACATGAATTCATGTACTCCTCACACTCCATTATGGAATCCATCTCCTCTTGGGCTTCATTTTGATATGAGCTTTGTGGTAGCTTGTGGTTATTCTTCATCTTTGGTTCTCTTCACCATAGGTGTGGTGGTTGCCTCCTTGTTCTAGCTTCTTTGGCTTGGATTGAGAGGTATGGCACATGAAATTTGTGGTATCAGAGCTTAAGATCCAATAATCATTTGATTCAACTTGAATCTCATTTCATTTGAAAGTTTATTGCTTTTGTAGCTTTCTTTTTGCTAATTTCTAACTTTTGAATTTTCAGGTCTGTTGAGACTCATTTTTACCATATAACTTCATTTTTTATTTCTAATTTGATACCATATACTTTTATAGCTTTGTTTTAGGTTTCATTTGCACTAATTTGCGAGCAATTTGGGTAAGGGATGCAAAAGTTATTACAATTTTCCCAAAAGCTGTCAAAATAGGTGATTACAAGTTTCTTTTTACTTTGTTTAAATTTTTTGAGATTTGATTTGAGTCTTTCAATTAGAATTAAAGTAGAATCACTGTGCTACTGTACTGCGAGTCCTATCATAGACAGAGAGGTCACGGACTATTCGCGCATGGAACCAAGGTGAAACCATAGCGTTTCGGAGTGGGTAGCGTCTACAAGACTCTCCATTAGTGCACAAGAGTGCTCAGATCCATTGGATAGAGAAGCTACCGGATCAACGGTTCAGTTCGTGCTATCCAGAAGGGATATCCATGGTTGGATCAGAATCAACCATTGGATGGAGTCTGAAGGGTTGTTGAAGAGGGCCCTGAAGAAGTGAAGTGCATTCTGGCCTTCAACCTCATTAAAAATTTTCATACTGAAAGTTGAGTTGGGTCCCTTCACAAGTGAAGAGTGAAGTTTCTTCAAGGTGAAAAAACAGTTCAAAAACTAGAAAAGTCCCTATTTTTGGGTCCTTTGCCCGTTTTGACCCAAACGAAAGGCTATAACCTCCAACCGAAGGGCACCCGGACTGTACCTGCAAGTACGGTACAACAAAACAGAGTGATTGCAGCGGAAAAAGTGTTCAGAGTGTGCCAAAAGTGATTTCACCATTCCACTGGGCACGTTGTTGGGAGTTGACGACTGAGTGCATTTCGAAAGGCGACGCCAATTTGGCTTTCAAATTGGTGGAAAAGCGGCGAGTGGCCTGGTAAGGGAAAGGATGTGAACCAAAATCTCAAAGTTATTGTGGATGGAGTAAGAGAGCCCAATACAAAATTGTACAGATCGAATGCTACAATTAAGGGGCAACATGGACTTGTATCATCCATTCCATTGCAAACTAAGTTGTGGCATAAGAGGCTTGGTCACTTGAACTTGGGAAGCCTCAGTTTGATGAGAAAATTGGAGATGGTAACAAGATTGCCTACCATAGAAGATCACTTGAAATTGATGTGCGAATCTTGTGTATATGAGAAGCAGCATCAAGAGAAGTTCAATAAAGGGGGTGTTGCAAGAGCAAAGAACATCCTGAATTTAATCCACACAGATTTATGCGGGCCTATGAGGACCATGTCCTTAGGTAAAGCCTTATATTTCATGACCGTTATTGATGATATGTCACGTAAGACGTGGATCTACTTCTTGAAGAAGAAATCAGATGCATTTGATAACTTCAAGAGCTTCAAAGCATTGGTCAAAAATCAGACAGGTAGGAAGATCAAAGTCCTAAGATCAGATAGTGGAGGTGAGTACAAGTCTAATGACTTCAATGATCTTTGTGATCAATGTGGGATTAAAAGACAATTTACGCAAGCTCATACTCCTGCTCTCAATGGTGTAGCTAAGCGCAAGAATCGTACGATTGTGGAAAGTGCCAGATCTATGCTAGCTGAGATGAAACTACCAAAAGATTTTTGGTCAGAAGCATGTAGCACGGCAGTCTATCTTCAAAATAGAAGTCCTACCATTGTCATACCAAAGATAACACCTGAGGAAGCATTCACGAAGAAGAAGCCAAAGGTGAACCACTTGCGAATCTTTGGATGTAAGGCCTTTGTACACATTCCTGAGGAAGAGAGACGTAAACTTGATGAAAAAGCTATCAAGTGCATATTCCTAGGATATGATGATCGTGTGAAGGGCTATAGATGTTCTGATCCAGTGGAAAACAAAATCCATATAAGCCGTGATGTTATCTTTGATGAATCCAAGATGTATGAAGACGAGGATGCTGAGAAGATAGACACATCTAGTGGGAAAGATGGCATAGTGAGGATACCACCTGATGATGATCCATTCATTGACCTTCTGATTGATGACCACGAGGATACATCTCAAGATACTACTACTCAACCTCAAGAGACAGGTTGGAGAGGTAGGGACAAACTTTTGGTGCAAGAAGGATTGAAGTTGTAGGTGACAAACACAAGGAGAAGAATGTACCGTGGGATACATTTTCACCAAGAAGCCGATCACCTAACAGGAAGCTCCCTAAGTGGTTTGAGAGATTGTTGGAGAGCCGCAACATGGATGACTTTCCAAGATCATCTAACCAGGGAGAGCTACGAAGATCAACAAGAGAGAAGACACAACCTGAAAGGTATGAAGCAAATTATGCTCTCCTATCTAGCAATATTCAAAGCAAAGAACCTTCGACTTATAGTGAAGTGAAGGATGATGATATTTGGGTCAAGGCCATGGGAGAGAAAATGGAGTCAATTGCTAAACATAACACATGGGACTTAGTAGAACCACCAGTTGGCAAGAAACCCATTGGTTGCAAATGGGTATACAGGACTAAGTATCATGCAGATGGAAGTATAGCAAAGCACAAGGCAAGTTGGGTGATCAAAGGGTATGCACAAAGTAAAGGCATTGACTATGAGGAGACCTTTGCGCCAGTATGTAAGTGGAATACTCTACGTCTACTTGTTGCTTTAGCTTCACATTTTGGTTGGCCTTTTCATTAGATGGATGTGAAATCTGCTTTTCTAAATGGTAAGTTAGAACAAGAAGTGTTCATGGATCAACTTGAAGGCTTTGTAGCGAAGGGACAGGAAAATAAAGTATGTCGCTTGAAGAAAGTGCTTTATGGTCTTAAACAAGCACCACGTGTGTGGTATAGCAGGATTGATGCCTACTTTCGTTCAAAGGGGATGGTGAGAACACATTCTGATCCAAATCTATATGTCTTATGCTTTGATGGTATGGTTGCTTTGATTGCTCTTTATGTTGATGACTTGATTATTATGGGAAATAATCAAGAGATGATAGATATGATCAAGAATGACCTCATGGAACAATTCGAGATGACAGATCTCAACCTGATGCATTATTGCCTTGGAGTAGAGGTGTGGCAAAAAGGACACGAAGTGGGTTTAACACAGGTGAAGTATGTCAAAGAGTTGCTGCACAGGTTTAGGTTGCAGGATTGCAAACCAGTGAATACTCCTATTGATCTAGGTAAAAAGCTTTCTAAGCTTGATGAGTCACAGTCATTTGATGCTACGTTGTATAGACAGTTAGTAGGGAGCTTGATTTACCTTACCACAACTAGACCATATATATGCTATGTTGTTGGCATTGTAAGTTAGTTTATGGCAGCACCTATGGAAACGCATTGGAAGGCAGCTAAATGCATTTTGCGTTATGTGAAAGGCACTTCAAAGTATGGCTTGATTTACAAGAAGCATGATGGTTTACCTAAGTTGTGTGGCTATGTGGATGCGGGTTGGGGAGGTGACTATGATGATCGTAGATCCACCACAAGGTATGTATTCCAGTTTTGTGGTGGTTGCTTTTCCTGGTCTAGTAAGAAGCAAAGTACAATTGCTCTTTCCACCATAGAAGCAAAGTATAAGGCAATGTGTAGTGCAGCACAGGAAGCTATATGGTTGAGACAAATCTTGGAAGAAATTGGCATAAAGCAGAAAAATCCCACGACTTTACATAGCGACAGTCATAGTGGCATTCAGCTAGCAAAGAATCCAGTGTTCCATGCGAGAACTAAACACATTGAGATTCAGTATCACTTTATACGTGAGAGGCTGCTGAGTCGTGAAATTCATGTTGTTCATTGTAGCACAGAAAAACAACTAGCTGATATTTTCACTAAGCCACTTGTTGGAGAAAAGTTTGATAACTTTAGATCAAAGCTTTCTGTACTTAAAGTTTGTTAACTTTAAAGCTATGTATATGATTGTATAAAGTAGACTCTACTTTAAGGGAGAGAGTTAGAATTAAAGTAGAATCATTATGCTACTGTACTGTGAGTCCTATCAGTTGATAAGGATCAGTTGGCCTCGCCACGAGGCAAGTCGACGGGACACGCGTCCCGCCAACGACAACCTGGATCATGCATGGGTTGCCTGAGTGAACAACTATATGTACAGTGTAATTTCATTTTGAGAAATACAGTTGCTATGTGAGCTTGTTGTGGAGAGTGTTTTTTGTCTATGTTACTGTGTAGCATGATCTGTGTTCCTGTGCAAAGCAGATTTTAAGTCTTTCATCCTAGTTTCTTTACATAGGCTTTTAGCTTTAATTTGATCCATATGGCAAGTCATTTGGATTAGTATTCAAAAAGTTATGACAAATCTTGATTTCTAGCTTTAGTTTTACTAGTTTTCTTTCTTCAAAATTTTCAGACCTATTCTGTTGTAAATTTAATCTATCAAATTACCTTCAATCATTGATCTGATACCTAGACTGATAGAGCTTGTTCTTAGCTTTTCAGAGGTACTGAGTTTGTGTGATCTTGATCAATATTGAGAGAGTTATGATCAAATTAGTGAAGCTGGGCCAGATTTGCTAGAATTCTTGAAATTTTTCTTTGTATTTATTGGTGAGAGAGAAGCACTTCAAAATTTCAAGTTTCTCTTTACTATAAATTATTTTTTCAGTTTCAACATTTTGAAAAGTTGGTAAGCCTTTTACGTCATTTTTTTTTTATAGATAAAATAAAAAAAAAATTAATTTTTTTTTTTTGCAATATCACTTTCAAGCGCGAGTGGACTATTCAAAAAGTTCAACTAACCTATTTGCACTTGAAACCGATACCCAAAAAAAAAAAAAAACTTTTTTTTATTTTTTATATTTCTCTTCCAATATTGATTTCGAGCGCGTTTTTCTGCTCTGCTCTTGTCCTAGTACTTTGTCTGCGCTTGAGTCCAATATCAATTGTACAAAACTCTTAACTTGATATTACTTCCATAACTTCCTTGTATTTTATTTGTGTATTTTCGATCCTCATATCATCTTCGTCTGGATTCAAAATTGAACGTTCTAAAAAGCAAAAGTGCTCAGTTGTATACAACTTCCTGCCATTCTCAGTTTCACTCATCGTAGAACTCTGAGTTTTAAGTGGGTGGAGAGACTGTCAAGAGCTTATTTCTTTGCAAAAATCAAACTTCGCAATTTTCAGACTCATATTCTCCCTTGATTTGTCAAAATGGATTCTGATTCTGATTATGAGGTGGAATTTGATAATCAATTTGAATGCGATGACCAATCATATTGTGATTATCAATACAAGAAGCACAATGATAGTAATTCAGATCAATACGAGCAATACGACTCATATGGAGATTGTTTGAGTGATGATGACAACTATTCTGACCAAAATAAAAACCATGAGCTATACCAGTCAAATCAATCTAATATTGATGGTGGTTTTTATAGTAGTGATAGTGATGATGATCTATATTCACGACAATCAAAACATCATCGCAATTCACAAGGTGATGAGCACACACTGCGGTACATGAATTCTATGTGCCAACTTGAACAATCATCATCTCATGTGCAGCATTGCATACAAAATAGCACTATCAATAATACCACTCCTCATACCCATTGTGGTTCATCATTACTATTGTTCAATGGACAATGGAGCCCTACTGAAGAAGTGATGGAAGAATTGTAGGTTTCGAACCAACAAGAGAACATATTAAGTAAACTGCAGGCCACACAAGATCTGATAGTTGGAATGTTGCAGGAAATGAAACAAGATCGGCAAGCTGACGAGGTGAAATGGGAAAGATTGTTTGCTAGCCTAGCTGGTGGACAAGACAAAATTGCGAGAGCTGATCAAAGAGGTAATGAGCCATGTACATCGTTCCAACTACCGTCTCCATCACAAATTGTAACATCTTCTCAAGATGTCCGGAGAATTGAAATGGACAAGTGAAAACAAGTATTACATAGTCATAATGGATATCCGGTTATACTTGAAAATCACAAGGGAACATTGGAACAATGAGCACAAAAATCTATAGCAGCCAGAGGTGTGCCAACAAATGTTCATCAAAATGTCCAACAAAGAGGAGGTGAAACTTCAAGGATCCAACATCTTGAGGATAATGAACAATTTGATAGTGGAATTCAAGACTCAAATCAAGGAGAGCACATTGATATTGATCCCGAAGGAACAGTCAACATTGGGAACTTGCTACAATCATGCCTTGGGAATCAAAATGGTAGTGATCAAGAGGAAATGTCTGGTATGGAAGATCCAATGCAGGAAACAAATTCAAGTGAATCTGATGATTCTTCATCAAGATCATCAGAGGATGAACCAGAAGTGCAATTTGACAAGAAAAAGCAGTTAGCAATGATGGAAAAGCCTATTCAACAGATGGATCAGCCAACTTCATCAACAACTCTTGATTTTCCATTGAATTCACAGGAAGTGGACAATCCACATTTATGCAGTGTTATCGAATGTACACAAGATCGGTAACATAAATGTAATTCCCAATTTGAGTCGACCCAGAAAATTTCAATTGCAAATACAATGTCATTGCAAGGACATCGAAAATCAGCTAAGGACAACAAACATGATTGGGAGGATTATGAGGACAATATTTTTGTTTTCAATATTGATCTTCAATTGAGCAATACAAGGGCCAATTTAGGCAAAGAAGTTGTCAATGAGGCAAATCACTCAAGGACCCTATCTTCCTTGAGATTTCAAGAACTATCGCATTACATTTCACCAAAAGATTTGTCTACAACGTCTTGTGAAATGGGATTAATAGACCAAGACCAAGCTGATCTATATGAATGTTTTACATTCAATATAGAGTGCACAACAGAATGTGATGAAACTTGTATTATACAAGTTGGAAATTGTCCTAACTATAAGATGCGACAAACAATCAAAGATCCATTATATCACAATTTTCAATTTGTGGTTCAAAATATTGGAGATATCAATATTTTCAAACATGATGACGTAATCTACAAACGATTTTTCATAGAGACTTTGTGTGGTACATTTGGTGTGTTGCTTAATAATGTTCATAACACTATAGCGGGGTTTTGGTATGATTATGAAGCCAATCATTGGGTTTCTAGTTCAGATATTGCCATAGATTATACTAGAAGGTAACTTAAGTTTGAACCCATTCACCTCATAAGTAATCCATCTCAAATATTCTTTTCAATGATATAAATGTTTTTCATTTACTAATTCTTGTATTCTCTGCATTGTCTAATATAACTGTCATTTGAAAATTGATTATGACATTTGAACATGCCATAGAATTTCATAGCTACTCTTTAACATAGCCACATTCGTATATCAGTTAAAGTGGCATAATAGTAGATTTTGCACATATGAGATACATCTAGCACATTTTCTTCTAAAAAATCAGCATCAATGATTGTAGTTGTTAAAATTTTGAAATTTTGACCAGAAAAATGCACTACACGTTGAGTGAAAGAGATATCCTCACTCTTTGCAAGCATCTCATTCACTCAATGTTTTTGGAAATGAATGTCCATTCAGAATATCATTTATCCTTTTCAGAGATGATCAATCAAGGCATATTTGTCCCTAAGTTGGGGATTGATTATGCCAATAATTCCTTCATGCGAGATCTTCACAGTTCAGATGCAAGGCTTATGGTTATCACTGAAGCATTTGGATTGAACAACAAAGTGACTACCCAACAACATGGAGAAATCTTCAGACCTACGATGTCGAAGAAGTAGACAAACGAGAATATTGTGATTTGATTGTCAAAAAGCAATATGGTGTTTCATCCATCTCTTCTTTGGCCATCATTTCTTCTTTATGAGAACAAGGATTACAGTCTGAAACTAGCAAAATGGATTCAATTCGATAGCTTTGGATCCGTAATAAAGCAGTAATTTTTCTATGATGACACATCCTCCATCATAACTACTTAACCGAGGCAATCAAGCTGATCAAACAAGCGTCTTCATTTTTTAGGATAAAGATGTTTAATTAGGGGGTGTGTCATGTACTTTTAGTACATCAATGCTTTTCAAGGCAATATAATATCCACTGTAAGCTTTGTAGACCCAAAAGGAGCTATTAACCTTAAGAACAAGGTGGTTCCCTCTTTAGGCCCTTCAAAGTAATTAATAAGGATAATAGGCCACTAAGGGCCCAATGTAGATTAAATAATACTTAACAAGTGCTAACTATCCTTCAAGATAGTTATGTTTAGTTAAGTTAGGGAACTTGTCTATAAGTAGGCAAGAGACATCACTTTTGGAATCTTTTGGCTCATTTGCAATTGAGAGAACTAGGAGCTCCATCTCATCTTCCTCCTTTGTGAATGTGAGCCTTGGGATCTTGATCTTGCTAGGTCTCATGTGCCCCATCACATGAATTCAAGTACTCCTCACACTCCATTATGGAATCCATCTCCTCTTGAGCTTCACTTTGATATGAGCTTTGTGGTTATTCTTCATCTTTGGTTCTCTTCAACATAGGTGTGGTGGTTGTCTCCTTGTTCTAGCCTGCTTGGCTTGCATTCATCAACATTGAGAATGTACCTTGACAGTGGCAATATTCCATTGTTTTGTAGAGTAATGAAACTTACTCTGACATGCCCTTGTCAAAACAAGGCAGGGTTGGTGACAAGAAAATCTACCATCATGGATAGCAGATGTTGTAAAATATAGCTTGAGATGCAGGTATGGTTGAGGTACTATGTCCTGAGGACCTCTCTGAATAAGAGATTCAGAACCAAATCTCTATCTGGATTTCCAAATCCTAGAGTTATTGCATATTGGCACATTGGAAATCTTATCAGCATGTGGAAAGACAAATAGATATGAGGTTGTGGACGGGGAAAAAAACTGTCAATTATCTGTGGGGGTTGCTCTTGGTTGGACATTGTAGCAGATGACGGAATATGGGTTTCACTTTCTTTCGACAAGGACTCATTTCATATTAGTGTCTCTTTACATTATGGAGCCGGTGTATTGTGCGGTAATGTAGAAGTTTGCAACAAAATTCTCGATTGAGCAGCAGGTTTAACTGTTGGTTGCTATGGTGCTCGTGTGGTTGTCATGAGGATCCTATTGTGATTCATAACTGACATGACGGGCAGGTAAGATCTTAGTTGGTTGTTTCGGATATTCTTTGATACAGTTGGGACACTCAGCATGGTACTTGGTCTTGACTGGACAATCAACCATGAAGTGGCCAGTTTCACCACAGATGACACATCTGGTGTGCAATGGTCCCATAGCCATCTTGTATGGCTAATGGTTCTGGACTTTCAGATGGATATTCGGGATAAGTCAAGGAATGTCGAAAATGTGATGGTTGTTCTTCATACTGTTGGACTGTATGTGCTTGGATAGGCTGATATGAAGGACAAGCGTCAGGTGGACATGGTTTCTACAGGTCTGTTTGCGGTTGAAGGTGGTTTGGTGCGGTTCAATGGCGAATGGAATAGTTTGCGGTTGAAGTGTCTGAGTGCGATCGTAAGGTGGTGAGAGGGTAGTCAGTTGTGGCTGTGGATGAATGTGGTTGTAACATGTCTGTTTGCGGTGGTTTTGCTATGGAATGCGGTTCAAAGACGGATTTGGTGGAAGTGTAGTTGTAATGGGACAAGTGTGGACTGTTGCGGTGCAAAGTGGAAGTGATGGAGATGCGAGCTAAGGATAGTTTAGTGTGGATGAGTGCGGTTGAATGCAGGTCTTATGGTTCAATGGCAGATGGAGGTGGAGGCAAAGGCAAACATAGTCAGATGGCAGGAGATGCAAATGGAGATAGAGGGAGTCAGATGCAAACGAAGATAGAGGGCAATGGATGCAAACAAAATGCAATTTTAATGCAAGGTGTTGGATGTGATGTCTATTATACCCATCAGTTGTGATCGTTGTTTGAAGTTCTATGGCTGGCGTGGATGTGGTCCGGCTGAGATTGTGAGGGACCTCGTTGGTCGAGATCGAATCCAGAACCTTCGATCGAGATTGGATACAGTCTGTCGGTTGAGATTGGAAGCAGGCCGTCGGTTGAGATTTGAATGAGGCCGTCGGTTGAGATTTGAGTGAGGCCATCGGTTGAGATCTGATACAGGGCTGTCGGTTGAGATTTAATGTGGCCGTCGGTTGAGATTTAACAGTAGCCATCGGTTGAGATCTGAAGCAGGCCGTCGGTTGAGATTTGAAGTGGGCCGTCGATTGAGATCTGAAGCAGGCCGTCAGTTGAGATTTAAAGTGGGCCGTTGGTTGAGATTTGAAGCAAGCCGTCGATTGAGATTTGAAGCAAGCCGTCGATTGAGATTTGATAGTGGGCCGTCGGTTGAGATTTGAAGTAGGCCATCGGTTGAGATTTGAGTGAGGCCATCGGTTGAGACTTGAAGTGGGCTGTCGGTTGAGATCTGAAGCAGGCCGTTGGTTGAGATTTGACAGATTGGCCTCTGGTTGGGGTTTCACGGAGGGGCTCCGGTTGAGATGGAAGTGTGAGGGGACGGAAGGAGCATGAAGGGCGGTTGAGGCAGTGTGAGGCTTTTAGGGGATGAGCATGGATGTTTGTCTGGGACGAATATGGATTACGGTTGAATGCAATCACAACGGGTGTATGTGGTCTGTTTGCATTGTGTGGATGCTTGCGGCCACACACAATGAATGGAAGGGCATGATCATAGGGGCATCACTCAAGAAAAACCATCATGATCAAGGAGCTCAATGGATGCATCTAACTCGTGGAGGCTCTTCTCATTTCAGCATGGAGTTGATACAATACACAAAAAGCTCCTCTTCACAAAGAGGGAGTCTCTTAAATAAGCAAGAGAGCTCCTTAGGTGGCATCCTAGTGGAATTTTCACATTTCACAAATTACAAGTGGAATAATGCTCTCCACTAGAGGTCACCATCAAAAGGTGGCCCACTCTACTTTCTTTAAGAGGGGCCTACTTACATTTATTACATTTGCCTAGAATTACTAGTTCCTACATGGTCATTCCATCTTCCGAGATTCACCACGAGGCTTACACAGTTCTTGCTTGTCATTCTTAACTAGCATTTCTCGGCTCTCATACCCGGCTCTCAGTCTTCGTTAGTCTCGTCTTCTCAAAGACCTCCTTGATCTAAGGTGAGAGGTGCTCTTGAGTTGCTCTGTCTGAGTATCTTGGAGATTCGTTAGAATCAGCCAACACTTCGAAGTACATTAATTAAGTAGGATTGTTGGCTTATGGTGATCCTTATGCTCGCGCGATCTCTGTGAATCTCCATTCCAAGTAGGTAAAGGATTCAAAGATCAAGTGCATGCAAAAGGAAAAGAAAAGATTGCAAAACAATGGAAATACAATAGTAACGGTAAATTCACATTTATTTTAATTCATTTAATATTTAGTTGATAACTTAATGTGTTATCTATTTCCATTACTTTCCCATTGTGCTTTCCATTACTTTTTATTGTGCATTCTAGCATGCAAATCATGTGCTAAAATAGATACATTGCACTGAATTCATCAATGGATACATTTGCATTGCATATATATGCATTAAATAGACTATACATTGCATTGAATACATCAATAGATACATTTGCAATCATTAGATGTGCATTCAATAGATGTGCATTCAATAGACTATACATTTGCATTCATGGATTAAAAATATATGCATTCAAAATTTTTGCAAGAATGATGTGATGCCAAAACATTATATTGATTGATTTAAAAACAAGTACATTGATGAGAGAATAAATTCTCTCTTCCTACATTGCCTTCTACAAGGCCTTACATTTAATTTAAAAACCTCTACTCATCATGACTTCTTCCCTCCTCGCCTCCTTCATCTTGTAGGTGTACGTTGGTGTCCACATCTTCAAACTCCCCTTCGCTTTCATTCATGTACTCTTCCACGTTCTCTTCCACATTTTCTTCCACATCACGATTACTTGAAGTTCTAGAGCCTTTCTACAAAATAGAATCAAAGATTTAATTAAATTGAGATTAAACTTACTTGTAAACCACAAAGTAAACAATCACAAAACAATAAAGGTTAAGAGTTTACGATTGGAAACAATCCATGGGATTCCATAAAAGCCTTAAGGCCGACATATCCATTATCGTAACCTTGCTTGTACTCCGCGGCGGTCATGTGTCTTCCAAAATCACTAAGCTACATTCAACAAAAAAACATAGTTTAGCAATACAATATAGTTTAGCAATAAAAAACATTAACAATCTCACTACAAAAATAGAATCATATTAAAAAATATTGCATTACAAATTGGGCCTCTAGATTGCCCCTTCCTCCTGATCCCAAGTGACTTTGGCCATGTTTTAAGAGCTTCTCGGTGGTGGCCCTACATTGTTGTTCATACTTTTGGGGATTGTTTTGCAACAATTCCCCTTTCACCTTCCTCCAATCCCTTTTGGAGCACCATCCAGGCTTCATGGGATTCTCACGGCTCTTCTCATCAATTGCCTTTTGTGTCGAATCCAAAGGCACATTGTTTTCAAGGCCCAAGTCCTACTAAAAGCATTGGATTGAGGGAATTCAGGATACAAAGTCTCTATTATTTTATTTTTGTCTTCAAGCGATTTGGAAGACCAATCGATCATGTAATCTTTACCAAAATATAAAGCAACTAAATCACGCAAACATGCATGAACTACATTGCCACACATATTTTTTATAACTCCACCACGTGGATTAAGATCATAATACACACTACACGATTCTTGGAAAGGGGCATCTTCAGAAGCTCTTCTCTTGGATGATTCACCCGAAGAAGATAACACAAGATTTTTTATTCTATCTCTTTGTTGAGGAGATAGATTCTCAAACCACTCTTGATTATATTCTTCGGGCTCCTCACGAGCTCTTCTCCTAGATGGTCTCCCACTTGACCTTCCACTTGACCTACCACTTGAAGACATTGTATCAAAGGAAAATTTTAAAAATTAGAAAGTAGTGGAGAATGGGAGTGAAAGAGTATTGAAGACTTTTAGATTAGAAGAGTAAGCAATGAATAGAAAGCAATAGATTAATAGTAAGCAAGAACAAAGAAGATCAATAGAGCAAGCAAAAGCAAGAGCAAGATCACTAGCAATGAAGAGCAACCAAAAGTAAGCAAGATCTATAGAGCTTAAAAGAGCAATAGCAAGCAAAGGCACTAAACACTAGATTAAAAAACCTATAAAACTTGAAAGCAAAAGAAGAGGAGCAAGAATGCTCATAGAAATGCCATTTTATTGGCATTCAAGTTTCGCGTGGATTATCCACGCAGAAGTTATCCACGTGTGGATAATCCACGCGATATCCACGCGTGGATGTTCCACGTGTTTTTTTTTCCCTCTCTTGGCACGTGAGAGGGTCCCCCACATGGGCTTGCATGCTTCAAATGTCATTCAATATTCTCATAATCTTTTCTAGATTTTATGAGAATATTTTATTGTAGGATTTTACATAAAATATATTTTTTAATATGATGGAGTGTAAAAAAATCAATTTAAAGATCATTATGGTAGTATTTAATTGTTAAAACTAGTTTTATGTTGTTATAAATTTTATTTTTCTTGAGATTTGACATACAAGAGAAAATCATGAGATAAGAAATAGTACATATTATTATTAAACAAGTAATTTGACAAGTTTTTTAAGATTTTATGACGGAGGAAGAGTTGAGAGAGAGATGCCTCCAAAGAGGATGTCCGTGAAAGATTGGCGAATACTATGGGAGGAATCTCAAGCAAAGCCAATCAATGGTATGAAAAGATTATCTATATTTCGTCGTTTGGAATATTGGAATAACCTTTTGATTAATCACCTACTTGATCCCATGCACATATTAAAAAATGTGGGTGAATCTATTTGGAAACACTTGATTGGTGAAAAAGATATCATTGCTGCAAGGCACGATCTAAAAGAATCAAACACCAAAAAAGAATACTGGATAAAGGATGGTAAAGATCATGCTCCAAAAGTACCTTGGACATTCACTAAGGAGGAGCTTAACCATGTGCGCTCCATTATTCATGACATTAGAACACCAACTGGTTTTGCCCATTCTCTATGGTCATCATTCACAGTGGATGGAAAGTTGCAAGGTCTCAAATCTCATGATTGGCTAAAGATGATTCAATTTATCTATCCATTGTCAATTCGTGGGTGCTTGTCAAAAGATATTTGTGAGACCATATACAAACTATCAATCATTGTCAGGTATTTACATGTACTTGGTACATTTTTCTATTTAGTATTTATTGATTGGAAATTCAAATAAACATAAAATGGATTGAATATGTTGCAAATGGATGTGTTCAAAAGAAATCCGTGAGCTAGATCTTTGCAAGGATATGGTGGAGATTGTGTGCATGTTTGAGAGATATTTTTCGACTTCCATCATGGACTCACAAGTGCATTTATTGGTGCACTTGGTTGAAGAAGTTTCTATTGTTGGTCCAGTGCACACTAGGTATAAGTGCACAAATTATTTTTTGCATGTGTATTTAAAATAAATCAATTGATACATGAACTCATTAAATAAAACATTTATTTTTAACCATTTGTGACTTTTTAGGTGGATGTTCTTTATGGAAAGGTATATGAAAGTCTTAAAAGATTTTGTGCGTCAAAAGGCAAGGCCTGAAGGTAGCATGTCAGAGGGATGGTTAGTACATGAATCTCTCTTTTATGTTACTGAAATTTTGCACCAACTACATCCATCTGCTCCACTATTGTGGCGTGATGAGAAAGCCGAAGAGGTAACTAGTGAAAACCTCAAGGGATGGGAAAGGTCCATAGGTTGGCACCCTTCCAACAAGAAAAAATTTCTACATTCATGCTTCATAATTGTGGAGTTATGGATATTTGGTTAGACCTATATGAAGAAGAAGAAAAAAAAGAGGGCCTTGTCTAGAAAGCGCCAATGACAGAATACAGGTAGACACATGGCCTCAAGTTCACATGATCTTGAGCCATTGCCCAAGCAATGCACTATAGAGTGGATGCATGACACACTACAAAAAGCAACAAAAGAGGGACAAAAAATATCAACGCGGAATGGGACTTTGCAAGAGGATGCGAATGGAAGGTATTATTCTTTAGATACTTTATTATTAGAACATTCTTGTTTATAACAATATTTGTTTAATCATTTTGAAACACCATGTTCATTCACAGTGATTATTTATGAGATTCATGTTTGTCATGTGGTAGTGCAAAATGTATAATGCTATATGGGCTTTTGGTTTTCACTTTCGTGTTGAAAGGATTGATAACAAGAGACGCACACACGATTGTGGTGTAATAGCATCTTTCCAACAAGAAAGTCAAAGCAGTGCACGAGATCGGAATCCCATCTTAGGAGATATAGAATACGTAGGAACTATACAAAATATTTATGATGTGTCATTTGGTGAAAGTGGACACTATATTTTATTTGATGTGAAATGGTTCAAGCTAGTTTGGAGAGGGCCAAATGCAACCGTAAAATCGGATCCAAGTGGATTTTTTGCGATTGATTCATAAAAAACATTGAGCGTGGAGTCCTTTGACACATTGGTGTTGCCTCGTCACTATGAGCAGGTGCACAAACTATGCTATAACGTTTTCCATTTTATTGCAAGTGACTTCAGTATTTGAGTTTTCGATATGTTCTAAAATAGTGATTTTTGCAGGTGTTTTTTCAACCAGATCGACTAAACAAGATATGGTGGTTTGTAGCTCAAGTTGAACCACGTTCATGACGAGTATTTGAAGGTGCAAATGTTGAGAATGAAATGGAAAACCTTCATTTTAACTATGAGATTGAGCTACCTAGAGATGTAATAAATCGTCAAACCCTACTTGAAGCACCCACTTCCATAGATGTTGAGAATAGAAATTCTAATAGTCAGGATGATGAAATAATTTTTGAAAGTAAGAGTGATGATGAAAATCATCTAAGAGGAGATGAATTACAAGATGTTGTCGCTGATAAAATTGATTCTTATAATTCTGAATAAAAATTGATTATTGCAATTCTGAATGAAATTGATTTTTGCAATGCTTTCAAATGATTGTTATTTAGCCAAAATAGAGTCTCATTTATGGTCAAGTAAGTGAAAATAATAGACATAGTTTGACTTCAATCCCATTTTTTTGGAGATAATGTTGGTGAAGATAGATGTACGGCTCCATGTTCCAAGAAAATTCTCATTTTTTAACAAATGCTACAAAGGCAGTAAATAACTAAAAGCATGTGAGTTAATGAAATCACCACCACAAACTATGACAAAATCAAGTGTTTCATCATAGTCAATCCTCTTGAATTGAGCATATCCCCTGGCAACTAGTCTTGTTTTATAATTGTTCACACTAGCATCTTGATTAAGCTTGATTTTAAAGACCCATTTGCAAAAAATAACATTTTGTATCTTTGATGGAGGATCAATAATTTTACAAGTATCTCAAACAATGCATCATGTACTCACCTCACTTTTCATTACATCAAATCACTCTTTTGTTGCTACAGTTTCATTCACACTTGAAGGAACATCATCAAACTTAAGGTAGTAATAAGGGCAGTAAAAATTAAACAATCATCAACTTGTAATTGCCCCACTCTTCCTTGTATTTGAGCCTTGATGGTTGCATTTGGGCTCTCATACTATGTTAAAATCAAAGGTTATGAACCTCATTTGGATACTAAAACCTTGAAAAAGCATCAAAGGTTTCACTTATATCTAATCGATAGAAAACTAGCACACAATTCAATCTATTTTGCATCTAATTGGCAAAGGCTTTTGAACACCACAATAAAACTAGAAATAATTGATCTTCACATCCTGTCACACACGTGGAAAGTCAAATACTTTGTTCAGATTCAGATCTATTCATTAGACACAAAAAATATCACATTCATCATTCATCAATTCCTCATTAAAGAGCAAACTTGCCAAAATCACCATCTCTTGATAATCTCTCGAAGTATGTACAAAATGAGCTCTCAATCCATATCAAATGATCTCGGATATGAGATTAGGTAGAGTGCCATTAGGGTAGACTCTAAACCCCTGGCTCTCAAAGCCTTAGATCATGCATAATTACCCTCTTGGTAGCTCGAGTCAACTGTCTTATAAAAGTAGGTGGCCGCCCTCATAAAAAATCCCAATCATCTAGGAACACCATGATATAATTCACTTTAGAAAAATATTTATTTAACTAATTCCATTTCATTATGAACATGCAAAAAAAAAAAAAACCCTCATCATAATATAATTCACTTTAGAAAAATATATATATAGCCTAATCATAATATAATTCACTTTAGAAATATATTTATTTAACTAATTTCATGTCATTATCGACATGCAAAAAACAAAAAAAACAAAAAAAACAAAAAAATACGTGGATGATCCACACAGAAGATATCCACACGTGGATATCTTTAACTTTCGATCTCGTTCGGTGAACAAATTGAAATTTACGTGGATAATCCACGCATGGATTATCCACATCAAAATTGCTTTCCGGCGCCGCCAAACTTCCCTCCCAAACAGTTGTCAGAATTTTCAAAATGCAATTTTGCGTGGATTATCCACGCGCATAAATTTTTTGGTGCCGTGTCAAAAAAACATCGGTAGACTGGCCGGAGGCGTGTTCAAAATTTTTTTGGCATGGATAATCAATGCGTGGATGTTCCATGCAAACAAAATTTCGGAAAATCGACTAAGTGTCGGGTCTCGCGTGGATACTCTACGTGGATAAACACAGAGTTTTCTAGTTGTGATCCTTGGCTTCCCAAGCTGGGAGCTATTCGGGTTCTGCCGGTCTGGCTATAGAACCGTTAACGTATCCCCATAACTCCTTTTCAATCAGGATCATCCTCATTTTGAACTTCCACATGTGGAAGTAATCTTTGTTGAATT
Organism: Diphasiastrum complanatum; assembly: GCA_029204225.1. Classification (NCBI taxonomy): domain Eukaryota; kingdom Viridiplantae; phylum Streptophyta; class Lycopodiopsida; order Lycopodiales; family Lycopodiaceae; genus Diphasiastrum; species Diphasiastrum complanatum. The sequence continues at coordinate 62,490,907 of CM055099.1, read as the reverse complement.
TATTGATCAAGCGGATCTCTGAGGTGCCTTCCATAGTGATCGAAATTATACACAAACAATTTAGAATAGCTTTTGAAAAAAGATCCTGGACTCTAGTAATCCACTGAACCAAAGCTCTAATACCACTTATGTTGGTGTATGAATGATGGTCTGCTTGGTCTACGATTGATTATGATTGCAGCGGACGTGACGGAAGTAGAACACGAGAGGCGATTACGATAAAAACAATGTCTCTACCAACAATAAGAAAAAACAATGAACACAGTAGTAACTGCGATTTCAAGAACGTGGATTGACTAGGGAACGGAATCAAAAGCTTGTTATCCTTTTGGATTATCAGAGTAGGAGTTTGAGACTGCCGTAATAGTAGGATTGTGAAACATTAGGCATCTTGGACAGCCATGCGATCCTCTGTCTCAAATAATTGTGTTTGTGTGCAAGAGAGCGAAGAGACAATTGCATTCAATCAAGAACATAGTAATTGAAGAGTAGCAAATCTGTATAATAGAGAGAATCGGAACACAATACAATAGCGTTGATAAATGCGTATTCCTACTTACAAATTCTGAAACAATGGCTATAGTTCTAGCTCTCTCTCTCTCTCTCTCTCTCTCTCTCTCTCTCTCTCTCTCTCTCTCTCTCTCTCTCTCTCTCTCTCTCTCTCTCTCTCTCTCTCTCTCTCTCTCTCTCTTTGTATAAATCACTAACTCTAAGGAGCTAGCTACTTAAGACCTTTTGGTCGTTTGATCACTCTATGTATCTACAGATTGTTCAACACAACATGACTTTGTAGGAACTTGCAAACCGTTGCTGGTCGACTTCGTTGATAACCGTAAGTAAGTTACTTTACGTTTTCAAATGGTTGAGGAGAGTTGACTCTGGTCATAGCTTCCATCGTAGGAGATCGTAAGAAGGTCACTTGCGGTGGTTGACCGGGATTCCGCAAGTGCTCGTAGATAGTAACCTACGGGTTTTAACGACTCCTTGCAATTTGCGGTTTCTTGCGGTTTGTGGTTTGAGTCGTGCTTCTCCGTAAACATTGATTTAACGGTTTCCTTCAGTCATAATCTAGAGATGACCCAACGGGGTTGGCTCAACTGGTTAGCTTGGCATCCAAAGTTTCTTTGGTCCCAGGTTCGAGCCTCCCCTTGGAAACCAAGAAGCATAATCTAGAGATGGCCTTGCGATTCTGCCTGATTCGACTTTGCGTGTATATTGCAGACTGATTCAGAGAGATAGAATTCTTGAGAGTAGAAGGAAGACGAAGGGATGAGTAGGAGAAGATTAGAATTCCAACATGTTCATGGATTATTTGGTGGCTGCACAGGCAAATAATGGACTTCGGCTTCTTCTCTAGTGGCTTCAAGCTCCTCTTCTTTTTGCAAATGTTTAATCCACTGCCTCATATCTTGGTATCTCTGTTTTTCTGCATGGAGATTTGGATAGACTCCAGATGTTGTTGGTATATCAGTTGATGGTATAGAATCAACAGGTATTGGATCTGCTACCAATTCTTTCTGCTTCTGCGCTCTGATAACCACCATCAAGGGTATACTTGGTTCAAGTTGAACTGCGGGTCTTTGCTTGATTGTTATCAAATTGACAGGAGCTATAGCCGGTGGCGACTTCGGTCTTGTTGGACACTCCTTGTAGCAATGCCCATAACCATAGTCATGACAGAATGGTACAAATTTACCTTTGTTTGGACATTCTGCAACTCTGTGATTTTCTCCACATGCAAAGCATCCAAGCGACACTCTGGTCTCCCAATTTTTAGATGCTTGTTGTTGTGTGGCAGGATAAATAGCATACTATTCTAAAGGTCTACTCTCATTACTATAATTCCATTGCTCGTTGCCTCTGTAAGGTTATGGTTCCATCAAATTAGCAAAAAGAGCCAATTGTGTCAGTGGGGCTGGTAAAGCTAGTCTCTCCGGATACCCAAGACGAGGTTTGGCTGCAGGATCCTTTCCGTAAAGGGGTTCCCGATATCCCATTTGGGCATATCGTTGCTGGATAATCCGAGGATTAAAATGGCAATAAGCAGTCTCATGATCAGGTGAATTGCACAGATGGCAAATACTGGATTCTATTCATTTTTTCAATTGAGGACATTCATTTATTGTGTGATTATCCGTACAAATGGAACACCAGACATTTTCCCTAGTAGTAAAGTCTTAGCAAACTTCTTCGGTTCCTTGTTCGCTTTTCCATGAAAATCTTCCAATACTTTGATCTTTTCATCAAATTGTGACTACAACTTTTCCATATGTATCTACTGGTTCTTCTTGAGTTTCTCAAACTCATTGAGCTTCATTTCTGCAGTAGCGTTGATATTCGTTGATGCAATATGGCATAATGGTCTGCCCTGCCGTATAAGGCAACATACCAATATTCGGCTCATCATCTGAATTTTCATCCTCCTCTCGTATTGCATCGTCCATAGCGTTTTGCAAAATTGTGTACTCATTATGGCGTTTTTGATACTTTTAGGTAGACCTGACAAAAACCACATAATCATGGCATTTTTGTTAATCAGCTTGGGTTTGCACTCAGATCTGAGGCATTTAACCTGTTCAGTATAATCTCGTACCATTTCTCGCTTTCCCATTTTAATTTTACTTAAAAGTAGGAAAGGGTCTTCCATGAACTTCCGAGGTTTGAACTGTGTGATAAGGGCTCGTTTAACAGTCTCCCAATCCGTACGCTCAGTCTCATCTTGATTATAGTACCAATCTTGTGCTGCACACGTTAAGGCCATTGGAAATAGCTTAAGTTTATCTTGAGGAAAAACTTCACCATAAACTTCACAAGATTCCACATAGATATGGAGAAATCTAACTGGATTCGTTAATCGATTGTACTTAGGTAGATCCAAAACGGGGTGATCTCCTAACAATGATTGGATTGACTTCCTGGGGAGCACCTCCAAGAGCAGCCACTTTTGTAGATTAAATCAATCAAACAATGAGATTGGATCTAAATTTTCAATTAGAAACTATCTCGGTTCAGATCTGCAAAATTCCTTTCACTTGACAAGAATCAAATTTTTGATTTTTGGAAAAAGATCTATGATCAAGCGATTGACACTTCTCAAAATGAAGAATTCTTAGAATCGAAATCAAATTGAACTAGATTTGATCAAAAATTTGACAGAAGTTTGATCTGGAAAATCAGAACCTAAAATAGTACTGGCAAAGGTTGACTCGGTGAAAATGCTATTTTTGATAAAAACTCTCTGATCAAACTTTTCTGACAAATTCAATGGAAATAACCTTCGTCGAACTCTCAGACAGAGAATCTGACTCAGACAAAACTAGGGTAGAACTGGCGAAGGTTCCTTATACATAGAAATACAATTTCTATAGTTTGATGAGGGTAAAAATAATTTTTTTTTGTGATCCTGACAAAATTAACGTTCACCAAACTCAAAAATGATATATTACTATAAATAGAATAATCTAAAAACTCGACGAAGGATCTGGTGAAGAATTAAGAGTAATATTGGTATTTTTGCAAAAAAAATACTTTTTTGGCAAAAATATGACAATATGACAAATGATTTTTTTGAAAATATTCGCCTAACTTATTGATTATTAAAAATAGTAAGTGGGACAAACACAGACTTTGGCGAAGGTTTAGGTGAAGGTTCTTCTCAAAGAACTGATATTTTTGTAGAAAGTTGTGAATTTTCCACAAAAGGTTACCACAACTAGATGAACAATCACTTTGGCCTTCTATTTTTGGTATTATTCTTCATCGACCTGGTAGTAGATAGATCTGAATCACACCTATGCACAGTGAATCAGACGAAGGTTCTTTTTTTGTATTTTTTAGGGTTTTGGTGATTTTATGTTTTTTGATAGTTTTTCTGATGTTTCTAGAAATCTGTTGGGAAGGAATGTTCGCCCTTCAAACTGAAGATTCTGTGATCAAAACTGAAGGTGCCTGCAACTCGGCGAACATTTCCTGAAATAGGGTAAAAGTTATCAGCTCTGATGATGATTTTTGTCTCTCTATGTGATCATCAGGTTGGACTTACACACGCAGGGTGCCAAATCCCTCTCACTTATTAACTAGGGTTAGGGTTGTCTTGGGATCTGCAAACCCTCCAACATTAGGATGGCTATAGGCATGTGCAGAGTATCAATAGTAATGAAAAGCACTTTTGGGGATTTACCTAGCTTGCATGGGCACATGCATCGATGAGATTGGGTTAGTTTGAAAGACAATGACTTTTATGTCCAGGTCTTGTAAATAGGATTTGGCATAATCCTAGACTTGGATACTCGATGCACTAGATTATTGGTTACTCTCATTATTCTGGACTAGGCCAGAAATAACGAGGTGTAACCAATAATTTCGTGTACTGGAGTACCAGATATTAAAGTCTAGGATTATGTCGAATCCTAATTACAAAACATGGACGTAACATTGACAGTCTACTGGAAAAACATGAAGTTTAGCACAATTAGAATTTTCTCTATAGAAATACACGGAGTTAATCACAAGTAGGATTTTCTTTGTAGAAACACATGAGATTTGGCAGAGTTTGTAAAAATACCGGAGTTTGGTACAAGTCTAAAAATGACGAAAGTCATAAATCTAAAAAATGCCAAAAGACAATGGCCGACATAAATCTCAACTTTGACCGGTTAACCTAAAATGCGAACTCAATGAGAATGTCTACATAGTGGAAATGCCAACCTGAAAAATGTCGATCGACATTTGTCGACGTTCAAAGTACCATCCAAATCGAAGATCTCACGACATCTAGTCCATTCTCATCGATTCATTCTTGCGTATTTGAACTCCTACATCAGAGTGTTGTCACTATACACTTTCACTACTCAACTAGACGTCCGTATACTCTATACACGAATGCAAGATCTCTTAATTTTACTCAGGAGCTAAATCGATTATCGTAAAGAGCTCTCAAATCGTGTACATGCAAATACATGCCTTTGTCTCTAATTTCCAAGTCATGACTCATGAACCCTTGAGTGTCCTGAATCCAAATGTGGCATGTGTGAAAGGGGGTTAGCTTTGCTCTCGTTTCTTCGTGTTTACTCGGGATAACCCTCCCTTTCCAGTCTCCGCCACAGAACTGAGGTTTTAATACAAAAGACAGTTTCTCGTCTTCTTTTTCTGCTGATGCTGATGCTGCTGCTGCTGATCGCAATGCTTGCGCTCCGATCCATTCATCAGCCAATTCAATCCAAAGCGCCTGTCATTTCTTTTGAGCTTTCGTAGGTTTGCAAGCCAAATCTGAATGCGGGAGATGGCGCAGGCTGTTCTACCTGTTGCCTGTGCGCAGCTGCGATCCTTGCAGTCACTGGCAAGGCCGCAGCAGCCATCTCTCACCCCTCTCTGCACCACCCTAAAGTTCCACTTCCACTCTCACAACGTGGTGTTGCAATTGACGCAGCAGCAACAGCGGTGTCGGCAGGACGAGGGTTTGAGGTGCGAGTCTTCTATTCATGTTTCGGGATTTTCAGAGGTCGGGAATGATGTCGAGGATTTCGATGTGTGTTGTTCAGGCGCTTTCATGGTGCCTATGATGAAGAGGGAGTATGGAGCTTTTGGAGGGGCGACTTTGGAAAAGTCTAAGCTAGAATTAAGCCAGCCAACCTCAAAAGTTGCTCCTCAGGTATCTGCTATTAAGCAGATTTACTGCTCTATCAAAGCAATTTATACTTCGTTTCAAAGATAATTTCATCTCATGGTATGATGGTTGTGATTTCAGACGGAGGATGGTGGTGGTGGTGGTGACATAGGGAAGAAGATCAATCACGGAGGTGGTGATGGTGGTGATGATGGTGGAGATGACGATGACTATTTTGGCGAGGCAGATGACGGTGACGAGGGAGATGACGAGGGATTTTTCAATCGGAAAGTGGCAATTCCTGAGGTCAGGATTTATCTTGCATAGTTATGCCAAGTATCAGTTATGCACTGGAATGGATTAGGGTTAAGTGAGCTTTGAGATTAGAAGGTTAAGGTATCATCATATCGGTTTTGCTAGGTCTTTGATCGGAAGATTGTAGAAGCAGTGTTGCAAGAATGGTATAGAACCATGACTGACTTGCCTGCTGGAATACGGCAAGCAGTCCAAATGGTAAGTTCTTTTAGATTATCGCATGCTTTAGATGGCCCACAATATTTTTTTCTAGGTTTATCCCTCTCATCTTCCCTAACATCTTTCAGTTCCAATCATGAAGGGTTTGATAAGCTCTGCACAAATGGTGAAATTTCTATCAATCAATGCAAGGCCTACCCTTGCAAGGGCTGTTTCTCGGGCAATACCAGCTCCAATTTCTAGAGCTTTTATTGGTCGGTACGTACAAATTCTTTTATGTAGTTTTGGTATGGGATGCTTTCACATTTGAGCTGGAAAGGTTTGTCCAGACTGTGGTCTTGTCACTCTATTGAAGTTGGGTTTGTTCAGGATGATTGCGGATCCAGCATTTTTGTATAAAGTTTTACTTGAACAGATTGCCACTATAGGCTATGGTACCTGGCGGGAATTCCAGCATCGTGGAGAGAGGCAAGTGTGTATTCCCCATGTTGGTCGTTTCACCTCATGGTCCAAACCTATTAGAAGTCAATTTTGATTTATTCATAGCTTTTCCTTAATTATTTTTTTCACTTCTAGCAGGATAAGAAAAGAGTGGGATCTTGCAGCTATCAACGTTATGACACTGGCAGCATGCAATCTAGCCATTGTATGCTCCCTTGCTCCTAGCCGCTCATATGCTACAGTGTTCAAGTATGACCTGCAGAATGCTTTACAGAAGCTACCAAACAATGTGTTTGATAGAAGCTATCCTCTTCGGGAGTTTGATATGAAGAAGAGGGTCTATGGCTTCTTTTACAAGGCAGCTGAACTGAGTCTGGTGGGAATGGTTATTGGAACAGCTGGAGCTGGCCTTTCTGAGTTTCATACAGCTTTGAATAAACAAGAGTATGCTTTCTTTGGCAACTTAGATGTCATGCAGTCTAGTAAAGCTGTGTGATAGTGTCTGAATAGGTCCAGATTCTTTTTATCTAGGCATGTAGATTCATGGAAAGTCATTATCAACAACAATCCTGGTTCAGACTGGAGCCAAATATGTCTACATTACACATATAGGTTTTCATGAGAGTGTTTACTGTTGTCATTCAATTTTTGTCTCACCTTCTGTGGTTAATGTGCACAAGGTGGTTGATGCAGTGTAGGATACACATACATGGGAAAGTATGTTGTGTACTGATGTGATAATTTATGGTGCAGTGCGGGCATGGAAATGTCGTCTGGGAAACTAACAAAGATACAAACAAGCGCACTTGGCTATGGTGCATTCCTTGGAATCTCTGGTAATTTGCGGTATCAGCTTGTTTATGGTGCAGAGCGTCTGATGCGAGAACATTTCAACCATATGGGTTTTCTCATTATCTGCTCCTCAGCCCTAAGGTGATCACCTTGATAGCATTGTATGTGATCTTGATAAGCTCTTCGTCTTTGCAGTCTGGCCTCCTTGATGCTTACTTCAACAAGAAATTTTCTTGTTGCAAAGCTGTGAAGACTTATATGGATGCTTCCTTTAACTATTTTTCTTTATCGTCATGTATTGTTTGACTGCCAGAACCCATGCTGAACATGTTCTGTGACCTTTCTTCTGTTTTCTTGTACTTCTGTGTCTGGCAAAAACCCCCCTAGAATGCTACTGCCTTACTGAATTCTTCTTGGCAAGAACTTAGAAGGCATTATATATATATATATATATATATATATATATATATATATATACAATGCCAATAACTCTCTCTAGACAAACTCCATTTGGCTTGAGATCAATTGCATCACAAACTAGATTTCACTAGCTGTCCAACAAGCTCCTCACCACCTTTTGGGAGGAAAAGTGAATGTTTTTCCTCCCACCACCTTCTCCTCGGTCTAAGGGACAAGCCTTAGAGGAGTTCTAGGTGCTTCTTTGGGCCATAAACTAGCCAAGAGGTCTTGGTGTATATATATATATATTACAGGAGAAAGAATCAATTTAAAATGGATTATTGTAGTTTCATAATCATGAACTCAACAAGACATGCACAAACCTGCTGAGAAAGTATTTGCTTGCTTTCTCTCCCAATCTCCAAAAGCCTTCAGCAAGTGCTGATGAATAGATTCATAGTAGTAATGAATCTCAAGCTGATGGATCTTGAACCTTCTCGAATATTTGCAAATTTGATACAAGGTTCTAATCTCTTTTAACTCGTATCCAAGATTGAAATCTAAGCTTTCAGAAGTGGCATTCAATTTACACTCCTTTAAAGAGTCATCAGCTAGGTGCATAATGACAAATCTATGCTAGAGAGAGAGAGAGAGAGAGAGAGAGAGAGAGAGAGAGAGAGCGAGCGAGCTTTATTAATGCCTTTTTCATGCCAAAAGGGATATAAGACAAATAAGTACTTATCAAGTGTGTGGGGTATGTAGGAGCTAATGAAAACCTCTCCCAAACTACAAAGAAAATCCATGTAATATATATCATAGATCCAGCGGTACCAGGATCCGCAGATCCCGGTACCTCGGATCCATACTGGTACAGCGGTACCATAATATATAATTTTTTTTTTAATTTTTTTTTAAAAATTTTTTTTTGAAAAAAAAATAAAATAAAATTGAGTGGGCAATATGGGTATCAGCTTGAAGCTGTTGACGAGAGCGGTGCATTTATGCAGGTTGCCGATTCTGAGGAGAGCGAACAGCCAAAGGACCAAGGGGATGCAAAACACCAAAAAGTGTGTTTTCGCTCAGGGAGTCGGAAGGCCAAATCATGAAGAGGTTGTACCATCGGGGCCGGGGTCTAGACCCCATCGTTGGGGGGCTCTGCCCCCCAACCCCCCCGCCGGGGGGCTACCGCCCCCCGAACCCCCCAAGACTTGCTGCTCAGTGCTATCTAGAAACTGTAATCTAGCCATCTCATAACCATCATGGTCTCACAGTAGACCCTCACTGTGATGGCAGGTTGGCAACCTCAATAACCTTTGCTAGAGAATATAAAGATGAGGGGTTGGCAACCTCGATAACCTTTGCTAGAGAATATTAAGATGAGGGGTAAACCTTATACCAGAGAATATTAAGACGGGGTGTTGGCAACCTCAATATCCCTTGACAAAAATAAGACTTACATATTATGCAAGGAGAAGATGGCTCATGATTCAATTGTCAACCCTATTTACTGTATACCTTATCGTTATCCAAAATGATGATCTTGCATATTCCCTTTGACAAAGATCATTTCCTATTCGTGAGAGGGCTTTTGACAATTGACTAGGGCTCCCTCCTTGCATTCCAATAATCGCCATTGAGTGATTAAAATACTCTCCTTTCTATATATGATGCATGCAAACTCAAGTCTAGAAACTTCCAGTTGAGTTCTACTTGAGTTCTACTCACCCCATGCATACGACCAATCCCTTTCTCCTCAAGTATATATAGGGGTGAGGCACCCTCCTTACTCATTCTAGGTGTTGTGGAGTTGGAGAAGTGGTTTGAAGTTGTGGAGCTTCTATTGTGACTTATAGACAAGCTTACATGCTTTGGGAGTCTTTCTTGACAAGGGGAGTACTATCTCTCTTACTTTCTATGATGTTTCCCATAGCTTGTGATGTCTCTCATACTGTTCTTCTCTCTGTAAGTTATCTTTCCTTATCTCGCTATCTTCTCTCTCTACTTGGCCTACTCCCTCCTATTCTCTTCCCTATCACCTTCCTCACTCATTTTTTTGCCTTCCTATCTCTCACAATACCTACTCTCATTAACCACTCTCTCTGTAGCACAGATTTTTTCTCTACAAGAACCTACTTCCTCTCTCTACCAGAATGTACTTTGTCTCTTTTAAACTTTTCTCACTCCCTTTCATCCCTCTCACACTAAGGAACTTCAAGTTAGAAGTGCATGTTGAAGGAAACTTGTAAAGAACTAGTTTGTTGATGATTTGCTGTTTGTAGCATATATTGAAGTACGTATTCTAGTTTTTGAAAAAGCAAGATATCAGATTGAGGAAGTTACTCCTTTGAAGAAATTGATTATATGAACAACTTTTGTTTGGTGGGCACTTGCATAACATAAGAATATTCCTGAAAAAGGGGGGGGGGGGTGTACCATCTTGACCCCTCAATGCTTTGCATGTGTGGATGATTGATGAGATGTGGTAATTTTTATGATATATATTTCATGTTCTATGATTCATGCAATGTTTTTTTTTGCAATTTGATGAGTTTACT